>OZ010575.1:94683491-94728491 GCA_963932145.1 Acanthosepion lycidas
GCAAGGCAGTAAAGCCACTATGACACAAGGGGGTTACTGGGTGTAGAAAAAAACTAGAATGCAAAAACATTACAGACGAGCGACAACAGAAAGGTAATCAGGAAGACAGTAGACATCGATTGAAGCTGTATTTAAATCTTTGAAGATTAAAGTTGACTGGATAGCATGGCGCCGGAAGAGCGTTCCACGGGCTAGAATTGCAAGAGAAGAAACTGTAAACATAGAACTTGCGGTTACATCTATCCAACTCGACTGTGAATTGATCAGACCTCGTCACCTGTCTAGTACGGTGGTCAAATTAAAAAAAAAAGGTTTACGTACCATACCGAAGAGCGATATTTATTTGTAATTGATTTACAAAATGTGGCACAAGGCCAAAATTGGGAATGGGGAAAAGGACAGTCTTCTTCTGTCTTAGCTAAACTTAACTAGCCACAAACAGTGACCCAAACATACCACAATATTCCTAACACCAGAACAACACATTCTTACTTACCTTTCTTACTAAATTCACCATAATACCTCATTGTCTCTATGAAGATCCTAACTAGTCCCCATATGTATTATAGGGAAAGAGCTCATCCGAACAATTACCATGAAAGTGTTTATAGAAAAGGCACGGGGAGACAACTTTATGGCGGGGAAAATGTTGACTGAAGCAGAGACGCCATGTCAAGACCAATAATATTGCTGATTCTTTTTTGGATTTTACCAAGGATCTCTAAATACGTAGCAGGATCTGTGTTGCCATGTAGACTAAGTTACATTTGTCAATCGTGTACATTTGTGGCTAGTCTGTCTTTATCGTTTAACGTGTGTACTAGTGAGTTAACTGACAAGTGTTCCGTTTAACAATAGCAGAATATTCATATCATGAGCAGGTAGATATGATTTTTACATACGGCCGTGTGAATGGTAATGGACGCGAGTCTACATGGCAGTATCAGATTGCGTTTCAAGACAGAAGGCAGCCGAGTCATCCAACCTTTGCTGCTGTTTATCGTTGCGTCGCTGAGGCAGGATCCGTGGCACCACAAACTGTGGAGCGAGGAAGACCGAGACCTGCTCGTACGACTGACCACGAATAATACATCGGAAACGATCAAGGTGTCAACACACGTCAAGTGGTCTTAACATGGCGTACATCTGATAGTATTAGGTTGGTGCAAAAATAATGACGTAATAATGTCGTTTTTTGACGTTAAAAAATACGTCAAAAAACGACATTATTACGGCATTATTTTTGCACCAACCTAATACTTCTCCGTCGACTACTTTATTGCTATTGATGTTACTATTAGGTTGGTGCAAAAATAATGACGTAATAATGTCGTTTTTTGACGTATTTTTTAACGTCAAAAAACGACATTATTACCTCATTATTTTTGCACCAACCTAATACCATATGGAGGGTACTTCAAGAGCAGCTGCTGTATCCGTATCATTTGCAACGTAAGCAGGGTCTTTCGCCCTCCGATCACTAACAATGGTTTATTTGCACAAATTGCCGGTTCGCTATTTGTCTCTTCAGTCTTGTTTACGGATGAGGCAACAAAAGATGGAATGACAAATTTACACAACCAACACTTGTTCGGCGGATCGGAATCCCCATGGTACAACAGAGATTCGACACCAGCGTCAGTTTACGATTAATGTGTGGGCTGGTATTGTAGGTGACTGTCTGTTAGGTCCATATGTACTCCCAGCACGTCTTACAGGGGACTTTTTTTCGAACACACTTCCAAACCCGCTAGAGGATGTACCCCTGCTAATACGAAGACGCATGTGGTTCATGCATGATGGGGCTCCGGCACATTTGTCACATTGTTCGCGATACACCGGCTGACATCTACCATGATAAATGGATAGGTAGTAGAGGACCGGTTGCATGGCCTGCACATTCCCCCAACTTCAATACTTTGGATTTGTATCTGTAGGGCCAGCTGAAATAATTGGTTTATGCAGCAGATTTTAATAATGCAGAGACGCTTCATCAACGTGTCCTGGGGCCTACGAAACCATTCGACACCTAGTGAGAGTATTTGTAAGGGTCCGCCAGTCAATGATCCGACGGGTGCATGGGTATGTGTAGAAGCAAGCGGAGGACATTTTGAACATCTGTTATGAGTTATTGTGTTGAGGTACAATGATGGCTTTTGGACATACGTATATATGGACATTTTACCTTGTTTAGCGGTGAGGAACCCACCCCCAAAGTTTGTAAAAGCATTTTTGATGCACCCTGTATATGCAAGATAGATTCTGGAGAGAGAAAAAAAATTGTCTACCACGATACAGTGAACCAAATTTCTTAGCAGCTAACCTAACAATGAATTCAATATAGTATTCCCATCTCATGTCAGCCGAGAATATTAGCCCAAGAAGGGGCAACGAATCATTCTCTTGGAGGGTAGTATCAGCCATACTGATGGGAGGCGGATAGGGTTGCGTCAGATGATTAATAGAGAGAAGTTTGGTTTTGGTGGCATTAAAATTAACATGCCATTCCTTGCCCCGGTAAACAACAGACTGTAGGTCATTTTTTAAAATCTTTTTTTGACCTTATTGAATTAATCGTCTTTATTCTACTTTTTGACAATAGGTAAACAAGTATTGGTCGTTTGTATTTAAGTCTATAAGCATTTCTTGATTCGGGAATATGTAAATATAGTTGTTTATCCTTGACTCTGTAAGCATTTCTTGATTCAGGAATAGGTCATTTGGCTCAACGTGCTATACCATTTAGCTACAGAGGAAGTGTCTGATTAGCAAAAAAAAAAAAAAAAAAAAAAAAAAACAGTAATTTAACATTGCTGAAAAAAATATTATTAGCATGTACCACTCAAGTAGCTTTTCATGACCCCCTAGGTAAAATTTATACCCAAATAGACGGTATTGCGATGAGATCACCTTTAAGTCCCTCTTTTTCTAATTTTTATATGGCACATTTAAAAAAATAAAATACTTGATGGCACTTAATGGCACTAAAAAAACTGTAAGATACGTAGATGGCATTTACATTTTAGCTAAAAATATTGATCAAATTATACAACTTAAAAACAAATTTGAAAGTCACTCCGTCCTCAAATTTACACTAGATCTTAATATCTTACTTATTATAAAACGCAGATTGTGTGTGTGTTTGTGTGTATGTGTGTGTGTGTTTGTGTGTGTACGCTTATATATTGGATCGGATTTCCTACATTTTTCAACCGATTTCAACAAAACTTCACAGGACTACATAAAATTACCTTGCGGTGGTTCAAACAGCGCCAAAAATTGGAAAAACACAATTGTTTTTGCACCAAATCAATTTGAAAACACGATTAAGAGGCATCACGGAAATGAAGGGGGGATAACTCATATCGAGTTATACTTATTATAAAACCCAGGTTGTTTGTGTGCGTGTGTGTGTGTGTGTTCGTTTATATATGGGATCCAATTTCCTACATTTTTCAACCGATTTCAACAAAACTTCACTTTTTTTTGGCAGGTAGTGTTTCTTATTGTCTTGCACACTTTTTTCTTTATTTTTACATTCAGAATGCTTTAAAAATTCCATTTACAAGACAATTGTTTATAATAAAATTCTATTCAGTCGGTAGACTCATAACGATTGAAAACAATGTTTTTGTTTGAGTTTGGGTTTGACCAATTCGTAAAAAAACAAAAACAAACAAAAAACAAAAAAAACTAATTAAGACATGCGTGTCCGTCAACCTTAAACAATAATCTTTGTCAATTTTATTTTTCAGTCTTTATGATGGTTGATACTTGATCTATCTCTTACTGTTACATCCCCGGGCAACGCCGGGCTCTACTGCTAGTTAATAATAAAATTCCCTTCCTTGATGGACTTATTGATTCCAGCACACAAATTTACTACTTATGTATATAGAAAACCCACTAGCATCAACTCGTGTCTTATAATAATAGTGAATGTCACCAACGATATAAGTTAGCCGTTATAAAAAAAAAACTTAATCTAACGCCCACAAATGATATATTCTATAAAGAATTACATAACATCAAATCTTGATAATAATGGATTCCCTAATTCCGTCATTGATCAACAATTTAAAATATATCTCAATAAACTTAATAATACCTCTAACAAAATTGATAATATTAATTGTAACCATAATAGTGTACGCCAAAATAAACATAAACACTTTTAACTTATACTCTTGTAACCAAATGCAAAATAATGAGAAACATGATGAAACAACACTCAAAAACATAATTGGTAGAAATGTTAAACCCATTAATAATAATAAACAAGTTAAGCTCCTCATATATTATAAAAAAAATTTAAAACAATTGACCTCATGGCCTCTAATAACCCTACAACTACACAACTAAATCCTCTACAAAGACCCAATCTAGTGAATCATATTACATGCCCGTTCGGGGATTGTATCTCTGATGCTAATAATAAACCCACTACATATATTGGTTTTAATACAACCACGCTCTCCCATAGATTTACCTGTCACCTTTCTGAGCTTAATTCTATTAAACAACATTCCTTAGAAAAACATAGCTATGCACATAATATTAGAAAGATATTAGTTAATAACGCAACAATACTCATACATAAACACAATAAAAAGAACCTTGAGATATTGGAGGCCATCAACATTAAAACAAAGCAACCCACACTCAACCAAATTACATTTCAAATACCTTTTTAAAAAAAGCAGTAATTTGACCTTGCTAACCAGACACTTCCGCTGTAGCTAAATGGTATAGCACATCAGGCTATATAACGATTCTATGATACAAGTTCGATTCCTGTCGTAGGACACCTATTTTTCTATGAAGTTTCTCGGACATTCAAACCGTAAATGTTGTTAATACAGTTTATTATAAACAGCGCATTTACTGAAATACTTTATAAAAATAACGTAGAAAAAATAAATATATTAAAATAATTGTCGGACTCAGTCCATTTCATAATATATTATGTCATTTGTTTACGTTAAGATACGCTTCGAGCAGAGATGAGCATTCGAGAGAAATCCTGGAAAATTTGTAGTTTAAAAGCAGTAATTTGACCTTAACAACCAGACGCTTCCCCTGTAGCGAAATGGTATAGCACGTCAGGCTATATTACCGTACCGTGTAGGATACAGGTTCGATTCCTGTCGGAGGATACATATTTCTATAAAATTTAACGGACATTCAGGCCGTAAATGTTGTTAATACAGTTTGTTATAAACACAGCATTTACTTAAATATTTGTATCTATAAAAATAACGTATAAACAGAAAATATATTGAAATAATTGTTGAACTTAGTTATGTGTATATATATATATATATATATATATATATATATATATATATATATATATATATATATATATATATATATATATATTTGTGTGTGTGTGTGTGTGTGTGTCAGTTGTAATCAAATATGGATTAAAATCCGACAGAATGATAGAATATGGAACAGATAGAAAATGTTTATAAATTTAGCAGGTTTCAGTTTTAATTCAGCCTCGTCAGAAATTTTCTATAATTCGATAACTCATTTTCAACAATTTCTGAGGAAGCTTAAATACAAGCGAAATATGTTCAATTTATAACTAGTTCCTATTTGTTCCTTATTCTATCTATCTATCTATCTATCTATCTATCTATCTATCTATCTATCTATCTATCTATCTATCTATCTGTGTGTGTATGTGTGTGTGTGTATGTGAAAAGAGAATAAAAATTCTTGGCCCAGCCCACATCCAAAAAAAAAAAAATATATATATATATATACTCCCCCAATACAATATATATAGTGTATTGTGGCAGCAGATCATTATTTAAACATATTATTATATATAACAGACAATGAATGTCTATCAAATAAGCTTAGATCAAGGACCAACTTAATATTATAAAACAAAATATCCAAATGCTGGACAATTTTTGTCTTTATTTTCACCAGAAATTAAAGCCAACAGTCGAACATTAGAACGGCTCCTGATCAAACATAATAGACATTCATTGTCTGTCATATTTAACAAAATATGTTTATATATATATATATATATATATATATATATATAGAGAGAGAGAGAGAGACAGACAGACAGACAGACAGACAGACAGAGAGATAGAGAGAAATTTTTTCTTTATTTTAAGCAATGAAAGTAACAACTTGCTTAAAATAAATAGACAAAACCTGCCTATATAATTTAATGAAACATGCATCAATGAAAAATGCTGCCGAAATACACACACATAATATTAGGTTGGTGCAAAAATAATGACGTAATAATGTCGTTTTTTGACGTATTTTTAACGTCAAAAAACGACAATATTACGTCATTATTTTTGCACCAACCTAATATATATATATATATATATATATATATATATATATATATATATATATATATATATATATATTAGGTTGGTGCAAAAATAATGACGTTTTTGACGTTAAAAATACATCAAAAAACGACATTATTACGTCATTATTTTTGCACCAACCTAATATATATGTGTATGTGTGCGTATATATATATATATATATATATATATATATATATATATATATATATATATATGGTTGGATTGATGTGAGTTTGTCTGACGATCGCAAAAGCGTGAAACCCAGGGTCACAAACTCACATCACTTCAACCAAATATGTTAGCTCTATCTCTAATAGTGAGTTCTTTCTAATAAGTACCGCGCATATAAACCCACTACATATATTGGTTTTACTAATAATATTATATATAATATATTACACACATTACTAAATAATAATAATAATAATATATATAATATATTACACACATGTATATATATTTATATACACACACTTTTCATATATATATATATATATATATATATATATATATATATATATATATATATATATATATAATCCGATGGTATCTGTCTTTCTTACCTTGTACCCACACATGCACAATATATTAGGTTGGTGCAAAAATAATGACGTAATAATGTCGTTTTTTGACGTATTTTTAAGGTCAAAAAACGACATTATTACGTCATTATTTTTTGCACCAACCTGATATTATCTTTTAGATATCGTCTTTTATGTTTTACGATATTCTGTCTGGATTTGTGGTTCAGTATTGATTGACTGCACATCGATATTATCCTGGCTTTGAGCATTTTTTCTTATTCATAATTTTGCATCGTTCTGGGGAAAAAAAAATCAAATTTTTTTCCCTCTATTACTCTACATAAGAAAACATTGCGACAGCCATGAGAGGAATTACTTCTACGGCATCATGGCAGACTGCTTGCTCAAAACCTTTGATTTTTTTTTTTTTTTTTTTTTTTTTTTTTTTGTAAGAATAAAGCTTGTCTTCCTTTAATGGTTACTCCAAACATATACACACTACGACAAAATTAAATACAGATCATTACGAATAATATATAGGTTTTATTAAATGAAACGCATCTTTACGTTTATTTCTGTCTAAGCTAGAAACAGGGCCAGTGCGTACTACCTTCGGACATCCCGACCTTGGTGTGTGTGGTGGTGGGTAGCCTAATTTGGTTGGGTTATGATTCGCTATCTTATCAATATTTATCTTGCAACTCTACTCATAAAGTAATTTTGGTTGTTCCAACTTAACGCAAAGCTGAATTCTTAACCATTTTATTTTGTTATCCTTACTTACACTTGCTTCTAAACCTAAAAAGAAAACGGACATACTCAAGAGACACTGAAAATTTTGGTTCACTACAATCAACATAAAAAAAAAAACGGTTTTTAGTAAAAACTCTAGTTTTTAAATGTTTCTTTTTTGTTTATTATCTCTCGTACCGCCCAACAGATTGTGAGCCCAGCTAATGATTTGTGGGCCTACTCTCCGCTATCTTATTACCAATTACTTTTTTCTACCTACATTTATATACGTTACAAATTAAACTAAGCATTAATTAGAAAAGTCTCTAACTACTTTTTCGATTAAGTGATATTATGGACAGAATTTCAAACATTTTTTTTTCAGAAAGCATCCGTAAACGTAGCCAGAATAAATAAAATTAAAGAAATGATTAGGTTACTTAAAATATTCTCTTTTTAAATTTGAAAGATTACCGGGTAGTTAAAAAGAAGAAGAAAAACTCTGCAAAAAAACAAAATGTTCAGCTCGAATTCGTCAAATAATTTCTGTCACTTCTGTTCATCCTTATTTGTCTTCTTCAAACGTCAGGCTGTCAATAAATCTTTGATTTGAAAACGCCAGAAAAAAAATAAGACCTCCGTGTTAAAAGAGATGCTTTTTCTTTTCTTTTTTCCTTTTTCTTTTTTTTTTTTTTTTTACTATGTCTTAACTGGAGGTAAGTAATATTTGCTTCAAATCAAATTAATTAAACATTAACTTTGGTAATCTTCCTCAAATAATGTTTCAGAAAATTATATATTTAAAAAAAAAAAAAAAAAAAAAAAAAAAAGAAAAGAATTCTAGGTTTTGATTTACGGATGAAAAAATAGGAACGAATTTAAATTAATTTAACGATTTTTTTATTTTTTTTTTTTTTTACTGAACGAACAAAAAAAAAAAAAAAAAAGGTTCCAAACAATGTATTAGGTTAGTGCAAAAATAATGACGGTTTTTGACGTATTTTTTAACGTCAAAAACCGTCATTATTATTGCACCAACCTAATAAATTCGGTTTGAAATACACCAAAAAGTATTTTGATGGCTAGGAATTGGAAATTTAATCTATTAGATCGGATTTGAAGTTGAAGCTTCAAGAAAGATTTATTTTCAAAATGCATTTTTAAAATTAAGTATTTGTCTGTCCCTAACGAAAATTTTGTCATATCTTTTCGAAGAATATTAATAAAAGGGGATTTTTAGAATTTCTTTTTTCTTATTTTTGCAACAAAAAGAATAGCCCCAAATTAAAGGATTCCAAAAAATATTCGCGGATTTTGACGTCATTCCGGGATCTTATTCTTATTTTTTTGTCCAGATCCGTGAATTTTTTTTTTCACTCATGGCCAAGTCTCAAAAAACATTATACAGTGGAACCTCGGTTTACGAATTTAATTCGAGCCGGAAAGCCGTTCGTATCCCGAAATGTTCGTAAAGCGAAATAATTTTTCAAATAGGAATCAATGTGAAATGGATTGATCCGTTCCTAGTCCCAAGATGATTACTTATTTAAACTTTAACAACAGTACTTTGTGGACAAGTTTATAGACAAAACTAATGAAAATCATATAATACATAAAACTAATGAAAATCATTAAATCTAAGAATTAAATAAACCCAATATTAAACAGATAAAAAAAATGTAGATAAAGATTTTAATTTTACCGCACCTGTATGTAGGAGAGTTGATGGCGTAAGTGGAAGGAGAAGGGAAGAGATGTTATTGTTTGGAAAAGGGAAGGAAAGACCTGATCGTCTCTTTATTTATAAGAATAGTATATAGATCGTTGATTTTGCCATATGAAACTGAGTAGGAAGAGACAATATCATCAACAATTGTTTTTCTCTTTTCTTTTTCCTTTATCACTATCACTGCTAGCTTTCTTTGGAGCCATGACTGAGGACTAATGAAGAGAAAAAAAAATTGGAAAAGAAAAGCACAGTACAACACATGAATGTATACAACATGGTGGTCGATCAAGAAATTATTCCGATCGGGTTAACTCGGTTCGACTCGGCTCGGTTCGGCAATGTTATTCGAGAACCGAAATTTTATTTGATAACCGAGGCATTTTCATCTCAAGTATTCTGTTCAAAAACCGATTTGTTCGACATGTGAGACGTTCGAGAACCGAGGTTGCACTGTATATAAAATACACTATTTTTTTTATCCACAATGTTGGCTGTGTTTCATAATTATTCAACATTTTACCAAGAAAAATGTTGATGTTAAAAACTGCCGCAAAAAAATTGTTGATTTATTTAAGATGGAATGATCTATGATGGCATGTCTCTAACTTGTATTTAGATACGCATTTATTTTCAATTTTTTTGAACTGAATAGAATTTTTCTTGTATATTGAATATGATCCATTATTGTGCATATTTAAGTTACCATAAAATTTGTATTTTATATGAATATATCATGAAAAATGGCCGGCGGGGCTGTATCATAGCTTTGTGACGGTTTACGAGATACTTGCACTGGCCCTACCCTATACATTTAAGCTTGACTACTCTTTACTAGGCACACCAATAATGACGTAATAATGTCGTTTTTTGACGTATAACGTCAAAAAACGACATTATTACGTCATTATTTTTGCACCAACCTAATATATATATATATATATATATATATATATATATATATATAGTGAGTCCCAAATATAGGATGAGACGGCCGTCCAGTGCTTTCTGCAATCTGTTGAGGTTTCTATCAGACTCGATAATTAATTAAAATATAATTATCAAATCCTCCTGATAATTACTATCTGTGTATATCTTCGCTTGAACCGGCTTCTAATGCTCTAGAGTGAGCGGCTTGGTGACAGTAGTCGTGGCTCCACGGGGCACAGTCCTATGGTTACAGAGAACGCTGTATGGTTCCACCACGGAATATGTGAGCGAGCGGTGCTATATTGAGTGTGATTTGCAGTCTCTTCGTCACTGAGGCACGTTAGAACAGTTGGTATGATGTTTGCTTGACAACCTAACTGCCAGGGTTTCAATTCTCGGTAGCGGATGCGCGCTGCTGATGAGTCCTAGATATAGGACGAAACGGCCATCCAGTGCATTCTGTTGAGGTTTCTATCAGACTTAATAATTAATTAATATATATATATATATATATATATAATAAAAATTATGATGCTCTCTGGAACTTTATTACTTTATTTATTTCTCCCAAGGTTTCAATTACATCTGGAATCATCTTCAGGAGAAGGTACCGGTAGAAAATTTTTATCTGCCTTTCAATCCGCTGATTAAACGGCTAACGCCTCAGCTTTGCTGCCGACAAATTCTAGACAAAGAACCAAACATGGGCGCACGCCTCGTCGAAGGTGTATGACATTTGAGAGAAGAATCCCTTAGTCGGCGCATCCAGTTGGATTCTGCGTATCAAATTTATTCGGCCGCAAGCTGCAGCGACGGGCTTTGGTCACGTGACGCACAGGGCGCGTGTCAAGCGCTCTCGAGCTTCAGATGTCTCAAGACTCAATCGAAGTATCTTCAAAATTCAAAGAAAACTATCGGGGGGCGAACGGAATATCGAAAAATCAATGGATTTAAAAGGTCGATGATACGACGCCTGACATACGGAGGCGAATTGTGAAGCGGACTTTCGCCATTGATGATTCCAGGCGGAATTGAAAGCTCGAGCGAAATATATAAAGTTCTAATATTACACCCGGAACGAATTTATATAGAGCTATCAAAATCACACACACACACACACATAGAACCGAATCTTGACCTTACGATCTGCGTTTGATATTTCACGACCGTTGTCGTTGCATAGCAATTTTCTACGTCAAAATAACAAAATATCATCTTTGACAGTGGATATCTTTGTTTCATGTCTGTATAGCCAATCAGAGGATGAAAATTTCTTTGACATTCAGGCCGGTAAATGTTGTTTTTTACTGTTTATTATAAACAGAGCATTTGCTTAAATGTTTGTATCTATAAAAAGAATGTATAAACATAAAAATGTTTTAAAGTAATTGACGGCCTTTGTCAATTTGATAATGGGTGACGTCATATGTTTACATTTGATACACCATGAGCTGATATGAATGTACGTGAGAGATTCATGGAAGATTGAAATTTAAAAGCAGTAAATTCGACCTTGCTAACCGAACGCTCCAAATCGGTTAAAGGCACGTCAAGCTAAATGACGTTTCCGTATAGGATACAGGTTCAAATCCTGTCGGAGGACGAATATTTTCTATGAAAAATTCTCGGGCATTCAGGCCGGTAAATGTTGTTTAATACTGTTTATTATAAAACAGAGCATTTACTTAAATATTTGTATCTATAAAAAGAATGTATACACATAAAAATGTCTTCAAATATATATATATATATATATATATATATATATATATATATATATATATAAATAAGCTTCCATTTTTGAAACATGGTTATTACTGTGTAGTGAAAAAACATACTTTATATCACTTAATTTATAATATATATATATATATATATATATATATATATATATATATTAAGGTAATAAGATAATAAAGATAATGGCTAGCTACTCGTTTCCGTGCACACCCGCTTTCCAGGGCGGCTATCTTATCCCTATTGCAGACACCAGCTCAGATACATTTGTGTCTATTCAACGCTCACAGAACCTACCCATGTTTTATAGAGTAATTATGCTTAGCGAACCTTTGTTACAGTTTATGGGAGATAGCCCATCACCTGATGCGATCAACATTTTGAGCAAGGCCAGTCCGCTTAGACCCTCGGTCACAATGACTTGAGACTCCGTGCTACCGCAACCATAAACGGCCTCCCCACGGCTCCATTCACCCAGTTTCGCTCACAAGGGTTGACTCAGACTGTGAGGTGGTTTTACAGGCACTTTCCAAATATGCCTCACGTTTTTCTCATATTCTCTAACACTCAGCATCACCTTTGTCGTAGTGGCTTTATTGCCTTGCTTGGTGATAAATTGTTTTTTTTTTAATTCTATTAGTGCGAAAAGATACGGACATTAGTTCCCAAATGAACGAACAATATCATCATAGGCACATAATTAGAAATTAACATGTTTTCATTTGCTTTTCGTGGCAAAAACTTTCTGTGTGACACCCACCGGTCGTCGCAGCAACAATATGTGACGTCCTCTGGTCGCGACGCCAATATGTGACGTCCTCTGGTCGCGACGCCAATATGTGACACTGTGCTGTCGGCCCGTGGTCAACTCCCAATTGCGGCGCGAAGCTGTAAGGTTTCTTCCACCAGCGTTTTGGGGTTGACTCTTTATTGCTGCCACCAGCCTGTATTCCGGTCGATCTGGTCGTTTCCGGTTCGATACCAGCTTTGTCGTTCCCAGCTCACTTCCAATCTCTGGTTACCGAAGTTACTATTTTGATCTCAGTCTAACCTACCCACGTTGTGACTTTGATCTTAGGTAGACGAAATCAATCAGGCGTCGGGCCGTAATGCAAGCTGAATCCGGGGTAAAGGCGATATCGCACAAGCATAAGTAAAAGAAGCAATAAAACAAACTCAAGAGGTTCAAATATGTTGAGAAATAGCAAATTATCTTTATCCGTCTGTTATATACAAGAGTGTGTTTCTCTCCCAGCCGGTTTCTATGGATTTGTGACACTTTTGCGTTTCTTAAGTGGGTTTTGGTATCTTAAGTCGTTCGTCAATATAACTTGCTTTTTGGTAGGAAGTCGAAGTCGAAAGGGACGTGGAAATCTCTCGGTCAGCTTCTGCGAGGCAACGGTCTCCAACTCCAACTACGAATCAACTGCAATTCTGCGTAACTAATGATTAGCTGCCTCGAGACGTTCGATAATATGGGCACCGACCAAAACCCGGTGTGGCGCCTGACGTGGCTTGGGTTCCCGATAATTCTCGATTCCCAGCAAGAATTCTCTTTGTTCTTAGGCCAGGAAAATTAATTACTTCCCATTTTTGGAAGATTAATCACTTTCCATTTCGGGGGTTTCTCCCTCGTTTGTGAGGGAAGGTCGGAGGAGAGTTATCCTCCTAGACTCTTCCTCTCTCATATTGGTATCTCATACCATTCCCCTCAGTGGGTGTTAACAACTTCTCCGTCTTTCTCATACATTCACCTCCGCCTATCACCCATGCTACCACTTGACCAATGATCTCTCGGCAGTGTGGGTGTGGCTAGATTGGCCCTCTTAAAATTATTATCCAGAATTTTGTTTACAAAATCATTTTTTCTTTTTTCCTTCGGCGAAAACATTTTTTACAAACCCCAGATTGCCAAATAATTCTTATCACACCTTTTTTTGGGGGACACCCAAAATTCACTTAGTCGGGTCTCTCTACCGACTCATCAATCACTGTCAAAACCTGACACCTGTTTTTTTCTGTTAAGTCAACTTTTAGCTGTGAGGTCCGTATTTTACCTGAGAATCAAATTCTTTATTTTTCTCATGCCTTAAAATCCTCTTATCACCAAATGCCCATTTTCGACGACGCTGAGTATGACGTCAACAGTTTGAATAAACAATAATAATACGATTTTCTTCCTCATGCCAAAATTCTAACACACACCAGATGGTTCCCTTCGTTGAACCCAGGAATTAAAATTAAATGATATCTCTGAAAGATAACTAATATCGATTCTCTCTGCCTGTACCGCGGTAGTCTCAAGCCGAAATTTTTTTATGGACGCTATGTGTCGGTTGGCTTTGTTTTTCTTTCTGAATTCTGTTTCTCTTGGCACGTCACTCCCTTATCATGACATTAATCAGTTTTGACAGAATCTCATATCTCGCTTTTTCTTACGGATTTTCTGTAAATAAAATAAAATCTTTTTAAAGTCGCTCAGTCTATCTTTCGATATAGCTCCTTCTCGCCTTAAGTCTTTCCTGTTTTTAATTTCTATGGTTAATTAGTTAGCCAATTACCATAGCCAAATAGTGTCAGAATGTACATTTAAAAGGAATTTTATTACGGGGAGAGGAGAAGAGAAAGACGTCACGTTCGTTATCCCATATTTTATCATATCCAGTAACCCCTTGCGTCTTAATGACACTATTGCCTTAGTTTGGGGTTGAAATGATTAAAAATAATGGTCCGGTCTACTGAGTAGTGTTACGTGTTGGAAATTGTAAGAAAGAAAAAAAAATGATTTACCAAAACACAGAGCTAAATCACAAACAAATATTTAATTTACTAAAACACAAGATAAAATATATTCAAGATATACAATTGGGGCTTACAAAAACAGAATTTACGGGCGAAATGTTACGAGGGAGAAGGAAAGGGAATCAAATATCTTTATCACTTTAGGGCTAGCGAAGTAATCTAAGTGCTATATTTGGAAATCCACAAAGGTGTGTAAATAAATATTAATTTTTAGTTTGGTCAATGAAAATTAGTCAAAATTCTATTTACCAAATTTGTTCCATGAAATTCTCTTTTGGGTTTTGGTTGGTCGGCAACTTTTTATAGAGATTCTTTCGGCTGGATATAATAATCCTCGAATCAAAAGCCGGGGTTGATAACAGCAAAAATTCCCCTTCAACAACTGACAACCCTTTTCCAAAATCCCATGTTTATAGGGGCTAACACCTAATTTGCATATTTCTAGATGTTTATCGGATCATGTAGATTCTTCTCGAATATACTGGAATCATCTAGAATGTTCCAAACGTTCTATTTTAAATTTCTCTATTTTATATCTACTTCATGAAAGAAAACTTTTTTGGTATTAACAGGTAGGACTCAGTAGAATCCCTTATTATAGAAATGCATCCTCGTAACAGTAGGCAAAGTGGATCATTAACATGCTGCAGATGGTTAAGAAAAAAAACTTTTCAGGAGCATTTTGGACGAAATGAAAACGTCTGTTATTCCCCGCAACAAGTGGTAGAAGGTAACTCAAAAGGCATGGTGGAGTAATGGATAGCGGCTCGGATTGAGGAATTGGCAGAGCCGAGTTCGAATTCCAGTCGAATCCATTACATTCACTTACGTGCTAATACCCTTAGGAAAGGTATGAATCCTCTTCGTCTCGCCCCAACTATGGTTAAATAACAGGAAAGACCTGGTTCTATGGCCTTGGATGGCAACCGCTAAAAGAAATGGCAACCTAGTGCGGGAAAAAAATCTGCCTCGTCAGTCATGTATTGAAAGATACATGATGGCCTAAGCGTGTATCATGCATGGTACATCACTGATTGAGGAATCAGAGAGCCGAGTTCGAATTCCAGTTGAACCCATTACATTCATTTACATGCCAAATACCCTTGGGAAAGGTATGAATCCTCTTCCCCCGGCTATGGGTAAATAGCAGGACCGGGTTCTATAGCCTTGGATGACAACTGGTCTACTGCAGAAAGAAATGGCAACCTACTGGCGGGAAAAAATCCGCCTCGCCGGTCATGTATCGAAAGATACATGATCGCCTAAGCGTGTATCACGCATGGTACATAACTGGCGGAATTCAAAAGGACGACCTTATCGGCGCCACTATTATCCGCAGTGACCTATACTTCTTACCTATACTTCTTTCAGGACGTAGACGATTACGGCTCTCCACTTCACCCTATCTCTTGTAGCTCTCAATAAGTTTCCTGCATCTGCCATCCACTTGCTTAAGCCCGTCAGGTATGTCATGCGTTTCTTTCTCTTGTCTCTTTTTCCCTTTATTCGACTTGTGGGTATCAGATTCTCCAGGCCTTCCTTTCTCATTACGTGTCCCAGAAATTTCATCCGCCTCTTCCTGGTGTTAAGCATTAGGCTCTTCCTTATTTGCATCCTCTCTAAAATCTCATTGTTGCTCCTACGCTCGCTCCACGATGTCCTCAGCATTCTTCTGTAGAATCACATCTCCGCCGCCTCGAGTCTCTTCTTCATCTTTGAGGAGACCGTCCAACATTCGCTGCCGTATAGGAGGACAGATGTCACGTAGCAGCTCAGTACTCTTTTTTATCAATAAAGAAATCCTCCTGTCTCGCAGTACTTTGCCCAGCTTCTGGAATTGCATCCCTGGCCATCCCAATCCGTCTTCGGATCTCAGCGTCGCACCTACCGTCCTCCATCAAAACACTTCCCAGATATTTAAACTTCCGCACCTGCTTGATTTTAGTGTCCCCGGCCTGAAAATCGTATTTCGGGCTCATCCTTTTACTGATGACCATGCATTCTGTTTTCTTGTAGTTTATGCTTCGTCCCTTCTTTCAAGCGCCCTCTAAATCCGATCTAAGAACGCTCATGAAGGCTGCTATAAAACGCCGGTTGTCCAAAACATTTGAAATCATGAAGGCTTCACCGCCAGTAGGAGTTACTCAGAGTACTGATTACGATACCCCCCCCAAAAATAAAATAATCGATGCAGGGATGTCTGCAATTATCCTACGACAATGCACGAAAAACTTAAATGTATAACAATTTAAAGTTTATATATTAGGTTGGTGCAAAAATAATGACGTAATAATGTCGTTTTTTGACGTTACGTCAAAAAACGACATTATTACGTCATTATTTTTGCACCAACCTAATAAAAAAAAAAAACTAAACGATTCGTTAATTAAAAAAAAAGGCCTGAATAAATTTAATGAGTAAAATTTTGTATATATGTAGCTCAGATTTAAAGTCGATCTTCATCGGGATCACTGAGTCAGTGTGAACAATCCTTTACTTATCTGCATATATGCTTCCCTAGGGCTACATCCAGTTTTGAATACAGAATTTTTATTCTCCTATACTCGTTACCACCCAAGGCTATGGTACCCAGACTGTCCTCCTAATACCCATAGCTGGAGGGGTAGAGAAGATTAGGATTCATACATTTCCCAATGGTATTTGCACGTGAGTGAGTGTAATTAACTCGACTGGAATTCGAACACGGCTCTCGGATTTTTCAGACCGAACCGGGATCCATTACTCCACCGCATGATTTTTTTTGTGTGTGTGTGTGTGTGTGTGTGTGTGTGTGTGTGTGTGTGTGTGTGTGTGTGTGTGTGTGTGTGTGTGTGTGTGTGTGTGTGTGTGTGTGTGTGTGTGTGTGTGTGTGTGTGTGTATATATATATATATATTAGGTTGGTGCATTCAGAATGCTTTAAAAATTCCATTTAAAAGACAATTGTTTATAATAAAATTCTGTTCAATCTGTAGACTCATAACGATTGAAAACAATGTTTTTCTTTGAGTTTGGGTTTGACCAATTCGAAAAAAAAAAAAAAAAACTAATTAAGACATGCGTGTCCGTCAATAAAATTGACAAAGATTATTGTTTACAATAATCTTTGTCAATTTTATTTTTCAGTCTTTATGATGGTCGATACTTGATCTATCTCTTACTGTTACATCCCCGGGCAACGCCGGGCTCTACTGCTAGTTAGGATATAAAAATTCTGTTTGTATTTATATCAATGCAACCGGAAGTTATCGCAAGAAAAATATTAATGAAACAGATATATTTTACAAATATATAATTTGAATTTATTGCATATAATTTTAATGAAACAAAGTACTAATATTAAACGTGATGAAATTAATATAATGAATATTATCAATGATAATACTTTTAATCTGTATAATAGCCTTTTAAATAATGACAATGGCTATAAGAAAATTACTCTCTAAAGTCTAAGCTAATAGGAGTTGCCAGGTAGTTAATTTCACCTGACTATCGCAAACTTTAAACCTAAATATGGCATATAAGACGCAGAGATATTTTTAGTTTAAAAAAAGTGCGCCTTATGTGCCGTCTAATACGGTACATATATTTCTACAAAATCAATATAAAATTTTTAAAAAATATGCAAATTTTATTATTAATAATAATATATTTTTCTGGTAATAAATAAATAATTCTACGAAAGTGACTGTAGGCGAGATGCCAGATCAGGGCCAATCATATTGCATATCCGTCTCTAGATTTTGTTGAGGACCTTGAGACGAACAGCGGGGGCTCCAGACCATATAATAAAGAGAATAACTTTCTGTCCCGACACAGAGAACCAACTTTCCATGCAATAGATGAAGCTATTGATTCAATGTATTTGTTCCATCTTAAGTCAGCGGAGAGCGTGAGACCAAGCAGACGCAGGGAGGAGCTCTCGTGGAGTTGGGCATCAAACATCCAAATGGGAGGCAGGGTGGGTTTTCTGTGGTGGGCAAATGAGAGCAGATTTTTTTTTTTTTTGAGACATTAAAGTTTACCACCCAATTCTTAAGTTAATGATTGAATAAGCCCCCTGCAAATTCTAAAACTATAAAATACACGTTGAAAATTCCCTTATTACGTCGTTAAATATTTGAGCGAAACAATTTTAAATATTTGAGCTTAACAACTTTAAATATTTGAGCTTGAAATATTTGAGCTTAACATTTTTTAATATTTGAGCTTAACAACTTTAAATATTTGAGCTTAACAACTTTAAATATTTGAGCTTAACAATTTTAGATATTTGAGCTTGACAACTTTAAATATTTGAAAACAACTTTAAATATTTGAACTTTAAATATTTGAGGTTAAAAATTTTAAATATTTGAGCTTAACAAGTTTAAATATTTAAGCATAACAACTTTAAATATTTTGAGCTTAACAATTTTAAATATTTGAACTTAGCAAGTTTAAATATTTGAACTTAACTTTAAATATTTGAGCTTGTCAACTTTAAATATTTGAGCTTTACATATTTGAGCTTTAAATATCTGAGCTTAACAATTTTAAATATTTGAGAATAACAACTTTAAATACTTGAGCTTAAGAACTTTAAATATTTGAGTTTTAAATATTTGAGCTTAACAACTTCAAATATTTGAGTTTAACAATTTTAAATATTTGAGATTGACAACTTTAAATATTTGAGCTTAACAACTTTAAATATTTGAGCTTTACATATTTGAGCTTTACATATTTGAGCTTTAAATATTTGAGCTTAAAACTTTAAATATTTGGGGGTTAACAATTTTAGAAATTTGAGCTTAACAACTCTAGCAAAATATTGCATTAGCAATCAAAAGAATGAATCCAGGGATGCCTCGACGTGGTGTAATGTTTCGCAAGCTTGTTTCGCTAGAACAATTACGACTGGGTAGTGTGTTCGATCCTCACAGGGAGCCCCATACTTTCGGCCTTGTGCCACAATAAGCTACTCTTAGAAACTCACCATAAGTATGAATGCAAGTCGTTATTTAAAAGAAGTAAGAGGGTATAAATGAAAAGATTTGAAATTGACTAGAAACACCGGTTCCAGTACGATCACCGAAGTTAAGCAACGTCGGACCTCGCCAGTACCTAGACGGGTGATCGTTTCGAAATACCAGGTGCTGTAAGCTTGGATGTGCGGGTGGTGTAATGGATAATGGCTCGGAATTGTTAATCGGAGAGCCGAGTTCCAATCCCCGTTGGGTTCGTTATATTTACTTACGCGCAAATTCACTTGGGAACGGTATGAACTCGCCTCTTCTCCCCCCATCTATGGGTTAAATATCACTAAGCAGTTATTATCGCAAACACATCTTATGGTCTAAAGATATTTTATGGCTCTAAATAACCTGCAATGGGTTGATAAGCCGTGAAAACGAATCAATCAATTAATGAAATACTGATTAGCCGCACAGGCATGTCTTTTAGATTCGATTACATTCACGGTTAATATATAGAAATTCACGTGACCACAAACTGAGGTATCAGTTTATATATTGATTGCAAAATAGATTGATCCCCCACTTTATATCCACATTATAATTTCTAATTTGTTTATCAAATTCTGATTAGGTATAAATCCACCACTTCTCACCCAATTATGGGTTAATTTGTAAGATTTGCGTCACTAACTCATTATTTAAAAAAAAATTTAAAAATCTTAGAATCTATCGATATTTTATGGCTTTAAATAACCTACAAAGGGTTGATGAGCCGGAGAAAACGAATCAATCAGACAAACATTTCACTGAAGTAGATATTAAACACATGAGAGCGTTACCGTCTCCTCTTTCATTCTTTCTTTCTTTCTTTTTTCTTTCTTCATTGATACTTCCTGTCTGCCTTTCTTCTTTCTTTTTTCTCCCTTTCTTCATTGCATCTTTCCTTCCTTTCTTTTTCCTTCCTTTTTCTTTCTTTCTTTCTTTCTTTCTTTCATTTTCTTTCTTTCTTCCTTTCTCTTTCTTTCTTTCTTTCTTTCTTCATTGATACTTCCTGTCTGCCTTTCTTCTTTCTTTTTTCTCCCTTTCTTCATTGCATCTTTCTTTCTTTTTCTTTCTTTCTTCCTTTCTCTTTCTTTCTTTCTTTTTCTTTCTTTCTTCCTTTCTCTTTCTTTCTTTCTTTTTCTTTCTTTCTTTCTTTCTTTCTTTCTTCATTGCATCCTTCCTTTACTTTTTTTTCTTTCTTTCTTTCATCCTAACCATATTTCTTCCTTCCTTCCTTTGTTTCTTTCTTCCTAACCATATTTCTTTCTTTCTTTCTTTCTTTCTTTCTTTCTTTCTTTCTTTCTTTCTTTCTTTCTAGCCATTTTTCTTTCTTTCTTTCTTCATTGCATTCTTCCTTTCCTTTTTCTTTCTTTCTTTCTTTCTTTCTTTCTTTCTTTCTTTCTTTCTTTCTTTCTTTCTTTCTTTCATCCTAACTATATTTCTTTCTTTCTTTCTTTCTTCGTAACCATATTTATTTATTTATTTCTAACCATTTTTCTTTCTTTCTTCGTTGCATCCTTCCTTTCCTTTTTTCTTTCTTTCTTTCTTTCTAACCATATTTCTTTCTTTCTTTCTTTCTAACCATATTTCTTTCTTTCTTTCTTTCTTTCTTCATTGCATCCTTCCTTTCCTTTTTTCTTTCTTTCTTTCTTCATTGCATCCTTCCTTTCCTTTTTTCTTTCTTTCTTTCTTTCTTTCTTTCTTTCTTTCTTTCTTTCTTCCTAACCATATTTCTTTCTTTCTTCGTTGCATCCTTCCTTTCCTTCTTTCTTTCTTTCTTTCTTTCTTTATTTATTTATTTCTTTCTTTCTTTCTTTCTTTCTTTCTTTCATCCTAACTATATTTCTTTCTTTCTTTCTTTCTTTCTTCGTAACCATATTTATTTATTTATTTATTTATTTCTAACCATTTTTCTTTCTTTCTTCGTTGCATCCTTCCTTTCCTTTTTTCTTTCTTTCTTTCTTTCTTTCATCCTAACTATATTTCTTCTTTCTTTCTTTCTTTCTTTCTAGCCATATTTCTTTCTTTCTTTCTTTCTAACCATATTTCTTTCTTTCTTTCTTCATTGCATCCTTCCTTTCCTTTTTTCTTTCTTTCTTTCTTTTTTCTTCATTGCATCCTTCCTTTCCTTTCCTTTTTTCTTTCTTTCTTTCTTTCTTTCTTTCTTTCTTTCTTTCTTTCTAACCATATTTCTTTCTTTCTTCGTTGCATCCTTCCTTTCCTTCTTTCTTTTTTCTTTCTTTCTTTCTTTCTTTCTTCGTTGCATACTTCCCATCTTCCTTTCTTTCTTCCTTCATTGCATCATTCCCATCTTTCTTTCTTTCTTTGTTTCACCGAAACAAAACGGTGTCTCTGATATGTCTTTTCTGTCTTTCCTCGCGATCACAAAGCAATAGCTTATTATTTATGAGGCATTGGCGTGGCGTAACGGTCTTGTTAACGAACAATGGATCTACGAAATAGACAGAATTATAACATGTTAATACAGCAAAAAAAATGTTTTAGGCTAAGCTGTAATCAGAGGAAGGGTGATAGGTGATAGGTATTATTGCTAGGTTGTCCTTGCGGTCTCGCCTGGCCTTAATGCGAAATGGCCTGTGCCATAGGTTAAATATTTTCCAAGCAGTTTCTTGCCACCATATAATAATGTCTTTCCAGCGTCATGTCTTTCTCGATCGAGTCCGTCGATGGGTTGAGCTGAAAGTCGTAAAGAATATTGATGTTTTATGAATGCAGGGAGGACGTGGGGAAGGTGACAAAGAAACAATGGGAATTAGTGAGAAATTGATAGAAAGAAAGGCAGAGAGTGCGCAGAATGAAAAAGAGAGATACAAAGAGTAATCAAGTAAAGAATCAAAGAAAACATTAATGAGAAAGAAAGAAAGAAAGAACGTAAGAAAGAAAGAACGAAAGAAAGAAAGATCAAAATTTGTAGATAGATTCAAATTCGAAGAAAGAAACATTTAAAGAAAGTAAAGAAAAAATTAATATTTGAAGCTGATAGAAAGAAAGAAAGAAAGATTAAACGTTGAAGAAAGAAAGAAAGAAAGAAAGAAAGATTAAACGTTGAAGAAAGAAAGAAAGAAAGAAAGATTAAACGTTGAAGAAAGAAAGAAAGAAAGATTGAACGTTGAAGAAAGAAAGAAAGATTAAACGTTGAAGAAAAAATTAAGAAAGAAAGAAAGATTAAACGTTGAAGAAAGAAAGAAATAAAGAAAGAAAGATTAAACGCTGAAGAAAGAAAGAAAGAAAGATTAAACGTTGAAGAAAGAAAGAAGGAAGGAAAGAAAGATTAAACGTTGAAGAAAGAAAGAAAGAAAGAATGAAAGAAAGATTAAACGTTGAAGAAAGAAAGAAAGAAAGATTAAACGTTGAAGAAAGAAAGAAAGAAAGAAAGATTAAACGTTGAAGAAAGAAAGAAAGATTAAACGTTAAAGAAAGAAAGAAAGAAAGAAAGAAAGAAAGATTAAACGTTGAAGAATGAAAGAAAGAAAGAAGGAAGGAAAGAAAGATTAAACGTTGAAGAAAGAAAAAAAGAAAGAAAGAAAGATTAAACGTTGAAGAAAGAAAGAAAGAAAGAAAGATTAAACGTTGAAGAAAGAAAGAAAGAGAAAAAGAAAGAAAGAAGGATTAAACGTTGAAGAAAGAAAGAAAGAAAGAAAGAAAGAAAGAAAGGATGATTAAACGTTGAAGAAAGAAACAATGAAAGAAAGAAAGATTAAACGTTGAAGAAAGAAAGAAAGATTAAACGTTGAAGAAAGAAAGATTAAACGTTGAAGAAAGAAAGAAAGAAAGAAAGAACGATTAAACGTTGAAGAAAGAAAGAAAGAAAGAACGATTAAACGTTGAAGAAAGAAAGAAAGAAAGAAAGGATAAAAGAAAGATTAAACGTTGAAGAAAGAAAGAAAGAAAGAACGATTAAACGTTGAAGAAAGAAAGAAAGAAAGAACGATTAAACGTTGAAGAAAGAAAGAAAGAAAGAAAGAAAATGGACATGTGGTGCGGGGAGAAAGAATGAATAAAATGAAAAAGAAAGACAGAATAGAAAACTATAGAAAATAACATGAAAAAGTGTGAAGAAAAGAAAAAAAGATAAGATTTTGGGAAAAAAGCATTTATATCTGAAGAAGAAAAGGCAGAAATATTAAAAGTTGAAGAAATTTGAAGATAGATAGATAGATAGATAGATAGATAGATAGATAGATAGATAGATAGATAGATAGATTTAAATTTGAAGAAAGAAAAATTAGAATTTGAAGAAAGAAGAAAAGAATGAAATATTCAAATTTGAAGAAAGGACGATTAGAAAAGAAAGAAAGAAAGAAAGAAAGAAAGAAAGAAAGAAAGAAAGAAAGAAAGAATCGAAAACCGTAGAAAATCAGCTCAAAAAAAGTTGCGAAGCAAAGAAAGGAAGATGGGATATTGAAAAAAAGAAAGAGGAAAGAAATGCGAATGAAGTTGGGGAAAAAGAGAAAGATGAAAACGTCTAAGAGAAAAGAATGCTGAAATCCTGCGAAAGAAAGAAAAAAAATTTAAAAAAAACGAAAAAAACGGGAGACATTATGAGAGATAAGAAAATGGAGACTGAAAGACGACAGGGAGAAAAAGATTAAAAAAAAAACCCAAAAAAACCCCAGCAAAACAAAGATAAAAGGAAAAAAAAAAAAAGAAAAAAAAGTACTACAAAAATGAAGAAAAAGAAAAAGAAAAAGAATGGTGTAGAGATGAAAAGGAAAAAGGAGAAAAAAAAAGTATCTAATAAAACATTCCAAAAGCCGATATTGCGACAAATACGAAACTAAGGGAAAAAAAATCAATTAATATACGACGATGGCTGAATGAACGATGACTGAATGAATGAAAGAATTTCTATACGTGGGAATAATAATAATAATAATAATAATAATAATAATAATAATAACAGTAGGATATTATCGATCGACGGTTCTTTCATTTGCTTGGTGTTCGCTGCTTTCTTTTATCCGTTCAGCAGGATTAACGACCACTTGCCATCTGTCGAACGGAGGAGAAACGGCTATTTTTTTTGGTGGTGTTGGGTGAAATTCTTGAAGGAAGCCGCTTCACAAGTTGGAAGAGGGTGTCGGTTAGGGTGAGTGTTGGACTGAAAGGGAATTAGTTTAATCAGGTCTGTCCTATCGCTTGGCTACCCATAACCTGTCGAGGTGAATTAAGAGAGGAAATCGGCAGAAGTCGTTGGCGGCGGTCGGGGTGGCACGAGGGGTTGAACTGAGGAAGCTAAGGCGTGCGGGAGGGCATCCTGATCAATGCAGGTCGATATAGAGAAAATCTTTAATTCTCTATACAAACAAAATAAGCGCGACGGGAAAAATGGGGATGGCGGAAAATCGCTGAGCAAATTGTGAGGAAACAGTTTTAACGATCTGGAAATAATCTTCTTTCTTTCCTTCTTTCTTTCTTTCTTTCTTTCTTTCTTTTATATTCTTTTTCTTTCCTCATTAGGTTTTTCCTTTATTCATTCTTTCTTTTTTATATTCTTTTTCTTTATTCATTACGTCTTTCCTTCTTTCTTTCGTTTTTATATCCTTTTTCTTTCTTTATTAGGGATTTCCTTCTTATATTTCTTTTTATATCATTTTATTTCTTTTTGTATAATTTTGCTTTCATCGTTGAGTCTTTTCAATTTTCTTTCTTTTATATCCTTTTTCTTTCTTTATTCGTTCTTTCTTTCTTTCTTTCTTTCGTTCTTTTATATTTTTCCTTCCCTCATCGGGTCTTTCTTTCTTTCTTTCTTTCCTTCTTTCTTTCTTTCTTTTTTATTATTTTTATTTCCTCATTAGTTCTTTCCTTCTTTCTTCCTTTCGTTCTTTTATATTTTTTGCTTTCCTCATCGGGTCTTTCTTTCTTTCTTTCCTTCTTTCTTTCTTTCTTTTTTTTATTTTTATTTCCTCATTAGTTCTTTCCTTCTTTCTTCCTTTCGTTCTTTTATATTTTTTGCTTTCCTCATCGGGTCTTTCTTTCTTTCTTTCCTTCTTTCTTTCTTTCTTTTTTTTATTTTTATTTCCTCATTAGTTCTTTCCTTCTTTCTTTCTTTCGTTCTTTTAGATTTTTTGCTTTCCTCACTGGGTCTTTCTTTACTTTTCTCTTTCTTTCTTTCTTTCTTTCTTTCTTTCTTTTTTATTATTTTTATTTCCTCATTAGTTCTTTCCTTCTCTCTTTCTTTCGTACTTTCATATTTTTTGCTTTCCTCATTGGGTCTTTCGTTACTTTTTTCTTTCTTTCTTTCTTTCTTTCTTTCTTTCTTTCATTCTTTCTTTCTTTCATTCTTTCTTTCTTTCTTTTTTATTATTTTTATTTCCTCATTAGTTCTTTCCGTCTCTCTTCCTTTCGTTCTTTTATATTTTTTGCTTTCCTCATTGGGTCTTTCGTTACTTTTTTCTTTCTTTCTTTCTTTCATTCTTTCTATCATTCTTTCTTTCTTTCTTTCTTTCTTTTTTTATTATTTTTATTTCCTCATTAGTTATTTCCTTCTCTCTTCCTTTCGTTCTTTTATATTTTTTGCTTTCCTCATTGGGTCTTTCTTTACTTTCTGTCTTCTATATCCTTTTTCTTTCTTCATTGGGTCTTTCCTTTTTTTTTTCTTTTTTTTATATTCTTTTTCTTTTCTCGTTCGATCTTTCTTTCTTCTATTTCTTTCCTCATTACTTCTTTCTCCCCAGTTTTCTTTCTTCTATATACATTTTCTTTTCTTTCTTTCTTTCTTTCTTTCTTTCTTTCTCGGCCATTTTCCTTTCATTTTCCTTATCTCTTACTTTCACATTATCATTTTAATTCTCCCTCATTTTATCATATATTTTTCCTCGCGCTTTCATTTTCTTCCTTTCTTCCTTATTTTTTTCCCTTTTCTCTTTAAAGGACGATTTAGTCTTTTTCTTCCCTTCGTCTTTTCACATTTTCCTGTCTTTGCTTCAACTGAAGGTTTTTTTCTTTCTTTTCCTTTTTTTTCTTTTCTTTCTTTGGTCTTTTTACTTTTTTTGCTTTCTTTTCAGTTGGCTTTTTACGTTTTCTTTCTTTTTCCTTTGTCTCTCTTTCTTTCTTTCTTTCTTTCTTTTGTCTTTTTACTTTTTTTTGACTTCGCTTCAGTTGGCCTTTTATTTTTCTTTCTTTTTCCTTTGTCTCTCTTTCTTTCTTTCTTTCTTTCGTCTTTTTACGATTTTTTTTTTGTCTTTCCTTCAATTGGATTTTTACTTTTTCTGTAGTTTCTTTGTCCCTTTTTTTTATTTCGTTCGTTCTTTCCTCTTTTTATGTATTTTGTCTTTGCTTCAATTGGTTTGTAACACTTTCTTTCTTTCCTTCTTTTTTTCTTTTTTTCTTTCCTTCTTTTTTTCTTTCTTTCTTTCTTTCTTGTTCAATATTGATTTATTGAAAGTCCAATAACGTTTCCGAAACTTTTACCACAGAAAATTCTGTAGAAGTAGGTAAGAACCAAAGAAGGATTTTTTTTTTTTTTTGCTGATAACGCAAGATTTATCGCATAAGAACTTACAACAAAACAAGAAAGTAGATAAATAAAATAAATAACTAAAAATATTAAATAAAGAAAACCGACAAATATCGACAAAGAACAAACAAGCAAACAGCAAATAAATGATGATGATGATGATGATGATGATGATGATGATGATGATGATGATGATGGCAACGACGACGACAATGATGATGATGATGATAACGGCCAACGACGACGGCCACGACGACGATGATGATAACGGCCAGGACGACGACGACGACGACGATGACAACGGCCACGACGACGATGATGACAACGACCAGGACGATGATGATGACGATGACGACGACGATGATGATAACGACCAGGACGATGATGATGACGATGACGACGACGATGATGATAACGGCCAGGACGATGATGACGATGACGATGACGATGACGACGACGATGATGACAACGCCTAGGACGATGATGACGACGACGACGATGATTATGACAACGGCCACGACGACGATGATGATAACGGCCAGGACGATGATGATGACGATGACGATGATGATAACGGCCAGGACGATCATGGTGACGATGACGACGACGACGATGATGATGATAGCATCGATGACGACGACGACGACGATGATGATGATGATAGCATCGATGACGACGACGACGACGATGATGATGATGATAGCATCGATGACGACGACGACGATGATGATGATGGAGGTGTAGGTGAACAATATGAGGAGATGAAACAGGAAAGAAAGGATAAAGCTCAAGTCCTGTTCAAAAGACTAGGGAGGTGCGTGAACCGGACGAACCTGTGGGTGAACCTATCTTCTCCTATTGGTGGAGGAGGGGATAAAATGAAATGAAATAAATAATTAGGGAATAAATTTTCAGGGTTCAGGCGCAGACGTTACGAGTACGGAGCTGAAGCAGAAGGACACCCAATCCTAAACACGAAACAAGGGATAAACCTGTTCAAAAGACCGCGGGAAGAGTGTGAAAACCGTACGATCCGCAAACACTAGAAAATGGAAAACAGCAAGACGTGGAAAAAACAAAGCGAATATTATTTATTATCTGGCTGCTATATGATGTAAAGTGACACGAGAGAAAGTAAAATGAGTAAATTGTGTGTTTGGGGTCAACCGTAGATCAAATATGGATCGTTATCCGACATTACTTTGAATATACGCTCTTTGGTGCTCGAGGGCGTCGTCAGTGATGTTCTGAATTGGGTCATTGGGCAGTTTCGGGTCTTTCAAACATCATATTCCCCTCACCAAGCCGCCCCCCCCCATTAGAGCTGATCAGTCTCTGATACACCCCGCCATCTAAATTAACAGCCTGCAGACACTGACTAATATTAGGCAAAACCATACCCCTCTTTCACGCATTTGATTGGAAGTTGCCCAACAGCCAATCGCAATGGTGTGAGCTCTATTTAAGTTGTTTAAGGGGGAATTTTTACTTTTTCTTTTTTTTTATGTGGATACTCGTCGGACAGTTTAAAGAATGAATAAAGTGTATACAGTCTTTCTTGTATATTTTATTATTTTTATTTTCTTTGATTTCTGGCGTTTACACATTTCTTTCCGGGTCCCGCCCAGGGACCTAAGGTTAGAAATGGCATCATGACACTTTCCACTGACAAAAAAAAAAAAAAAATTACATAGATAAAGCCCTTCGTAAAGTGTGGGCTGTACTTGTCAGAACAGTTTTTTGTATCTCCTTGAGGCATGGACTTCCAGGAATCCCTTCAATTAGTCTACTGGAATATTTTCCAACCAGTCCTAGGGTTCCAACTACAACAGGGATTGTTGATGTTCCCATATGCCACATTTTCGAGATTTCTATTTCAAGGTCCTTGTATTATTATTATTATTATTATTATTATTATTATTATTATTATTATTATTATTCATATATGCAATGAGTGCCCTGATAATTTAGTTGGAAAATAAAAGAAGTGTCTGTAGTTTTCATACCTCAGATTTTTGTTCCGCGTTAAGAGATAAATGTTACCGTTGTGGCTTGAAAAGGAAAAAGGAGCTGAAAATGTTGTTGACCCACATGTTGACTGCCTGTCCGTGTTGACTGTCTATCAGTTAGTGAGTTTGGTTTGGTTTGTTTTACGTCATATCAACCCCAACGGGTTATTTAATGCCGGCAAAATTTTCATTGCTGGTAATATTTTGTTTTGTCATAAATCTATTTATAGTAATAGTTTTTTTTTTCAAAAATGTGTTGCTGGTAATAATTTTTTTCATAAAACTATTGCTAGTAATATTTTTTCCTCAAAAATGTATAGCTGGTAATAGTTTTTTTCTTCAAAAAGTTATTACTAGAAATATTTTTTTTTACAAAGCATTTCTGGTATTAAAACTTGTTTTTACACTTCCATATTGTTTTTACCCCAGTTTCGGGTTAACTATTTACCCATAGCTGGGACCCTAACAGGTGCTACCACCCTGGGTCAGGGTGGACCTGGGAACACCAGCAATTAAGAGGTGGTTCCACACTCCTCAAAATCTCCTGATCAGAGGCTTTACAGTTGGACGTAGTTTATCGTCTTATCCACGACGCGTCCGTTAGTGAGAATGTCATATGTTTGTGTGTGTGTGTTAGAGAAAAGTGGGGCCGATTCTCATAGCTTTAGAAAGAATTGAATAATGATAATTATATTTCTTATAATAATTTTGTTATAATTAGTTTGGAAATTGTAATTAATTTTTGTTTGTTTATTTTTTTTTTACGGACACGACAAAGTGGCAGTATAATTAATTTTTTATTTATATATATTTTTTTTTTATTGATACGATGCTGTCTTGCCAAGCTAATAAATATTCAAGCAGATCAACCAAAAAAGACAGACGAAAAGACAAATGACAATGATAGTAAGAACCTCAAAACGAACACACACACAAAATAAACCTCGAACTTACGCGGACATCCTTAAGGTGACTTACAGAAATACAGAAGCCAAAACACAGACGTCCTCAGACAGTACACATATCTCTACTAAACATTCCAGATCACCCAGATTAGCCCTTGTTAGATGATCGACAGTGAACTCGCTCAACCTTCCAATAAACGGGATAAACGCTACCAAAACATTTGGTAGAGGGGGTATAGCATGCCTAATAGAAAACATGATGCAAGCTTTCAAGCTTTTACAGGAGAACTTCGTCAGGATTGCAAATAGAAACATGACCCGTACGGGCGAGTTATAAATCTAAGTAGTAGTAAATTCTCGCTTGATACATTCAAATAACTAAACGAAGGACTAAGCTTTTGTCCTGGTTCTCCACGGTTTAAGTAAGAACACCTCGGCAAGGGAACTAAAATCCTTCTTTAGAAGAATACGGCTAAAAGCCCGCTATGGGGACAATAACCACATACCCTTCCATACTCGAATCACTAAAAGAGAAGGACTCTGAATTCCCCCCACCCAAAAATACATGGACATTATTATAAAGACGTTTAAAATGGCAGCAACAAATTACACAAAGAAAAGAATACGTAAGTGGCCACATAACAACATCACAGAAAGGGAACGGGCGGCCCTAGACACGCTGACGCATAGAGATGACCTAATCGTCTCACAGTGTGACAAAGGTGGTGCCACCTTGATCTGGAGCATCACCGAATACCTTAAAGAGGCCAACAATCAACTAACCGACAAAAATGTCGGAGTATGTCTATATTTCTGAGATGAGGCATTATGTACATTATTTACATTACTCGGACTATTGTCCTCATCTTTATCACAACGCCATATTTATCACAACGTTTCCAACCACCTGAAGACGGCCGGAGCGTACAACGGCCGAAACGTTGTAATAAATATGGCGACGAAGATGAGGACAATAGTCCGAATAATGTAAATAATGTAGAAATGTCGGAGTTAGCTCCTCCTTTAGTTCCTTAATCCTTCAACAGAGGTCTCTCTCCCCTGACTATAAATACTGGTTGACCCTTTGCCTCGATCTCTTTTTCCTCGGGCTGCAGCCTTATACCACCTCGCAGATGTGAGCTCTCACAGATACAGCGTTTCCCAAATGCTGGGAACACGCTAAGAACAATACACGTACGTACGAACACTCACCACAACACAACACACACACACACACATAATATTCACCACACGCACTCTGTCAATGTAACTGTCCATGTAACTCGTAACCTTTAACTTGTTGTTAATACATATATTTGTTTACATATATTTGTCGATCTTGTTTGTTTTCTTTGGACTTAATTAAAGTCGGACCGAGTAGCAAGAAAATCTTAACTTACATGTATTCTTCTACTTCTACTTCTCCACTACAAAAACACCTAGAAAAGCCTATCCACAGACCCACTCACCGAATACAAAAAAAAAAATTAATACGCCCGCTAAAAATGATGTTTCAAAATAAACTGACAACGAAACCTGCACAAAGACATAGAAAGACAGAATAAAACGTTCGCAAGAAAGCGCTTTTCTTTTTACTTAGACTATTTATATTGTCTGAACTAGACACTTTATTCAGTCTACTGGAGTAGACTATTCTGTCTCCACTGTCCATGTCTATGCATATCGCCTATTCTTGTTAATATGTCCCCAAATTCACGAACCAAAGTTTTAATCCGCTAGATTATTGTCCTGTAGGACAATTCTCTGTAGTGAACTTGGAGCCCTAAACCTAACCTACCTGCTGATTACTGCTGCTACCTGTCAGGTTTTGACAGCTGCTGCCGCTGCTAAAACTGGCCTTTATTTGTCTTCATTTTTTTATTATCATTAGTGGCTCCCATATTGTATTCATTTCTATGTTAGGCATACTAAGGAGGTCAGCATAGACGCTGATTCTTTCAGACGTCTAACTCTCTAGAATTTCATCCATGTCCAGTCTTTCTAGCAGTCTTTTTGCCAGAACTATGCTTTGGCTTTCTTTGTAGTTTTCAAATATTGTGCCATGAACAATACCGTTTATAAATTTTCATGTTTACTTGAAGAATGTCTGCCGAAAAATAAAAATTCGAACAATGCAGACATTAGTTACCGAATCACTACATTATCTCGTTGATTAACTTGCTATCTATCTGATAGTAGCTTCATTAAATGGCATATCACCAAACAAAACAAGAAAAATACTTATATATAATACAAAAGTACTACACCATATAAATCGTAAGAAAACGACTACAAATATTATAAGCATTAATCATAAAGAATAAATAATCTAGCATTAATATAATTTCATACAATTTAGGAATATGTTAAACAGATTTAACAAAAGCAAGAGCAAAAGCAAAAATGAAATACTCCAGCGGGCGCATGAAGATGAAGATATTTGAAATAAAAGACAAGAGACACTAAGCTGATGAGATATTCGAAAACTGTACTCTTTCTGCCTTTCTTTCTTTCTTTCCTTCCTTCTTTCTTTCCTTCTTTCTTTCTTTCTTTCTTTCTTTTAAATTGTTTTCATTTATTTCTTTTCTTTCTTTCTCTACTAAACAACTGTTTTCATTGTTCATTCTTATCCTTGTTTCTTTCTGTTAGTCTTCACTTCTTTCTTTCTTTCCTTCTTTCTTTCTTTCTTTCTTTCCTTCCTTCCTTCTTTCTTTCTTTCCTTCTTTCTTTCCTTCTTTCTCTTTTTCTTTCTTTCTTTCATTCTTTCTTTTAAATTGTTTTCATTTATTTCTTTTCTTTCTTTCTCTACTAAACAACTGTTTTCATTGTTCTTTCTTTTCCTTGTTTCTTTCTGTTAAATAGTCTTCACTTCTTTCTTTCTTTCCTTCTTTCTTTCCTTCTTTCTTTCTTTCCTTCTTTCCTTCTTTCTTTCTTTCCTTCTTTCCTACTTTCTTTCCTTCTTTCTGCCTTTCTTTCTTTCTCTCTTTCTTTCTTTCTTTCTTTTCTTCTTTCTTTCTTTTAAATTGTTTTCATTTATTTCTTTTCTTTCTTTCTCTACTAAACAACTGTTTTCATTGTTCTTTCTTTTCCTTGTTTCTTTCTGTTAAATAGTCTTCACTTCTTTCTTTGTTTCTTTCCTTCTTTCTTTCTTTCTTTCTTTCCTTCTTTCTTTCTTTCCTTCTTTCTTTCCTTTTTCTTTCTTTCTTTATTTATTCAATTGTTTCCATGTGATATTTTCCTCTATTTGTTTTTATTGCTTCTTCTTTATTTTTCCTTTTTTTTCCCGTTCAGTTGTTTTCATGTTGTTCGTTCTTTGTTTTTTCTCCGTCCATTTTTTTCTATTTAATTTTCTTTCTTTCTTTCTTTCTTTCTTTCTTTCTTTCTTTCTTTCTTTCTTTCTTTCTTTCTTTTCTATTCCTTCTTTAATTATGTTAATTTTTTCCTTTCTTCTTCTATTTTTATTGAATAATCTCCCTTTGCTTCTTTCTTTCTATCTTTTTCTATTCGGTTTTTTATTGTCTTTTTTTTCTTCATTCAGTTATTGTTTTCTTTTCTATTCAATTATCAGTTTTTCTTTCTGTTCTTTCTCTCTCTCTCTCTCTCTCTCTCTCTCTCTCTCTCTCTCTCTCGTTTCCCGTCTTTCCTCATTTTTCTTTTCATTCATTTAATCCATTTTTCGCAAGTTTCAAACATTTTCGATTTTCACTTGACATTTTTATCGATTTTCTTCCTGTCCATTCTGTTTCCTTTTCTTTCTCTTTGTCTACTCATTATATCCAAAGATTTTTTCTTTTCCGACGTTTCTTACTTTCTTTTCCTCCCAACTAATATTGCAGTATTTCCCGCCTTTACGAGTGTCGCAAAACACTCGTATAAAGCCAACAAAATGGCGTCATTTCTGGCTTTCTTTCTTTTTTTTTCTTTCTTTCTTTCTTTCTTTCTTTCTTCAGATATTTCTACGCTTTCTTTTTCTCCAATTTACTTTTCTTTCTTTTTGTCTTCTCTTCGGATCCAAAGATTTTTTTCTTTTCCGACTTTTCTTACTTCTTTTCCCTTCTTCCTTCCAACTAATATTGCAGTATTTCCCGCCTTTACGAATGTCACAAAACTCGTATAAAGCCAACAAGATGGCGTCATTTTCTGACTTTTTTTTTCTCCCCGCCTTTCTCAAGCGAGTGTATGAATAATCCCAGGTGATGGCAAACGGCGGCCATCAAACATTAATCCCAGGATGCAATCGTGCAGAAAACGAATTTGACGTAGCATTTGTTGGCGTCACGAAGAAACACTGAGCGAGCGCGAAGCAAAGAAGCGGGCCGAATGTTGCAATGGCGGCAATTGAAAGCGCGTAAAAGAATATCCAAGAAAATAGTCGCTTGTGTGCACCAGCTTTCTTTTGATATAGACACTGGCGTACCTTCTCACCACCTCCATCCTTTCTCTCTCCGTACTACTACTTTTTAATCCTTTGTTCTTTTATAACCAAAATATGCTCGTTTATAGACAGACGTATAAGATGTGCGTATTTAGACACGTATGTACATATTCATAAACATGTACGCACACATACGTACAGGTAGATTCGCAAAAATAAGCCCACGCATATATAAAATATGCTTCCCGAATGTTCTGGAAACTAGGAGGAATAAATAGCAGAAGTACATTTATAAAGAATCTGCAGTCCGATCAATATTATATATATATATATATATATTATTATTATTATTATTATTATTATTGTTATTATTATTAATTAACTGATTTAAAATATGGTTTTTTTCGCTACACTGTAATAACCATGTTTCAAAAATGGAAGATAAAAGTTTCAAATTAAATTTTATAATTAAATTAAAAACATTAAAAAACCATATTTTAAATCAGTTAATTTATAATATTTATGCTCTGTAAATTTACATTGAGCACTATTTTGTAAAAATAAAAATATCAATAAGAATAAAATATCAATATAACACCGGATTATATATCTTACTGTTGATTATATATATATATATATATATATATATATATATATATATATATATATACACACACACACACACACATATATATATATTCGAATTCACCACTATATATATAATAATGGATTCTGTGTGGTAGTTAGAATTCCTTTGTCTGCCTCCTGGTAATCTTAAGGAATTTATACCATTTCAAATGTTCAGCTTCTTAAAGAATATCAGGAAGCAGATAACTTAAAAAGATCTAGAAGCGTGTCTGTTCAAGAAAACTTTTATTTCGCGATTTGATAAGAAAGCTTGAATAAGATCAAAACTTCGCCCAGAACTGTAATAACGTTTCAACTTGTGAAGAAGACCGCATGCTAAACCCTGTCATCGGCAACAGCCCGAGATTCAGCAGTCTTATCTAAAGCTCTTTCACCAATAACCGTTCACATACCAGCAGTTGACCTAAAGAAGCGAAAGCCATATTGGTTATCTAAAAGAAAACACTGCAAGGTTAGATGCTTAACCAATTCAGAGTCGATTGGAGCTTCTAGTTCTTTGCCAATAGAAGGCGAATAGTTCGAAGGTTAGAAGGACCAGACACTTACACTTATTAAAGACACTATTACACAGCGGTCAGTACTTACGAGAACTAAACTTCATTTTTTCAGCGAACCAAGATTTAGCCTCTTTGAGGGCACCTTTACAAATATTACTAGCGGGCAGTGATCACGTTGGTATAGCCCGAAAGAGTGATTCTTGTTAGCTATAGCGGCTGAGCAAACAGGTTTGAAATAAGAAGTTTTTGGCTTCGCCTGGTGTTTACAGTCGAGTAATGGATAGCGGCTCCGATTGAGGAATCGGAGAGCCGAGTTCGAATTCCAGTCAAATCCATTACATTCACTTACGTACTAATACCCTTGGGAAAGATATTAATCCTCTTCTTCTCCCTCCAGCTATGGGTAAATAGTAACACAGACCGAGTTCTATATCCTTGGCTGGCAACTGGTCTACCGCAGAAAGAAATGGCAACCTACTGCGGGAGAAAAATCTGCCTCGTACATATATATATATATATATATATATATATATATATAATAAAAAGACTTAAACACTAATATTCCATGGCTATAATTTATTACATTGGAATCGTAATTACGATCCAATTCAGCAGACCTACAAATTCAAAAAGAAATCAGAAAAAATAACTCCGGGAATAAAAACTAAAATTTAGTGAGAGTGTATGCATGAGAGTGGGGGACGAATGTGAGAGGTAAATGAAAGCCCTAGAGAGGGGTAATAGACGAGAGAAGAACAGGAAGGCCTAAAAGTGAAGGTGGTGATTAAAATTTAACAGAGAGAAGTTTTAAAGTGTAGAGCTAAATGACAGTTTAAATGAGTGAGATACAGATAAATATGAATTATTTTCCGATACATAATTCATTACTGAATCGCTGACCTAAATTAAATTAAAAACCGACAACGGAAATGGGTGTATACATTTGTGGTGATACTACGCACAATAAAAGACGATATAATCTAAACTTAAAAATCAGAAGATGAGAGAGAGAGAGAGAGAAGAAAAGAAAAAAGGAAAGAAAAAAGAGGGAAGATGGGGGGGAAACTGAAAGCGAAGGGCGTTTATAAACTGCTTAACTTAACTGCAAGGACATACGAAAGGGTACCAATATAATCAGTGCGAAAAACATTTATTAAATATTAACTATATGACAGAAATGAAGCTCGGAGAGAAAGGTTTTATGTTCGGAACTTTCGGACACGCCCGTGTCCTTTATCAACGGACCGAGGAACAAACAGAGAAATGGGAATGACTCACTGAGAGATGTTTTTATAGATGCGGTATTTTTCCAGTGGAAATCGTATTATTAGCAAAAACTAGATCTCTGTCTGATTACTCGATGTGCTAAACTTTTTATGAAAATAAATTTAAAATTTTGATCGGTGTAAAAGTGTTAGGCAGCTCTATTGCTACTAGTGTGTTTCATTGGGGGGTGAGATTGTAAACATTGATGAAGAAAGTTATAGATTGGAAAGGAGGGGAAGACGTCTCGTATGTAGTAAGTGTTACGAATTCATGACGGTCGTCTTCGAGTATAAAATCCAGAGGTTGGCAGTCAATATTTCGGAGACAGTGGGAAAGCTTAGTTCAGGTTCGCAGTGGATATCGCAGCAAAGTAGCAGAGCGTAGTACTTCCTTCTGTCATCTTCGCCTGGTCAAGTTGGCACTGGTCCTTCGGTAGGGTAAACAAAGATGGCCGCCTTTATACACGACGGATACAAATGTTCTGCGGCTTCTGATTGGTTAAACTTCTATTGGTAGACTATAAAGGAAGATAAGTCATCTGGATTGTCTCACTAGTCACATATATATATATATATATATATATATATATATATATATATATATATATATATATATATATATATATCCCAAAAACCGTAACAGTAAGTTGTAGCCAAAATTGGCGGACCACGTTGTCGAGTGTTGAAAGACGTAGCTATAGTTAGAATATGACGTGATGAAAAGGAAGCGAAAAAAAAAAAAAAAAAAAAAGAGGAGGAAAAAAAGAAATATATAATAATAAAGTATTAGACAAAATAAAAATAAAACGTGAAAGAAAAAACATAGATACAAATCTGGAAATTTATTGTTAATAAAAAAGGGTTTAATAATATATATGTGTGTGCACGCGCGTGCGTATGTGTATGTGTGCACGCATGGGGGGGTGCCAGCACGGGGTGCGCGCGCACGTGCGTGTGTATATAGGATGTACAATAATTTTTGAAACAAAAGTTACTATGACAAGACAAAGTAGAATTTTTTTTTTTATCAAAAAGTCATTTCGACGGAGAAATCTTATACAGTGGAACCTCGGTTTACGAATTAAATTCGTTCCTGAAGGCCGTTCGTAAGCCGAAATGTTCGTAAGCCGAAACTATTTTACGAATAGGAATCAATGTAAAGTAAAAAGGTCAGAGTACAATAAAAGTTTTGGGGAAAACACGCACAACACAACACATGAATGTATACAACATGGCGGTCGACTCAGAAATGATTCCGTTCGTGTTAACTCGGTTCGGCTATGTTGTTCGAGAACCGAAATTTTGTTCGATAACTGAGTCATTTTCATCTCAAATTTTCTATTCGAAAACCGATTTGTTCGACATGCGAGACGTTCGAGAAACGAGTTTGCACTGTATTATTATCTTTAACGTCATCAGTTTGATTAAAAGAAACACAAAACCGTGTGTTAGGAGGGTGTCTTGGGATCTCTGAGGATAAGTTGATGTCATAAATCACATTAATTACTCTAGCTTATCACATCCTGAACCCGTTTATACGGGTTCAATAGGCATATTTTTGGGCCGAGCCCACGGTCTCGGAAAACCCATAATAAATAACCGACCTTGTGTCACATGTTGCCCCAGTGGGGGGTCGACTGAATATCGTCAATCGTTCAAGTCGATCTCGGTCGACCGGCTGATCGGTTGAACTCTCTGCCTTCGGGCGGGAAGGAACCCGAAGGAGGCTACGCTGAAGGGCGGATGCTCTTTCGGGGAGGTAAACCGACCCTGAACCCGTTTATACGGGTTCAATGGGCATATTTTTGGCCGAGTCCACGGGCTCGGAGTGCCCACGTTAAAAAGGCCTTGTGCTACACACACCCTCGTGGGTGGGGGAATGAATATCGTCAGTCGTTCAAGTCTTGACCGGCATATTTTTGGGCCAAGCCCACGGGCTCGGAGATCCCACGTTAAACCGGCCTTGTTCCACATGATGCCCACGTGGGGAGGGCGACTAAATATAGTCAGTAGTTCAAGTCGAGTCAAGAGTCGAGTCAGAGGCAGTCCGAAACAGAGTCGCGTTCAGACAATTACTGCAAGACATTTGAATAGTGATACTGGTTGAGACGACATTGTTCTCTCTACTAAACCAATTTTGAGGATCAAAGTTATTAATATTCTTTGTCCGTCATATTCAAGGAAACATCTATAAAAGAGCGATGTTCATACTAACACTTTCTACCTCTCTGTATATATTCCTGTTTGTAATATATCTGTGTTATTCCATATCCGTGTTCGAGTTCTTCTTTATTGGTTCTACCTTGGACCATCACCTTGGTACAAGGAACCGGACCATAACACTAACACTTTCTACTTCTCTGTATATATTCCTGTTTGTAATATATCTGTGTTATTCCATATCCGTGTTCGAGTTCTTCTTTATTGGTTCTACCTTGGACCATCACCTTGGTACAAGGAACCGGACCATAACACTAACACTTTCTACCTCTCTGTATATATTCCTGTTTGTAATATATCTGTGTTATTCCATATCCGTGTTCGAGTTCTTCTTTATTGGTTCTACCTTGGACCATCACCTTGGTACAAGGAACCGGACCATAACACTAACACTTTCTACTTCTCTGTATATATTCCTGTTTGTAATATATCTGTGTTATTCCATATCCGTGTTCGAGTTCTTTATTGGTTCTACCTTGGACTATCACCGTGGTACAAGGAACCGGACCATGACAATAATTTAAAAAATAACCCTGAAGTTTGATCGATTCGTTTTCTACGTTGCTTAACTTACGTGAACCGGTATTTCAAAATGATATGGCGTAAGCCTAATATTGAAGGTATTAATACATGTATATACATATATATATATAATCGAGTGTACACATGTTTTCATAGTTCAGACGTTATTATGATGGACACTTCTTATTTGAAATAGACGCCCAATTTTATTTATTAGACAGTGTGCATAATTTCCCCTCACAGAATTTACAATGGTTAAAGTATTAGATGAAAGAGCTTGGAGAAATAATCCCTACGGATAGTTTCGACACGTTCTTCGTCCTCATGAAAGAAAATAAACTTTTAGAACTGAATAAAAACATCGTTTTTACAATCGAATTTAGCCCAGGCAAGGCAGTAAAGCCACTGAGACACAAAATGATTACTGGATGCGAAAGAATTAGAAAACAGAAAGAACAAGAAAGAAAGAGAACAGAAACAGCGAGAACAGATGAAGAGGAATCAGGAAGGTTGTAAATAATGATTGGCATTGCATTTAAATTTTTGAGGATCAAATTTATTAATATTCCTTGTCCGTCATATTCAAGGAAACATCTATAAAAGAGCGATTGCTACTCAACTTTAAAATATTCCATCTGCCTATCTATCGAATCGATCAGCGCGTACCTGCTAACATTTGTCAGGGAAGGTGTGATAATTTACATAAGCTGGTGAACACGCCAGGCTCAACGATTGCTGTGTATTCAATAAATAACCCGGGTTATGCAATGTCAGGGATCCTTTTACAATAATCAGCAAAGCGCATTCTGATGAACATTTTAAACATTTTAGAAGCAATATACATTGGGACCTGACAATTGTCTCCCTTAAAAAAAAAAAAATGGTGGCTTGGCCTTACTGTAATATGAGTGTGCTAATACGTCATTTTTTCTATCGATTCTTAATCCGCCTCTTTCTCTCTCTCTCTCTCTCTCTCTCTCTCTCTCTCTATATATATATATATATATATATATATATATATATATATATATATATATATATATATATTAGGTTGGTGCAAAAATAATTTCGTTTTCTAACATATGTTACTATGTGAGAAAACGAAATTATTTTTGCACCAACCTAATATATATATATATATATATATATTAGGTTGGTGCAAAAATAATGACGTAATAATGTCGCTTTTTGACGTATTTTTAACGTCAAAAAACAACATTATTACGTCATTATTTTTGCACCAACCTAATATATATATAAGCCAGGATGTGTGTGTGTGTGCGTGTAACGAATGCACGGCCGCAATTTTCAACAGATTTGTACCAAAATTTACATGCACATGCTCCAAGTTAGCGGGAAGGCCAAGACCGACTTTGCATTTCCCAACTCCCATCAATAGTGGAAATAATTGATTTTTTCATGCTTCTATGGCAGTTTTCATGAAGCTTGCGGCCATTTTCTACTGGCCAGTGTGAGAGCCTAAATCTGGCTGCCACGAATAGGCAGGAAGATTCTATTGGCCAGCGTGAGAGCCAACAGCTGACTGACATGAATGTTAACTAGCATGCTAGCATGCAAAATAAATTGATAGCTGCATTCGTCACGAGTAGGAAAAATTTAAATCTGCATGGCACTTTACTCCAATTGGCTCATTCGCTTGCTTAAACTCAATGTTGATTCTGATTCCGCAGAACTGGGTTGGGTGTGAAAAACTATTTGTTGTTAACATTCTTTTTTCATTCGGTTTTTCCAGTTACGAGTCCTTTTTTAAAGCTGATCGTTTTGTGTTCATTTTGTTTAGTTCTTTTTTCGTAACAGATTTAATGTTTAGTATAGAGCTTTGAAAAAAATTGCAGTGTGAGATAGGCAAGAAGTAAGGCATGTAGCAACATCAGCACGGCAAAGGGCACTCCTTTAAAGGCAAGGAAGGGCAAAAATATTTTAAGTCAAGTGATAGCGATTGCTGTATGAGTCGTACGATTTTTGAATCAAGCACGGGCAACGCCGGGCCATGCTTCTAGTATATATATATATATATATATATATATATATATATATATATATATATATATATATATATATATGTGTGTGTGTGTGTGTGCGTATGTGTGTGTGTGTGTGTTCTATAGGAATAAATTGTCGCTGCTGTCAATTGAGTTTGAACATAGATCACTAGTGAGCAAACCCAGGCGATCCCATTATTTAATTAAGTAGCCGACATTACCATAAAGGAAACACATATATGTAGGAAGTAGCTGACGACTATCGCTATATTCTAGTCTATCCTCTATACTATTTGGATCTGCATTTCTACTCTATCCTCTATTACTATACGACGTCCTGAGCATGACGATAAACTACACTCGCGTCTAACAGCAAGGCTTCTGATCAAGAGGTTCTGAGGAGCGTGGAACCACCTCTTAATTGCTGCTGTTCCTAGGTCCACCCTGACCCGAGGTGGTAGCACCTGTAATGGTCAAATAGTGAACCACCAAACTGGGGTCGTCCGGGGTAAGGCGATAAACTACATCCACGTCCTCGGTAAGACGATAAACTATGTCCAGCAGCAAGACCTCTGAACAGGAGGTTTTGAGGAGCGTGGAACCACCTCTTAATTGCTGGTGTTCCTAGGTTCACCTCGACCCGGGATCCCAACTATGGACCGCCAAACTGGGATCAAAACACCATGAGAATGGAAAAACAGGTTTAATACCAGAAATACTTTGTAAAAAAATTATCAGCAATAAATTTTTGAAGAAAAATTATCGCCAGCAATATATTTTTGAAAGAAAAAATATATTACAGTGTAAACCGGATATAAGATAGTTGTCGGGACCGTAGAAGAAGTCTCTTATATCTGGGTTTGGTCTATTATATATACATTAACACAGGCTCTAATTTGGGACCAGAGAAAATCTGTCTTATATCCGAGTTTCTCTTATATCAGGGTCTCTTATATCCGGGTTACACTGTACCAGCAATAAAAATTGTCGACATTAAGTAACCCATTGTGGTTGATATCCCGTAAAGAAACAAACAAACCAAACTAAACCATTACTATACGGACCGCTATTCTCTACTCTATTCACTATACTATTTCTCTATTCGGATCACTGCACGGGTTACTATTCGAGCGTGTATTTTCAAACAAGTACTATTAGTGCGAATGGTATTAGAAGGCGTCTGACACCAGTATTGTTTCAACGGTGTACTATAGTTGTATCTGCGATTACAAAGTCTCTACTACAACGAGCATTACGAAAGTGACAAAGAGTATTCGTTGACATTACAAGAGTGGCAAGGAATGTTCATTGGCATCAGAAAAATAGGATTAATGCAAATAAAAAATTTGCCGCTGAGCTGATTGATGTTATATTCAGCACTTCGACATTAGAGTTTCGTAGACGCACCCTCCAGCAATCGCTCCGTTGTTCTCTCCTCAGGAGACACCTGCAATTCACTGCTTATTTTTCATTTATGCTCTTTTTATTGTTGTAAGGTCGTTTTTTTTAAATTATGTATCTCTGTGCGCGCCCGTGCCTGTGTGCAGGCTCGAGGGTGCACGCGTTTGCCCGCGTTCATATCTGCATGTGCAAACGTTCAAAATGGCGTGGTCATTTCTCCTTTTCATCGTTTTTCTTTCGTTTTTATAGTCTCTCCCTATTGCTGTTTGTACACATATATTATCTGCATGTATACATATCTATCTATCTATCTATCTATCTATCTATCTATCTATATATATATATATATATATATATATATATATATATATATATATATATATTTGTCTCTCTTTCAATTCTGAGCATCAGAAATAAATGTAACAATCTTACATCCAGAGTCCCAGACTGTCTTTATTGCTAATATTTCTTAAATGTTCTAGACTTTTCTTCAGTTTTGAAAATGTAGGTGTATCCCGTTGTTTCTTAAATAATGTTTATTAATGCTTAAATGGCAAGGTAAATATTTATATATTTCTTACCGATTATTTCATTTTTCTTATTTAATTTGATGGTATCTTAAGTATTAATTATACATGGTTATATTCATAATTAAATTATATCTATTGTTGTTTGAATATGTATGCATATACTTATAATATATGGCTATTTTTGTAGTGATTTTATAACATATTTATGTTATAATTTTAGAATAAATTATATTTGCTCTACTCTGTATTGAATAGTATTTTCGGTTATTGGAAATTATTCCGTATACACCATTTCCATACTTGGATATATATATATATATATATATATATATACTACAGTTCAAAATTTTTAAGCCACCCCCAGAATTAGTCTGGGATGAACTTGACAGAAAAGTCATTGAAAAAAAGAATGGAATCAATTATCAAACTTATTCTTTGAGAAACTTTTGCAACGAATGCCAAAATTTTGTTCTGAAGTAGGCTAAAGGTGGATATTTTGACGAGAGCTAAATGTAATAATAAAATGCCTTTTTTTTTCTTTTTATCATAATAAAACTTCTGATAAAATAATGTCCCACTATTTTTAACCATGTATAATAATTTTGTCTTATTTAAAGTACAAAACAAATAATTTGGGGGCCAATTGAAAACATTATCAGAGGTTGTTTCAGATTTTTAAATTGTAGTTTATATATGATCAAAATATAGTTTTAATGAATTCTATGTTCTTGTGTATCAGGAAATGGATCATATTTATCAGTATCAGGAAATGGATCATATTTATCAGTATCAGGAAATGGATCATATGTAAATATAAATGTGAATGTGACTTCAGCACTCAACGGTGACATACTTTTTCATTCTTAAACGCAATATATATATATATATATATATATATATATATATATATATATATATATATATATATATATATATATCACTTGACCTATTTACGCTGACTTTATTTTATTATCCTTTAGGAATACTCTCTTTCTATCTATCTCACTAACTATATATATATATATATATATATATATATATATATATATATATTTAAGTTATAAGGAACTTGGTAAACCGAATTGGTAAATCCAAAGAGGATGAAATCCTGAGAGCTCAATGTGAGGACAGAGCTAATATGTAATGAAAAACAAACCACTTTAAGGTACCATTACGATAATTTATTTCACCTAAATCCTTTTTTAAGGATTCAGGATCATCAGGTAAAACTTCCAACAACGAATTGAGAGGGGAAAAAAATTCGTTGTTGGAAGTTTTACTTGATGATCCTGAATCCTTAAAAAAGGATTTAGGTGAAATAAATTATCGTAATGGTACT
>OZ010575.1:94733491-94793491 GCA_963932145.1 Acanthosepion lycidas
GGATGTGACACAAGCACAGTTTAATCTGGAGAGCTCGGGCGCGTGCACCTAGGACAGATCCAAAAATACTCCAGCCCCCGCAAATATCGGTTGCGCTGGTATCGATATCACCTCCGATCTCTACCCTCTCTTTAGTGCAATGAGGAAGGTAATACCGTGACCGGGCGTCTCTAAATGATATTTTCAGTTTCACTCTGTCTGCATAGGGAGACAACTGCCCGTCGGATCAGTTCTTTTAAATCAAATATATGGTGCAGTTTTCGGGATAACAATTTACGACATGACAACTGGGACATTACCCTATTTATTGAACAATTTAGTTCATGCCACACTTACTGATAAACTCCTTCAACAAAAAAATAAAAATTCTCAAATTGCCATATTAGTAAAAAAAAAAACGCACTCTCTTAAATTTTCAAAAAAAAATCAACCTTAGCATTGCGACTGCATTTCCAAAACTTTGTATCCGTTAACAATAACACATTTTATTAAAGAAAACATATTTCGATTCGAATTTAATTTTTTCGTCTCGGATGCTACCTGAATTTTACCAAGTATATACATATATACATACAACGGACTGGCGCAGCAAAAGTGTTTTAGTGGCGCCTTTACCGATCTTTTTTAGATTGTTTTATCGATCAGAATATTTTTCTGTTATGTTTTGTGTCATTTATTTCACCGTTATTAATACGAGGGAAAAGTTTCATTAGTGGCGTTTATTTTCAGTTTAATCTCGTGAAAGCAGACGATATCGTCGCATTCAAGTTTCATTGAATCTCATTTATTTCAATCGGATTTCTTGAAAAAGAAAAAAAAAACGAAAGGATATTTTTTAAAATTATACTATTGGAAAAATTACTTGGGAATTATATGATTGATTGTTTGCTGTTTGCTTTTAATTCGTTCCAAAATTAAACATATATATGCATAAATAAGCCAAAAGAAAAATGGACGAAATAAAAATGGCGTCTGCATATTCACATACATTTGCCTTAAAGCGATCTAAAAAATGTTCGTGCTTTATAATTTGTTATGATTTGAGTTTCGTGACGTTTTGAAAGATTGTAAGTATTGATTTCAAGTTTATTATCTTTTCTTTTCCTTATATTAAATTTGTTAAAAGAAAAATCACTGGTGTCTTTAAAAACGTTTGCCTTCACTAAAGTACCGCTTTCTTCTATTCACGCATGCGCACACAAATATAACATGCACTCTTCGATTATAGACACAATGAACCCAAAATTCCCTGGTCGAAATTTCTTTTATATGACCTTTTATATTTCTTTTATTGTCCTCCGTTTTGTGAGCAGTATTTGATTTCTGTCCATCCTCTCTGGGACAAATTTTACATTGATACATTCAGTCAAAAGTAACAATCTTTTATAGCTCTTTTAGTTGTCCAACGATGTGTCGCTGTGATTGGGATGCCGACATAGAAGGGAAATGTGTGAGATTTTATTTTGATCTCTAATAGTAGATAGGTTCACCTATCGTCCTGTTCAAACTCCACCCTGGTCTTTTGAATAGGAGCAAAGCTGTATCCATTGTTTCCTGTTTAGGGTTAGCTTTCCGGCTCCTTCTAAATTTTACTTCAACTGTATACGTCTAACTTCCCCACCTAAACTTTGAAACATATACTATTATTGGGTTTCCGGTTCCTTCAACATTTACTTCCTTCTCTTTTCCTTCCAGTAGACCCTTCCGTCTTAGAGACTGATTGAAAAAAAAAATGAAAATAAAAGTGTTTTATGTTTTATGGCCGTCGGATAAAATATTTGAAGTTTGGCTTTGTAAATGACACTCACTTGATCGATTGAAGGGAAGCAAGTGAGTAGATGAATGAATGAAAGCTTTTGGGGTCAAGTGAGAACAAAACCGGATATCGACGTTTTCCGGCACCATATTTATTTTGGTTCTCTTTATTATCAAATTTCCTACGTACAAATGTTCGTGATATATATATATATATATATATATATATATATATATAAAGACATTTTTATGTTTAACATCCTTTTAATAGATACAAGTATTTAAGTAATAATTATGTTTCAAAGATGGAAGCTTATATCAACACCTTTTATGTTTAACATTCTTTTTATAGATACAAATATTTAAGTAAATGCTCTGTTTATAATAAACAGTATTAAACAACATTTACCGGAAAATTTTCATAGAAAATATTCGTCCTTCGAATGGATTCGAACCTGTATCCTATACGGAGCCGTCATATAGCCTGACGTGCCTTACCGCTCGGCCACAAAGGACCGTTCAACTGGCAAGGTGGAATTTACTGCTTATAAACTTCAATTTTCCATGAATCTCTCACGTACATTCATATCTGCTCATGGCGTATCAAATGTAAACAAATGATGTCACACATTATGAAATGGACAAAGTCGGACAATTATTTAAAGACATTTTTGTGTTTAACATATATATATATATATATATATATATATATATATATATATATATATAAATCTGAAGATGATATGCAGTGAGGTGGGTATGAATCTCAATTCCAAACAAAATATGACAAATGTAAAACAGAAAATATCATATGTTAGTAGAACCCGTCCATCCAATAGAAATAAGAGTTGCCACTGTATTCTGTCATCCAACGAAGGATTAAATAAGTGTGGGCGTGTGGAAATCAAAGAGTGAACCAGTTGCGATGATAAAGGGACCAAAAACAAACTGGGGAGGTTGGGAATCGCAACTTGCCTCATAAAGGAGGTATATATTTATCATTGCAAAATACAATAATTGCGGCATATGGCCAAAAAAGTGGGGAGTGGGTTGAGGCTGGTCATCATTAACTATCCTATACCTAGCTAATCTGATTGTCGACCCATTCATTCAACGCAAATAACACATATACCAAAAGAAAAAGTTGCGATAATAAAAGGGCCAAAAACAAACTGGGTTGGTTGGGAATCTCAACTTGGTTCATAATAGAAGTCCAAAACGTAAAGTAATTTCTAAGAAGTTAATTTTATTTTTAACACTGTGTAACAGAATTTTGACGTTTTTTGTTTTTTTTTTGTTTTTTGTTTGTCTTTGTAAGTATTACTTCGTAATTGTGTCTGTATAGAAAGCAAAGGAAATGGTTCTTATTCTCTTCGAACGTTGCTTTTATGACCTGGACATCGATGTTTTCATTCAGAGCTAAGTTGATGAAGGGATATTTTCTAGAACTTTCGAGGCGTTTTTAAAAGCTTGAAGAATTTCTAGAATTTCAATGAGCTGGACAAACGATGTTTTGAAGCTAGCCGATTTTCCATGACATTCCAGACAGATTCAGCGCTGAGTTGCTGAAGGAGAATTTTCTACAACTTTCGAGGCGTTTCTAAAAGCTTCTAGAATTTCTAGAATTTCAATGAGCTGGACAAACGATGTTTTGAAGCTAGCCGATTTTCCATTACATTCCATACAGATTCAGCGCTGAGTTGCTGAAGGAGAATTTTCTAGAGCTTTCGAGACGTTTCTAAAAGCTTCTAGAATTTCTAGAATTTCAATGAGCTGGACACCGATGTTTTGAAGCTAGCCGATTTTCCATTACATTCCAGACAGATTCAGCACTGAGTTGCTGAAGGAGAATTTTCCAGAGCTTTCGAGACGTTTCTAAAAGCTTCTAGAATTTCTAGAATTTCAATGAGCTGGACACCGATGTTTTGAAGCTAGCCGATTTTCCATTACATTCCAGACAGATTCAGCACTGAGTTGCTGAAGGAGAATTTTCTAGAGCTTTCGAGACGTTTCTAAAAGCTTCTAGAATTTCTAGAATTTCAATGAGCTGGACACCGATGTTTTGAAGCTAGCCGATTTTCCATTACATTCCAGACAGATTCAGCACTGAGTTGCTGAAGGAGAATTTTCTAGAGCTTTCGAGGCGTTTCTAAAAGCTTCAAGAATTTCTGTGAGCTGGACATCGGTGTTTTGAAGCTAGCCGATTTTCCATTACATTCCAGACAGATTCAGCGCTCAGTTTTCGAAGTAGAGTTTTCAGGAACTTTCGAGTTTCAAGAATTTCTGAAACGTTCTGGCTAAGGATCGTATAACGAAAACACGACGTGAGACGGCCGATATTTGCGGAAAAACTACTCAGACTAAATTTTTTATCCTCACTCTCTCGTGTAATATTTTTGAATCATATGACGTTTTGTTCCCATTTTGTGTGAACGAGAATGTTCTTTTTCACCAGTTTTTTTTTTTCAATGGATATACGTAAATTTCAGAAATATCATTATCCTGATCACAAAAGCAGTTTGAGTATTAGCCATTTTTAATACTTTCTAGACGTAAGTGTATAGGAAGTGACAGTTGCTACCATAGGAGAAAAACACGTATTACACGTCATCATTTTGTATTACTTTGAACATTAAAAGACATTCTTGTTTTTTTTAAGCAGTGTAAATTAATGTCTACCAGCTTGTGGATTCAAGAGCCTTAAAATATCTATACATTCGCCCATGCTTAGAATATTGCTGCAACATATGGTCCAGTGCTCATGCTTTTTATTTAGAGATTCTTGATAAAATCCAAAGAAGAATCAGCAATATTACTGGTCCTGACCTGGCATCTCGGCTTCAGTCAGTTTCCCATGCCGTAACCTATCTTCTTTGAGCCTTTTCTACAAATGCTTTCATGGTAATTGTTCCAATGAACTCTTCAGTATGGTACCTAGACTTTATGAATTTAACTGCAGTACTAGATTGGCAGTCTGATTGGCTAGATATAACCGTAAATTTTATAATAACAGTTTTTTTTCTCGCACTTCTAGCTTGTGGAACTCTCTCCCGGCCAACTTTGAACTCCAAGAAATTAAATGCAATGTCAATCGTTATCGAGATTCATGACTACTTTTCTATTGTTCTCATTCCTTTATCATGTTTTCTGTTTTCTAATTCACACCCAGTAATCCCCTTGCGTCTTAGTGGCTTTAATGCCTTACTTGGGGTAAATTCGATATATATATATATATATATATATATATATATATATATATATATATATATAATTATTTATTTAAAAGTGTTTCTCATGTTTCAAAACAAGAGCAGAAAACCTCAATATAATTATTTGAATTAAATTGAATTTAAAGTAAGCTCTGTTTCATCTTCAAGCGAAATTTTTTGGGAATAACTTATTTCTGAAATTTTACGTGATTTAATAGCATATTCATTATTGAAATCAAAATTTCCATGGTAACGGCTAGCGCGATTGTTTAAATAGAGAGGGGTGTAGGGTGTTAATAATTTGTATCAGTATAGAGTTACATTCATAGATGTCAAGTCAGGGTAAGGTTGGGGTGTCTAAATTTAAAACGGAAGATGATTTCGTCTAGTCTGGTTTACGTGCCTATGGAGATTTATTTACTTTTTTATTTTATTTTTTCTGAAAGGGTTTTGTGTATATATATATATATATATATATATATATATATATATATATATATATATATATATATAAACAAAAAAAAACAAAAAAAAACTGCCGTAACATTTGTTTTTGACGACTTCATAAAGGGTTATCTTTTTTTGTAGGGTATTTAAACTATTTATTAGGACTATGGATTTTAAAATTATTTTATTGTTTGTTTGTTTATATGCTAATTATTCAATGCAAAGATTTGATGATATCGGCAAAAAACCGTGTCTATTGTTTAATAGATTTTTATTATTTAGAAACTTAATAATGTGTAGTTTTTCATGTAGGCATAAAGGGCATGGGTCATCCCAAGTTTTACAAATTCTAGTTTTCTTTATAATTTTCCATTTAACTTTTGGTGTTTTATTCATTTCCTTCAAATGCCAAAAATATTTAGATAGAGATGTCTGATTTCTTTTATTTATATTGTTGAAAGAGTACTTATGCTGCCTCCATCTGGCTTTAAATTCATTCTTCGTATACCTAATGTATATCATATTAGTATTAGAACTCTCAGTGGATGAGATAGTACATTGGTATACCACAGATTTGACGCAGCATTTATTTTCCAATATATATATCGAATTTCACCATAGTCGATTTGTCAGGAAAGAGAGTTCCTAGTGTTATCTATCCGGAAGGGACAATCCCAGCGTGCGGCACCTTTGGAAAAATGCCTAAAACCATACCACAGGTTAACATAAGACTTGTGGGTGAAATTGGGCAGACAGTACCCTGGGGGTGGGGCTTCGATAGCTGTGCTAGCACGAAGTCACAAGTCATCGTGACCGAGGGTTTGAGCGTACTGGCCTTGTATGTGTGTGTGTGTATGATGATGTTTATAATTTTATTTTTCTCTTTCAGTTTTACTCGTCTTGCCGGATGTGATACTCGCTCTCCAGATCCCCGCTCCCGCCACTTTCCGCTTGACTGAGAATGGAAAGCCTTGCCTGCTAGCCTCCTTCAATGCTTCCGTTACGGTGTCCTATGAAAAAATCGACGAACAAACCAACCAGGTAACACAATTTCTTTACACGTATTATTATTATTATTATTATTATTATTATTATTATTATTATTATTATTTCCTTTGATTTCTGGTGTATACTAATTTCTTTCCGTGTCCCGACCAGCGACCTAAGGTTAGAAATGGCATCATCCCATTTTCAACTGATCAGTTTTAACCTTGCACTACGTAGCCACTGATATGTACGGGGTTTGTATGCATCAGCTTGTTTGGTACGTGTAGAGTATTGGCCATGAAGCGGATTATCTTCCCATTGTTTCTATATCTGGTCGGTTGCATTTGACTTTGTTTTGTAACTCCAGGGATCGAGCAAGATTGACCGAGATAGACAAGGTACTACGTAGCTTAACTCGAGGGATCGAGTAAGATCGACCGCGATAGACCGAGTACTACGTAGCTTAATTCCAGTGATCGAGCGAAATCGACCGAGATAGACAGGGTACTACGTAGCCTCACTCCAGGAATCGAGCCGGGTGCTATGTAGCTTAAGTCCAGGGATGGAGCAAGATCGACCGAAATATACTTCAGCGATCGAGCGAGATCGACCGAGATAGACAGGGTACTACGTAGCTTAACTCCAGGGTTCGAGCGAGATCGGCCGAGATAGACAAGGTACTACGTAGCTTAACTCCAGGGATTGAGCGACATCGGCCGAAATAGACCGGGTACTACGTAGCTTAACGACAGCGACCGAGCGAGATAGACCGGATACTATGTAGCTTAACTCCAATGATCGAGCAAGATATGAAACGCATGCTAGCTGGCAAAACATCTAAACACACACTTTTATACAATTTACTATGATTATGCTCAGATTCAAAGAACTGTTCACCCGGGAAGTACCTATCTCAAGATGGGTGAACTAAGCTAGTAGTTTTTGCCATATTCCGTTTGCGTGGACAGACGTATCAGTTCAACTTTCCGTTATTTTTATTCGAGTAGACTATTATGTTGTCCAGTTCTATGGAGCCATCACCACCCCTGAGTAGTACTTTTCCCAATCTGACAAAATTCGGCGGAAGTTAGAATTAATACCTGACGTCTGCGACGGGTAGAGGAAACGAAGAAATATTTGTCTCTACCCACATCTACGCATAGGATTCCCGCATTAAATTCAGCTTTGTGCCATATATAATAGGCGTAGATAGGCTCGCCTATCGTACAGTTCACACCTCTCCCCAGCCTTTTGAACAGGAGTAGTTTAGTGCTTAAGATTGGATTTCCGGTTAAATAACTGAGGCCCTATTGAGCGGCTTACGCATAACCCCGTCATCAGTACTGGGTATTATCTCCAAATTAGACCCCCACAAGGCTAGTGGAGGAGATGGCATACCAGCCATTGTCTTGAAGAAATGCGCGCTTGAGCTAGCACCCGCCCTCTCTAAACTGTATAATTACTGCCTCAAGGAATCCTGCTTTCCTGACTGCTGGAAGTCCTCATCCATTGTTCCTGTCTTTAAGAACTCTGGAGACCCCTCTGACCCCTCTAATTACCGTCCTATTAGTCTCCTACCCCTCTTCGGCAAAGTCTTCGAAGCCCTAATCAACGCAGAAGTGGTTAACCACCTTACCGCACACGACCTTCTCTCAGACAAGCAATATGGTTTCCGCTACGCCCGTTCTACAGCTGACGTGCTTACGGCTATCACTGAAACCGTCTACCAAGCACTTCAAAATAACGGTGAGACGCGTGCCGTGGCCCTAGATATCTCCAAAGCGTTTGATAGGGTTTGGCATGCCGGCCTTCTTCGTAAGCTCCAGGGTTACGGTATTACTGGTCGACTGTTTGATCTAATACAATCATTCCTGTCAAACCGAGAATTGAAGGTCGTTCTCAACGGTTTCTCCTCCAGTTCCTATCCCACGAACGCAGGTGTTCCCCAAGGCTCCATCCTTGGCCCCACACTTTTCCTTATTTTCATCAACGATCTTCCTGACGCCATAGATTCCCAAGTTGGCATCTACGCGGACGACACAACAATTTACTCCTGCCTCAAAAACAAATCTAGTGTCGCTGTCAAAACTAACCTGGCAGTGCGTCTTGAAATGGACCTCCAATCGGTTGTTAACTGGGGCAACAATTGGATCGTCAAATTTAACGCCTCAAAAACTAAACTACTCTCCATTAACCACCATAGATATCCTTACCTGCCCCCTATTAGAAAGTCTGATAGTCAAAGTCTTGAGAGCAACTCCATGCGTCTGCTCGGTCTCACGTTGACTGCTGACCTGAGATGGAACAAATATATTGAGTCAATTGCATCGTCCACCGCGAGGAAAGTTGGCTCTCTGTGCCGCGCCAGGAAATTTTTCTCCCCTGAATCGATACTTCAAATATACAAAACGACTATTCGCCCTTGCATGGAGTATTGCTGCCATATATGGTCTGGGGCACCTTCTGTTTACCTCGGAGTTCTTGACAAGATCCAGAGACGAATATGTAATGTGATTGGCCCTGATCTGGCGTCTCGCCTGCAGTCACTATCTCACAGACGCGCCGTCGCCTCATTCTGTCTCTTCTACAAATACTTTCATGGTAATTGCTCCGATGAGCTGCTTTCACTGGTTCCCAGTCTCCATGAATACAAGCGCCCTACGAGGCTGGCATCCCGCTCTCACCCTTACACTGTAGAAACATTAAAATGTAGCCGTTTCTTCTACTCCAATAGCTTCATACCTCGCACCTCTCGCCTGTGGAATACCCTTCCCAATTACTGTTTCCCTGATAGCTATAATCTCCAACTATTCAAATGTAATGTCAATCGATATCTCCAGTTACCTTGATCTACACACTATCCTTCCCTTCATCCTTTCTTCTATCACTCCTATCTGCACTTGCTCCAAATCTTCTGCAACCCACCTGCATCCTAGTGGCTTCATGCCTTGCTCAGGGCGCAATGCTTAAAATATATATATATATATATATATATATATTATACTCTTTCATTCATATTAACACTTGCATCTTAGTGGCATTATCGACTTGCTTAAGGTGAATTGATTTAAAATAAAAAAAATCCGTTCTGGCGTGTGCGCGATTAAATAATAGTTTAGCAGACTATCATTTTTATGGGAAGTGTGTCTCGGCTTCGACTTCCGGAGGTTAAAAGCCGGGGTCAGATGTAAGCCATAATAGGGAAGTCGATTTTGATTGGCTGAGTTAACGTGGGAAAGAGATACGAGAAAGGTTTCAGCAAGTTGCTTCTTACATGCCAAGCGATGTAGACGTGTTCTCTTTCGTGTCCGAAACGGCTCCTCAGTGAGGAGGGGGACGACCCCCACTGGATAGTTAGATAATGTACATGTCGACGTGAATAATAAAAAATAGTTGTTAAAATGATCTGAGTTTGAAGTATTTCATTTTTGAACCAAAACAATTAGCGATCGCCGGCCAAGAGAAGACGAGATGAGACCAACCCCATCGGGGAAGTGGGGATATGCAACACTATGATGAAAATGTATTTATTTGACGTCACAATTATTATGCATTATTTGCCGGTACGGACAGACAACCGACTTAATGTATACTTTTCGTTTTTCTCAGAAACATTCAAATTTTTTTGTTTTTTGTTTTTTCAGACCCACGCAGAAAATGTTACGTTTGATGTACCCCCATGGTCCACGGTGGAGGGCAAGTGTTCTAAATCCGTTGGAGAATCGGCCATTTTAAGTTTGGCGTGGAACGATTCTATAACACTTTCGCTGAAGTTTCATGGGGTAAGTTTATTCTCTTCCCACTTTCACATTTCATTTTTATTTTTAAATCACTTCACCCCAAGCAAGGCTCGACCGGGGGCATGACGATTAACTACAGGAAATTTTTCTCCCCTGAATCGATACTTCAAATATACAAAACGACCATTCTCCCTTGCATGGAGTATTGCTGCCATATATGGTCTGGGGCACCTTCTGTTTACCTCGGAGTTCTTGACAAGATCCAGAGACGGATATGTAATGTGATTGGCCCTGACCTCTGCCTGGGAGTTAAATGGCGGAACCCACTTGCCAATCTAGTAGCAAACCTAAATTCTTAAATTCATGTGTCCGTGGAACCAGGTGGAAAAACCGCCCGAGCAATTGCCATGAAAATATTTTGTAGAAAAGGCAGAGGGAAGTCACGTCATATCGGTGAGAAAGTGACTGAAGTCAAGAGGCCTGGCCAGGATCGATATTCTTCTTTGAATTATGTCAAGAACCTCGAGATGAATAGAAGACGCAAGGGGTTACAGAAGATTTGGAGCAGGATCAAATAGGAGTGATAGAGGAAAAGATGAGGCGAAGGATAGTGGATAGATCAAGGCAACTGGAGATGTCGATTGACATTACATTTGAATAGTTGGAGATTATAGCTCTCAGGGAAACTGGAATAGGGAAGGGAGTTCCACAGGCGAGAAGTGCGAGACATGAAGCTATTGAAGTAGAAGAGACGGCTATATTTAGTAGTTTCGACAGTGAAAGGGTGAGAGCGGGATGCCAGCCTCGTACGGCGGTTGAATTCATGAAGTCTGGGAACCAGCGAATGCAGCTCCTCGGAGCCATGAAATTATTTGTAAAAAAGACAGAGAGAGGCGACGGTGCGTCTGTGAGAGCGACTGTAGACGAGATGCCAGAACAGGGCCACTTATATTGCATATCCGCCTCTGGAGCCTATTAAGAACCCCGAGGCAAACAAAAGGGGCAACAGTATTCAATGTAAGGATGATTGGTAGATTTATAAATGTACCAGATGGATTCTGATGGGAAAAAAATTCTGGCACGACTCAGTGACCCATATTCTTTGCAGTGGATGCAGCTGTTGATACGATGTAGTCGCTCCACTTCAAGTCAGTGGAAAACATGAGGCCATGAAGTTGCAGTGTGTTGCTCTCCTGGAGTTTAGCGTCAGTCATGCTGATGGCAAGCAGAAAAAGTTCTCTGTGGTGGTTAAATGAAAGCAGTTGTTTTTTGGAGGCGTTAAAATTTACATTTCTTGGTCCAGTTAACCACTGATTGGAGGGGCTTTTCAAGTGCAACTGCTAGGTTTACTTTGTCAAATCGGACGTATTTCCTATTGAGGCAGGAGTAATAATTATATGTTTATTTTTCTAATGTGTGTAATGAGTTAATTTCTCACTGGTCTTCTATCCCCATGTTCTTCAACCAGACAAAAATGGATTTAGACATTATAAGATCAGGTTGTTGTAAGCGAGCTAGTCGCTCTGGGTGGAAGATGACCGGTCACAAAACCTACTTTTTGTCCTCTCAACAGAGCCTAGAATAAACCAATTGCATGCCCTGCAGGTGGTAGGAAGCCCGCCCCCCCAAAAGAGGCCAATTTCCAAGATGGATGGGTTAATTTGCAGTATAAGCACCAAAAAGCCCCCCGTATTAAGAATGTACCACTCTGGTGTGAAATTGCTTGGTTATTTCGAAAATGACATTAAAACATTGTGCTTGATTACCGTTTTCGATTTATCGTCAATGTAAGTTCGATCTCTTTTGCGTTGTCTGGCCGCCATTACTAGCGTTGTTTACATACGTTTTCCTCTAGTCGCAATGTGCGGAAGCTTACTTAGTTAACGGCCTTTTTACAGCTTTTCGTATCTTACTGGTCTTCATTACTCGCGGATGTTATTTTAAAATGCGCTTATTTTTTTTTTAAATTAAGTTTTAAATCAATAGTATTTGTTTCTTTATTGTCCTTAATAAATCTGCTTATAGCCAATGAAACAGAATCTCAACTTAAAATGTAATTTATGAAGTTTTTAAATTCAACAAACTTTCATGACATACACACACACACACACACACACACACACACACAAAAAAAAAAAAAAAAAAAAAAAACAACATCGTTGAAAAAAAAAAGGTAAAAATCCTTTTTCTACTTTTCAGGGACGTAATTTTTATTTTATTTTAATTTTCGGATTTTACGGGTTTTTTTTTTTTTTTTTTTCGCGCATTCATTTCAAACTTCGCGCATTGCGCAGTAATCAAAACAAGTGAACCTTCCGCGCCGCATGACGACTTGAGGCAAAAGTACGTAAACAATGCCAGTAATGGCGGACGTACTGTGTACGCGACGAGAAAGAAGTCGAACTTACATTGTCCATAACTTCTAAACGGTAACCGAGCGCAATGTTTTAATGTCATTTTCAAAATAACCAGGCAATTTCACACCGGAATGGTACATTCTTTTTACCGGGGGCTTTGGGTGCTTATTCTCCAAATTTACCGGTGGACGTTTTCAGATTCCAGCAGAAACCTGACCAATACCTCTGAACGTAGTTATCTTCAGTAGATTAACGTATAAACACAACCAATATTTGTCCATGGAACCAAATATAAATACAATCAACGATTGCGCATAATCTCACGTATAAATCCGACCATTGTTTAACTACAAACTCAGGTATAAAAATGACCAATAACTCCTGTAAAAACACCAACAATATCTACATATTGACTTAAGTACACATGCAAATAATGTTTACCCGCAGTTCACTGTTTACACATAGACTTAAGTATAAACACAACCAATGTTTACCTATAGACTCAAGTATAAAAATGACCAATGTTTACACACTAACTTCTGTAAAAACACCAACAATATGTAGATACTGACTCAAGTATAAATACAAATAAAATTTAACTGCAGTTCAATGTTTACATATAGACTTAAGTATAAACACAACCTATAGACTCAAGTATAAAGCTGAATAAGGTTTACCTATAGACCCAAATAAAACTAAGACTGATATTTACATACAGACACAAATATGCACTCTTTTTCTGTAGAGTCAAGTATAATGTTTGCCTATAGACGCAAGTATGCACTCCACTAATATTTACCTATTGACTCAAGTATAAAGTCAAAAGACTTTTTCTGTAGAGTCAAGTATAATATTTACCTATAGACGCAAGTATGCACTCCACTAATATTTACCTATTGTCTCAAGTATAAAGTCAAAAGAATTTTTCTGTAGAGTCAAATATAATGTTTACCTATAGACGCAAGTATGCACTCTACTAATATTTACCTATTGACTCAAGTATAAAGTCAAAAGACTTTTTCTGTAGAGTCAAGTATAATATTTACCTATAGACGCAAGTATGCACTCCACTAATATTTACCTATTGACTCAAGTATAAAGTCAAAAGACTTTTTCTGTAGAGGCAAGTATAATGTTTACCTATAGACGCAAGTATAAAGGCGAAAACCCTTTCCCTGTAGACTCAAGTGTAATAATAGAAAAACAAATTTCAACATTAGCCCGACAAGTGTTGAAAAGTAGAAAAATCCATCTCTGTCTATTTTGGCTTAGAAGACAGAGACAAGCCTTAGCATCAGTAACACACTCTCTATGCTGGATAGGGTAAAACCGAAAATGATGATCAAGAAAGGAGTATTCATTGAATTTATGGAATATCTTTTTTTCAGTCTCTCAATCTTAATTAGGGACCTTCATTAATTCGCGATACCTAAGGTCTAAAATGGATTTTAAATAAATGTAAATCCTTTCTGGAGTCTTTCATTTTAGCTTTATTTTAAAGCTAAAGGATTAAATTTACTACTTCCAGTAAGCAAAATACGCTGGTGTATTTCAAACAGAAATTTTATTGATTGGAATCGAGTTTTTTTTTTCTTTTTTTTTTTTTTTTTGCTACAATAGCTGATTTGCGTCCATTTTTTAGTCGTTTTCATCGCAAAATATTTTCTTTATTAAAAAAAAAATCCTCCCCAAAATAAAATATATTTTTCTGCAGCTATATTTGGTTAATATTAGATTGTAGAGGTCCGTTAGTTTATATGACTTCTCAATTTTTTATTTAACGCAAAATACCACAAAATATGAAACAACAAAAACACAAAATGGTTTTATAACAAGATTAATATTTGTATTAGGTTGGTGCAAAAATAATTTCGTTTTCTCACATAGTAACATATGTTAGAAAACGAAATTATTTTTGCACCAACCTAATATTTGTATAACGATGCACAAGCATAGGGGTTACTTCCCTTTGACTGGAATTAAATTTTGTACTAACGGAATATTTTTTTTATCTGGGATCATAAAAGGTTGAATGAACTTTCCCGCTCAAAATGTTCACTGAGAGAGAATTGAAAGAATTCTGTAAAGCTGAGAATATGTTGAGTAAACTTTTAGCTTTAGAAGAGTTGAACGTGTGAATGTTCCATAATGTTTGCAATTAAGTATCCATCGCTTGTAATTTTATGTAATTCAGTTTGGAAAGTTTCGGACGTACGTGTATGTGTGCGTGTATAAGTATGTTTTCATGGCGTCCGAATGCAAGGGGTCGAGACGCGATCTCTTTTTTACAACTACATTTTAGCAGCGAGAGAAATCAAGGGAGAGAAAAAACGAACTCGTGTCTGGTATTTATAATCAACTTAATCACGTGACAGGCTTGAAAGGCATTGATAGATTTGGGGCAGAATTATTTTTTTACTCAGGTCAAGAACTAGGTCGATGTTATTCGGATGTAGTTGAGAACATGATTTAAATAGTAAGTGACCAATCAGGAGTTGAGGTTTTCTGAAAAAATATATGAAGCTGGATAAGCTCTGTGGTCCGCTTTTTGCACAGATTTGCACAAAAATTGAGATTGAAAAAAAAAAAAAAAAGTGGGAGCGGGATGCTAAAAGCTGATTTCAAGTATAATTAATCTGTTTTGAAACAAATATTATTTATTTTAAGTTTAAAATACCGCAGAAATGATTTTTAAGCAAATATTAGCAGTGTTTTTAAGTGACAGTGGCCATGTTTACGTGTTTGACGAGGCGATGATAGATTGATTGTTGTTCTACGGAGACTTTATCTGCAAGACATAATTTGAGCAAGTAACGTGAGCGCCTTTTTTATATCATTTTGAAGTACTCAGTAATCTTAAAAATGATGAAAAATATTCTCCGTAATCTAATTTTAAGAATTTTTAATATATATATTTAAATTTACTATAGTCATCGCTCTTTTTTTCTGATAACGTCGTTTATGATCGACTATACTTTAAAAAATGGCACGTTACATAATATTTTATATACATAAAAAAATTAAAAATTATTATTTTTAAAATCTTGGTACATAATTTGTATTAAGCTTTTCAATTCATGATTAGTAAATATAGTCTTCACTTAACAATATCACCTAACGCAGTAATGTAGAAATTTAAAAGATTTGTAACTTTATAAATTATTACAATTAAAATAAAAAAACTAATTAAAATTTAAAAAAGAAATAAAAACAACAATTCTTGTAAAATCTCATTATTCATCGAAGAAATAATTTATCTTAAGACTATGGTATATAGAGATGAAGGTTGGCCTAATGCATAAGTAAAGGCCAAATTTACTTTCTATTGGACCATTTTATCGTTGAGTCCATTTGGTTACAGAGCTTAAAGTTGATGACTATCGTCATAGTCCTTTTTGTGATATGAGAATGTAGTGAACAAAACAAGATCTAGATTTAAAATTCAAATGCTAAGCACTGACACATTGATTTTGTTAGAAATTAAAAAGACTCGAATTTAAAAACTTTGCTTAATACAAAAGCAAAAGCGAATCCAAAACAAAACTCGTGAAATTTCACACCTTGATGCGAAATGTTTTTCAGCCAGTAGAAAACTAGGAAACATTTAAAAACAAAATTCAAATAATCTTCAATTCTCAGAAAGAAATTCTTTTACGGACCTTTTCGCGAGTCGACGCGAAGTTTGTTTGTCGTCCAATGGAAAGGCCCGAATCATATCCGGGAGTGAATTCCCAAATGACCTTTTCAAGCCCCACAAACAAAACAAAAAGACGGGCAAGTTCGCCTGTCACCAGAGAGGAGATGAGCGTATTAACACGTCCCTTGACAAACGTCAAGAGATCGTTATTATTATTATTAGGTTGGTGTAAAAATTAATGACGTAATAATGTCGTTTTTGACGTTAAAAAATACGTCAAAAAACGACATTATTACGTCATTATTTTTGCACCAACCTAATATCTCTACCTTTCTCCCATACCTCTTTTATTTCTTGATAAACGAGCGGAACATTTTAAGACTGAGCGATTACTTCAAAAACATTCCTACCCTACGATAATACATACATCCACACATACGTTCCTGCCTATGTACACATAAACTCATTCTTGTAAGAACTACTACGAATATTTTGACGACATTGTCTCAACCAAAATATATTAATTTTATTTGTAGAGACCTTAATTGATTTATATGTATATAAATTTGTTGTTTCACTTTACAATTTGATTTTCTTGTTTTAAACTCCTCTTATGGTGGGCTATCTAATTAACAAGGCCAAATCAAACTAATCTGTTTTAACACTCATACACTTCACTATAACTGATAACCCACTATAAGAGTTCATACAGGGTCGTTGTGCTTTTGGCTGACAGTAATTAATTTGTTAAATTCATTCTTCTAGAGTTGTACGTCCGGTCAAAATCACAGCCGATGAAATCTCCAACCCTTACGTCTCGCACGGCTACATCACACCAATTTTTCACGTCTTCTGCTAACGTGTTTTTTTTCTCCTTTCATTGGGCCTGACACATCCGTGTTTTCTGTTTTATTTTTGGCGGGACGTGTTGTCATTTGTTGATTTTTTTTATGACGTTCACTGACCCACATAAGCTATGCCTGGGTTCTGTCAGTTACCGAGGGTAGGAAGAATAGAAAGAAGGAAAAGAAGAAGGTTGTAATAGAGAAGAGAGAGAGAAGCTTTTCGAATTAAACAATGTCATAGTTTTATTCCATTTTTTTTTATTTTACGATTCGGAGCAGCAGATTTTCGGGAAAAGAATAGCAGTTGGAAAAAGGGCGCCAAAGCATCAATAATAATAAAAAAAAAAATTAGTCCGACCGGTGACGACAAAAAAAAAAAAAAAAAAAAAAAGATTTTAAACCAAAATATCTATAGCGAAGGAAACGGCGTCTTACCTCGTCAAAGCAAGCGACAGCGCGTCGCGTGTATCCTACGACGGAAAATGTAGCGAAAAAGAAAATTATTTACCAAAAAAAAAAAAAAAAGGCACGTATTCCGCATGACATGCTGAAAACGGAATATTTAAATTAGAAACAAGTCAGTCGTAGGAGTCCCTATAAAAGTATTTTGGTATGCAAAAATTGGGCGTCCTCTCCTAGTTGTCGACGAATGGAAAAATGCGGGGCCGATAAAAGCAAATGGTGTTCTCGAATCGGGCTCAGACATAAAATTCGTGTATTTTGGCTACCACGTTCGTCGGAGAGTGAGTTATTTTTCTGACTGGTTGCGTGCATTGTGATTTGTGAGATAGTACCTGCGAATCGAGTTTTCGGTATTTCTTTCTGACCCCGATGCTTGATTCTGAACTTAGTGATTTATTCTCTGCGTTGTGGAAGTAATCTGCGACAAATATTTTTCCTTTGCAATCCCAGAACGTTTACAATATCGAACGTGTTAGAAAGGATTAAAAACTTTTAAAAAAAATACTTTGGTCTTTCCTTTTAATAATAACATAAACATTTTGACGATAAAATTTTGTTTTTATTAAGTTTGGGTTTTTTTCATCATGATATGGTGTTTTTTTCCCGCGAATTAGTAGAATTAGTAGAAGTACCTAATCTTAATACTTTATAATGAAGATGTAGCTTCGGACGCGACCTGAACTTTAATTCTCTTTCTCTGGGTGGTGGGCAACGGTGTAAATAAATCAATCAGCAGTAATTTTCTAGCTTCTTCTTCTTCTTCTTCTTCTTCTTGTGAGATATACCTTTCTTATCTGTTTCTTCATTTTCTCCTACTCTATATAGCATGGGCGCGTGGCCGAGTGGTTGATTTGTCAGGACTATCTTGATGTTATGTCTATGCGGCAAAATCATACGGTCTGGCCTAAGCCTTGTGAGTGAAATTGGGGAACGTCGATAGCTGTCCTAGCACGAAGTCACAAGTCATCGTGACCGAGGGTTTCAGTGTGCTGGCCTTGTTCAGATTGCTGATCACGCTAGATAACACGACCTCTCTGTAACTAAGGTCTGCTCAGCATAGTTGCAGTATAAACCACAGGTGGGCTCTGTGGGTGTTGAACAAACACAAATGTACCTGAGCGAGCGTCTGCAATAGGGATTGGCTAGCTGCCCTAAAAGACGGGTGTTATGGGGTCCACTCCTTTTTCTATATAAGTGGACTCTACCAAGTGTATCTGGACTGCTGCCGTTAAATACCCAGAGTTACAGTCAGTGAAGGCAGTCAGTAGTCGGTAGTCGGATAGTGAGAGAATATACGAATGGAGATAGAGTGAGGTAACCTCTTGTAGAAGTCAGATACAAGCACGTAGACTCTAAGGAAGTCCTACTTCGAGACTGTATCTGTATTTGCTACTAACCACGTTCCTGGACTTACTAACAGTATTACTCTTTGTATGATTGTGTAAATACATTTTATTTCTTATATTTAATTGTTGCGTTTGTCATTCCTTGGAGACCGAATTCATCTCGGAATCCACAACAACGGGGGTATCCCCGAATACGAGTGGCCAGCTATTATTATTATTATTACTTTATATTGTCATGTATATGTAGTGATACATTGTTACCCTGCAGTTTAGGCCCTTCTTCTGTTACATGTTTTCATTTGTGCGTCCCAAACACTGCACAGTTTCTATTCTCAGCTCTAATTTTATGTCACCAATAAAATGTAATATCTTCTGTCTCTTTTTTTTTTTTTTTTTTTTAGAAGTCAGCGTCATCATCTGGGCGTTGGCATCTTCAGCAGATTTACCTTCGGTATGACCTAAGCGACCCAAAGATGTTTCCGGATTCAGTTGAACGTAAGTAAATTCAGGTCTGGTGTTGTCCTGATGAAAAACGTCATAATAGATTTCCTACGTGCAAATCTCATTAATTTGTTCACTGATATTTATTTTTAAATTATTAAAAATTATTAACTGTTCATATTTTTTTCAAATTAACCACAGCGTTTCTAAGTAGGAAGACTGCCATAGTAACGATTTTTTCCTAGATTTTTTTCATTTGTTTCGAGGATGCTCATACAGAGCGAAATGTTGACAACAAATGAGATAAACGTGTTTTGTTGTTTTTTTTTAAAAAATCAATTCACCCCAAGAAAAGCGATAATGCTACAAAGACACTAAGTCGGGGCCTGTAACATCTGCTTTTTTTTTTTTACTACAACTGGAGAGATTGATAACCAAAGTTATTTCAGCATTCTTTTTTTCAATGACATTCACCCTGTACCCAAAAGGCACTCGAGGCAGAGGGTTACAGATTAGAAAGAAAGCGGCACCACCCCAAGCAAGGTGAAAATGCCACAGAGATGCAAGGGGCCAACAGAAGTGAAAAAAAAAAATGAAAAGACTTTAACAGAGCTCGGAAACACAATTCTAAAAAGGAAACAAGGGATTAACCCCTGCTCCTGTTCAAAAGACCGGGAAAGAGTGTGAAACGGTCGATAGGCGAACCTATCTACTCCTATTGAGGAAAAAATTTAAACAGTAAATAGTAAATAAAATTTCGGAGTTTAGGCGGAGACGTTAGAAGTAGAGAGTCTCAGTAGACTTTGTAAGGAACCGGAAACCCCAGAGAAGCAGGGATGAATTTCTACTCCTGTCCAAAAGAAGAGGGAAGAGTGTGAACCGGGTTTCATAAATATGCTTTCGCAAATTCCATCTTACGTACTTTTTCGGATATTTCATGTCAGCCATTTTATCATGTATGGCATATTCTAACGTATAAATGGCGGGGGGCGCGCAAATTACATGGATTTACTAATAATTTTTTAATGCTGTATTGTACTTTTCAACCAATTACCATTATCAGATACTTATAAGAAAAATGATATAGTCTTTCTTAAAAATTACTGAAATGTGCTCAACAGATCATTGGGGTATGAAATATGATTTAACCCCTCACTACAAACAACTGCCTGTATGAGATGACCACCCACCAATCCTTCTTTATGTTCCGCACTCTTTATTTCTTTGTTTCTTTGTTCCTTTCTTTCTTTGTGCGCGCGTGTGTGTGTGTGTGTGTGTTTCCCTCTTGGGCGCTCAGCACAATCTGGATCCTTCCAGTTTGTAATAAATTCGCCAACGTAAGGTTAGCGAAAGATGATTTAACCCCTCACTACAAACAACTGCCATTATCTAAGATGACCTCTCCATCGAATCACTCTCTACGCCACCCTCTCTCTCTCTCTCCCTCTCTCTCTCTCTCTCTCTCTCTCTCTCTCTGTGTGCTCCCTTCTTGGGCGCTCAGCACAATCTGGATCCTCCCAGTTTGTAATAAATTCGCCAACGTAAGGTTAGCGAAAGATGATTTAACCCCTCACTACAAACAACTGCCATTATCTAAGATGACCTCTCCTTCGAATCACTCTCTACGCCACCCTCTCTCTCTCTCCCTCTCTCCCTCTCTCTCTATCTCTCTCTCTCTCTCTCTCTCTCTCTGTGTGTTCCCTTCTTGGGCGCTCAGCACAATCTGGATCCTTCCAGTTTGTAATAAATTCGCCAACGTAAGGTTAGCGAAAGATGATTTAACCCCTCACTACAAGCAACTGCCTTTATCTAAGATGAGCTCTCCATCGAATCACTCTCTACGTTCCCTCTCTCTCTCTCTCTCTCTGTGTGTTCCCCTCTTGGGCGCTCAGCACAATCTGGGTCCTTCTAGTTTGTAATAAATTCACCAACGTAAGGTTAACGAAAGATGATTTAACCCCTCACTACAAGCAACTGCCTTTATCTAAGATGAGCTCTCCATCGAATCACTCTCTCTCTCTCTCTCTCTCTCTCTCTCTCTCCCCACACACACACACACTGTGTTTCCTTCTCGGACGCCCAACACTGGATTCTTTCAGCTTGTAAGAAATTCGCGAACATAAGATTAAAAAAAACAATGAAAGAATATTTTTAATTTAAAAAGGTCACATGCAGTTCAGAGGGCGAATTCGTTCTTAACAGATCATTAGATAACGAAACATGATTTAACTCTTCGCTTAAAAAAACTGCCTCTGTCTAAGAAGACCACGCCCACAGTCTGTCTCTCAGCCGTCCTGTCTTTTTGTCTTTATTATTTATTTTTAAATCTTATCTTCGCGGATCTGTTATAGACTAAGGGAAGCAACTCTGCAAATGCGATCTTGGAGGATCGAGTTGATCATTTTAGAAGATAAACAAAATAATCAAGCCTACGGAATAGAAAACTGCTATCTGCTGTTAAAAAAAAAGCGGTGTCAGTATGTGAAGATATCTATAAATAAAAGATTATGTAATTATTAGCATTAAAAAAGATAGAAAAATTGGCCAATATTTTAAAGTTTCCAATTTTAAATCCGACGTCATTTTTTTTTTTTTTTTTTATAATTTCACCCCAAGCAAGGCGGGAAGCCACTAGCACGCAAGAGGCTACAGAGGATCGAGAGAAGATAGGAGTGATAGAGGAAAGGATGAGAAGAATGAGGAGAAGGATAGTGGATAGATTAAGGCAACTGGAGATGTCGATTGACATTACATTTGAATAGTTGGAGATTAAAGCTATCAGGGAAACAGAAGTAGGGAAGGGATTTACACAGGCGAGAGGTGCGAGGTATGAAGCTATTGGAGTAGAAGAGGCGGCTAAATTTAAGTTTCAACAGTGAAAGGGTGAGAGCGGGATGCCAGCCTCGTAGGACGCTTGAATTCGTGAAGCCTGGGAACCAGCGAAAGCAGCTCATCGGATCAATTACCATGAAAGTATTTGTAAAAAAGACGGCACGTCTGTGAGAGAGCAACTGCAGACGAGATGCCAGATCAGGGCCAATTATATTGCATATCTGCCTCTGGAGCTTATCAAGAACCCCGAGACAAGCAGAAGGGGCTCCAGACCATATATAGCAGCAATACTCCATGCAAGGGCGAATGGTTGATTTTTAGATTTGAAGGATCGATTCCGGGGAGAAAGATTTCCTGACGAGGCACAGAGAGCCAACTTTCCTTTTAAAATAAACACTGGAAATATTAATGAATGATTGATTCATTCATTTTTTACGGCTTATCAACCCTTTATTATTTAAAGCCAGAAATTTTTTGTGGAGAGGATAATAGTTTTAGTGATACACACATCTTCCTGCCGGAATAATAAATGTTGGCTGGTGTAGTGGAACTTATATTAATTGAAAACGATTAATCGGCTATTCTCAAGCGGTCACTCATCTGGCTAATGAACTGGCTCGACGTTGACTTAACTTCGGTGATCATGCGGAAACTGGTGTTTCAACGTGATATCTCCGTTAGCACCAAATTAACGAATTACTTATGAATAAAGGAGGCTCTTTTAAAAATCGTATCTGTAATATGCTTGTACCTACCTACCTATGGTGTGTGTTGATATCACAGATACTGAGAGATAAACAAAAAGAGAGTCATAAGGAGTAAAGCAGAAAGAAAGAAAAGATAAGAAAGACAAAAGAGATAGATTATTAAATAACACAAAATTTGATTTCCTCATTAAATAACCCAAGATTTGATTTCGTCATTAAATGACCCAAGACTTGATTTCCTCATTAAATAACCCGAGATTTGATTTCGTCGTTAAATAGACCAAGATTTGATCTCGTCATTAAATAACCCAAGATTTGATATTGTCATTTAATAGCCCTAGGTTTGAATTCAGCATTCATTAGACCAAGGTTTGATCTCGTCATTAAATAATCCAAGATTTGATTTAATATTAAATAACACAAGATATGATTTCGTCATTAAATAACCCAAAATTTGATTTCGTCATTACATAACCCAGGATTTTATTTCAGCATTAAATAACCCAAGATTTGATTTCGACATTACATAATCCAAGATTTGAGTTCAGCATTGAATAAACCAAGATTTGATTTCGACATTACATAAACCAGGATTTGAATTCAGCATTAAATAAATCGAGATTTGATCTCGACATTAATTTACCCAAAATTTAATTTTGACATTAATTAACCCAAAATTTGATTTCAAAATTAAATAACCCAAGATTTGATTTCGTCATTAAAAACCGAAGATGTGATTTCCTCATTAAATAACGCAAGATTTGATTTCGTCGTTAAATAACACAAGATTTGATTTCGTCATTAAATAGACCAAGATTTAATCTCGTCATTAAATAACCCGAGATTTGATTTCGTCGTTAAATAGACCAAAATTTGATCTCGTCATTAAATAACACAAGATTTGATATTGTCATTTAATAACCCTAGATTTGATCTCGTCATTTAATAACCCGAGATTTGATTTCGTCGTTTATTAGACCAAGATTTGATCTCGTCATTAAATAACACAAGATTTGATATTGTCATTTAATAACCCGAGATTTGAATTCGGCATTGAATAACCGAAGATTTGATTTCGTTATGACATAACCAAGATTTGATTTCAGCATTAAATAATCCAAGATTTGATTTAATATTAAACAAGTCTAGATTTGATTTCGTCATTAAATAACCCAAAATTTGATTTGTTTATTACATAACCAGGATTTGATTTCAACATTAAATATCCTAAGATTTGATATGGACATCAATTAACCCCAGATTTGATTTCGGCATTAATTAACCCAAGATTTGATTTCAACGTTAAATAACCCAAGATTTGATTTCGTCATTACATAACCCAAGATAGGATTTCAGTATTAAATAATCCAAAATTTGGTTTCAGTATTAAATAAGTCAAGATTTTATTTTGTCATTAAAAAAACTCAAGATTTGATTTCGTCATTAAATAACCCAAGATGTGATTTTGTCATTACATAACCCAAGATATGATTTCGCCTTGAAATAACCTAACATATGATTTCGTCATTAAATAACCCAAAATTTGATTTCGTCATTACATAACACAAGATTTGATTTCGTCTTGAAATAGCCCAATATTTGATTTTGTCATTAAATAACCCAAGATTTGATTTCGCCTTTAAATAACCGAAGATTTGATTTCGCCTTTAAATAACCGAAGATTTGATTTTGTCATTAAATAACCTAAGATTTGATTTCGCCTTTAAATAACCGAAGATTTGATTTCGCCTTTAAATAATCGAAGATTTGATTTTGCCTTTAAATAACCGAAGATTTGATTTCGCCTTTAAATAACCCATTAATATGTTGTTACATCTTCTAACCAAGAAACCAACGCCCAAAAGAAGTGGTGATGTATTGCCATCAATTTGATAGGCGTACAATTTATAGTCGCCTTTTTATGATGGATCTTTCTTAAATTATCCGTCTTCCCCGGATGTTGCCGAATACAATAATTTCAAAGTAATGGCGATATTCTACCAAGTGGAAACGATCCTCGGACGCCAGGTTTCAATTAATTTTTTTTTTTTTTTTTTGAGGCCTTGAAACCCAAGCTATATTAAATGTACTCGCTCAGTTAAACAGCAGCGTAAGAAATTTATATACAAACAATTTAAGTTGGTGCAAAAATAATGATGTAATAATGTCGTTTTTTGACGTTAAAAAATACGTCAAAAAACGACATTATTACGTCATTATTTTTGCACCAACCTAATAGTATCTGTCTATATTTCTGAGATGAGGTATTATGTACACTGTTTACATTATTCGGACTATTGTCCTCATCTTTGTCGCCATATTTATTACAACGTTTCGGCCGTTGTACGCTTCGGCCTTATTCAGGTGGTTGGAATGTCAAACTGAACCCTTTATTTCGCTCACTGGGTGTTGTAGAGTAGTTTTCACAGTGGAGGCTTGTATTTTAATAAGTCGTCCTAAATTAGATTCGACGTACAAAACGTTAGGAACTTGAAATAAGAGTAAATGACGCAGCAATCTAGTTGTGATGGTTAGTGATGTTGAGCGAGTCATTGAAGTACCTTCAATGTCCGATATCGACTGACTCGCTCAACACCACTGAGCTCCACTGGCCACCGCTACTACTACTTATTATCTGTGGGAGAGTCTATTACAACAGAATAGGTACTATGGTATAACACTAGGGTAGACTGTTCTAGTTCCACGTGCCATGTCTAATGAATGTTAGTTATCAGTTATCTCCTGTTAATTCCATTCTCCAAGTTCACCACTGCCTTTACCAGGTATTGAACTCACACCCTTTGGGTCCTGTCACTGGATCTAACCAACGCCTTTATCGACTGTTCCATGTGTCCTTGAGCACGTGGAACTAGAACAGTCTACCCAGTAAGCGAAATAAAGGGTTCAGTTCGACATCCCGACCACCTGAAGAAGACCGGAGCGTACAACGGCCGAAGCGATGTAATACATATGGCGAGAAAGATGAGGACAATAGTCCGAATAATGTAAATACTGTACAAACAATTTACGCAACTGCCAGTGATTTGGTTTGGCTGTTTATCAGCATATCATCTCCTTATTTAATGCCGAAATTTTATTTTCTGGTGAGCGTTGGTATTTTTTATTCAAAAATATGTATTGCTGGTAATTTTTTCTAACGTGTTTTTATTATTTTCATGTTTTGACCCCAGTTTGGGGGTTCACTATTTACCCATAGCTGGGACCCTGGGTCAGAGTGGAACTGGAAACAACAGCAATTAAGAGGTGGTTCCAGTCTCCTCAAAACCCCCTCGCTGCCGGATGTAATTTATCGTCATACCCAGGACGACCAGCTGCCAGTGATCTTCTGTCGTAGTAATAAGAAAAAAAAAATAGACATGCTCATTAGGTGATAGAACTCACTTTATTTATATGTAAAATTGGGAGAGAGAAATAGAGAGGAAGAGAAAGACGGAGAGCGACAGAGATGTGATCACGCCATGTTACTCTATATGAGAAACTCGTCCTTTGATCACTCTATCCATGATCTTTGGTCGTGTCACTTGACTAAATATATTGCGTAAAGGATAATGAGTTCAAATCTCGTGGTCATGATCAAATACGTGTTACTAACGATTATATATCTTACTTATTATAAAACGCAGATTGTGTGTGTGTGTGTGTGTGTGTGTGTGTGTGTGTGTGTGTGTGTGTGTGTGTGTGTGTGTGTGTGTGTACGTTTATATATTCGATCGGATTTCCTACATTTTTCAACCGATTTCAACAAAACTTCACAGGACTGCGTAAAATTACCTTGCGGTGGTTCTGACAGCGCCAAAAATTGGAAAAACACAATTCTTTTTGCACGAAATCAATTTGAAAACACAATAAAATACGATTCTGTCGCCAGAATGAAAGGGGGACAACTCATATCGAGTTATACTTATTATAAAACCCAGGTTGTGTGTGTGTGTGTGCGTGTGTGTGTGTGTTCGTATATATATGGGATCGAATTTCCTACATTTTTCAACTGATTTCAAAAAAACTTCACTTTTTTTGGCAGGTAGTGTTTCTTATTGTCTTGCACACTTTTTTCTTTATTTTTACATTCAGAATGCTTTAAAAATTCCATTTTCAAGACAATTGTTTATAATAAAATTCTATTCAATCGATAGACTCATAACGATTGAAAACAATGTTTTTGTTTGAGTTTGGGTTTGACCAATTCGTAAAAAAAACACAAAAAAAACAAAACAAAAATAATTAAGACATGCATGTCCGTCAACCTTAGACAATAATCTTTGTCAATTTTATTTTTCAGTCTTTATGATTGTCGATACTTGATCTATCTCTTACTGTTACATCCCCGGGCAACACCGGGCTCTCCTGCTAGTATATATATATATATATATATATATATATATATATATATATATATATATATATATTTATCAGTATATTTTTTTCATGTTTATGTTTTTTTTCTTTTTGTTCTTTTACAGCTTTTGCCGAGACTTACTTGGTTGCATCCAACCTAAGCTTCCTTGGGGCCCGGGCGAACCGAGCCTACATGTGCCCACGAAGTGAGACGTTCAAACTGAGGGAAAAGAACGGAGATACTGTAGGCTACGTGACCATTGAAGATGTCAAGTTTCAACCCTTTGGCGTGACAGGTGTCCACTTCCGAAAAGGTAAGTACAAAGGCAAATGTTAACTGTGTCCTAGCCTATAGTAATGTCGTGGGCCGAGGTTGCTATTGGTAGTACAAGTAGAAGTTAGTTGACCCTGTTTACTCTCGCCTAGCAGCCGAATCAAGGTCACCAAGTTGTGAATTCAGGTCAGAAGTCGAAAGCGGTCGATAAGAGAATGCTGTGACAGGCTAGGGGTATAAGATATTTTTTTTTATGGAATGTCATGACGTTTACAAATAAATAAGTTAGAATATAAACGTAATATTATAATAACGAAGATACGTAGGCGATCACGACTCTCCACAACTTCGTGTCTGTTTGTCTATATTTCTGAGATGAGGTTTGTAACTATTTATACTATTAATTTGTTCAAACTATTGTCCTTATCTTTACTGTCCTATTGACGACGTTTCGGCTGTTGTACGCTTCGGCCTTTTTCAGGTGATATTTGTTGTAATTTCTACAGAAAAACAATAACAAATGAGGTGAAAAAATTATTTTAGGTTGGTGCAAAAATAATGACGTAATAATGTCGTTTTTTAACGTTAAAAAATACTTCAAAAAACGACATTATTACGTCATTATTTTTGCACCAACCTAATATAAAAACAAAAATTGTAACATGAGCTCTGGTAAAAAAAAAAAAAAACAGTTACAGAGACACTAGATTTATAAGACAAAAAATCACTCACTATATCCCCAATGACACATGGCCCAGTAGATAAAAGCTTTGGTTGACTGATCCGAAAAATTGACTTGAACTGTGTTTAATCCCTGTTGTGAGTTCAGTCCCTCAGCGAAGAGAATAAAAACTTGAATTAACTAAAACTGAGATATCCAAACGCAAGGTACGAGGAATTAGAACAATCTACCTCTCGTTCGGTTTGAAATTACAACAAATGTCACCTGAAGAAGGCTGGAGCGTGCAACGGCCGAAACGTCGCGAATGCTGATAATATAAATAGTGTAAAAAAAATTCGTAACTTTTAAACCTTTGCCATCCCCCTTTCTGTTTATCTTGCTTAAACATTCACTTAAATTTCCTCTTCCTTTCAGTATGTACTGAGTGTTAAATTTTCCAAGCCGTCTTTTCTCTTTATGTGTCGTCGCATTGGCGATACCAAAGAGGATACAAGAGGAGTCGATGTTACCCTGGTTTTTTGTAACTTCATTTTTAGCTTCTCAGACTTTTATATGCTATAATATTAAATTGTTAATCTTTCCATGGTTGAAATAGCCAAAGATTTAAGTTGTTAAATCTGAAAGAAAAAGAAAAAATCATTAGACTCTTAAACTTAATTCACATTTAAAATTGGTCCAATTTATTGGAACTCAATTTATAATACTAAACGTCTGTGATTGTGTGCTTGCGTGGTACGTCGTCCGTCTGGCGCACAATAATGATTTAAGTTTCTTTCCACCCTTCTCTTTCCCACCTCTCTGTGATTGCTTGCGTGTTTGCGTGGTGCGTCCGTCCGGTGCATAATGATTTAAGTTAATCTGATTTAAATGAACAAGATTTAAAAATGCGAATTGCTTATACAGTATTTTTATTTTAACTTTCTTCAAACAGACTTTAATTAAAATATTTTTAGTTTAAAGACAGACACAAAGAAATCCCGCTTTGCTGTTTCGTCCAGTTGTTTGTAGAGTAGTTATTTATATTTCTGCTTTCTTCAAACAAACAATATTTTGAATATTTAAAAATATTTTAAGTGAACATGATTTAGAAATATTTTTTGGCATATTAAAAAATATTTTTAAGTTAATCTGATTTTAAAATGTTTTAAGTGAATAAGATTTAAAAATACGAATTGTTCATATAGTATTTTTATTTTAACTTTCTTCAAACAGACAATTTTTCATGTTGAAATCAATTTCAATTGAACCGTCAGTGACCCAACAGGTCACGTGTAGTCTAAAATATCATAATAATCTTCGATTTCAAGAAAAGAAAATCTCTGAAAGTACCCAAGCTATAGATAATTAGTGTGGTGATTATATTCCTCTTCTTCTTCTTCTTCTTCTTCTTCTTCGTAAGCGCTTTTCTTCTTCTTCTTCTTTTTTCTTCTTCTTAAGCCCTTTTCTTCTTCTTCTTCTTCTTCTTCTTCTTCTTCTTCTTCTTCTTCTTCAAGCCCTTTTCTTCCTCTTCTTCTTCTTAAGCCCTTTTCTTCTTCTTCTTCTTCTTCTGCTTCTTTTTCTTCTTCTTCTTAAGCCCTTCTTCTTCTTCAAGCCCTTTTCTTCCCCTTCTTCTTAAGCCCTTTTCTTATTCTTCTTCTTCTTCTTCTTCTTTTTTCTTCTTCTTAAGCCCTTCTTCTTCTTCAAGCCCTTTCTTCCTCTTCTTCTTCTTAAGCTCTTTTTTTCTTTTTCTTCTTCAAGCCCTTTTCTTCCTCCTCTTCTTCTTAAGCTCTTTTCTTCTTCTTCTTCTTCTTCTTCTTCTTCTTCTTCCTCTTCTTAAGCCCTTTTCTTCTTCTTCTTAAGCTCTTTTCTTCTTCTTCTTCTTCTTCTTTTCTTCTATTTCTTCTTCTTCTTAAGCCCTTTTCTTCTTCTTCTTCTTCTTCTTAAGCCCTTTTCTGCTTCTTTTTCTTCCTCTTCTTAAGCCATTTTCTTCTTCTTCTTCTTCAAGCCTTTTTCTTCCTCCTCTTCTTCTTAAGCCTTTTTCTTCTTCTTCTTAAGCCCTTTTCTTCTTCTTCTTCTTCTTCTTAAGCCCTTTTCTTCTTCCCCTTCTTTAAGCCCTTTTCTTCCTCTTCTTCTTAAGCCCTTTTCTTCTTCTTTTTCTTCTTCTTCTTAAGCCCTTTTCTTTTTCTTCTTAAGCTCTTTTCTTCTTCTTCTTAATCCCTTTTCTTTTTCTTCTTAATCCTTTTCCTTCTTCTTCTTCTTCTTCTTAAGCTCTTCAATCTGTCCCGTGAGTATCAAATTTTCCAAGCCATCTTTTTTTCTCATAATGTGTTCCATAAATGTCAGCTGTCTCTTTCTAATGTTAAGTATAAGTGTGTCCATTTCCATTTTCTCTAAAACTGCGTCGTTGCTCACATGTTCAGGCTATGCTATTCTCAGCATCCTCCTGTTGAACCACGTTTTTGTCCCTCCTTCATCTGTGAGGAGATTGTCCAGCATTCACTGCCATATAGGAGAACTGATATTAGCAGTACTATTTCTATTTATAATTCAGTACTATTCCCTCTGTTTCTAATGAAATTTTCCTTTCTCTTAATACTTTGCTTAGCTTTTGGAAGGTATCTTTTGATATCCAAATGCGCCTTCGGATTTTGCTGCTGCACTTTCCGAACTCCATTAAAACAAGTTCCAGATATTTAAATTGTTCTACTTGCTTGATTTTGATATCCCCAGTTTGTAATTTGCATGTTAGGCTGTTCCTTTTGTTAACGACCATACATTCTGCATTCTTGCAGTTGAGGGTTAGTCCATACCTACTCGCTTTCTTTCACCAGCTTCTGCAGGAGTTCTTGTAGCTTCCTTTCTGTGTCTGCTATCAACACTGTGACATCTGCATATCATATGTTGTTAAGATCGTCGCCGCCAACAGACTTTTCTGTGTGAAAGACATTACAATAGCAAGATTTTTTTTAAAAAATGATTGGTTAATAATGATGTTAGCGACGATGACAATTTAATAATTAAAATAACAAATACTTATTTAATAAAAATGCAATATTGTTTTTTTTTTTTTTGTTTTGTTTTTTTATTTGTTTTTTTTTTTTTGTTTTTTTGCATATCTTTTATATATATACAAGAATTCAATTTCCAGTTCGCCCAGCGTTTGCAAGAACTATAAATAAATCACAAGACCAAATGCTTCAAAATGTCGGAATTTGGCTCCAGAAAGAAATATTTACGCATGGCCAGTTGTATGTTTCATGCTCAAGAGTAAGAAACCCTAACAATTTATTCTTCGCTGTTGAAAAGGGGGGGGGAGGAATTTTCTTTAATATTTCTGAAAAATATTGTTTACCATGAAGTCCTATAAAATCAAATTAAATTAAAGAAATTATCAAACCACGAAATAGGATTTTTAAGTCAAAGTATTCTTCCGAACAAATCAGCTTATTCAAATTTCAACGATTGGTTTGCTAAATTGAACGAAAGGTAGAGTTAGTAATGTTAGCGATAACTTCAACGACACTAAATACTGTGAGGATTTCAAAACGCCTTAAATGCTTGTATTACACACACACACACACACACACACACACACACACACACACACATACATACATACATACATATATATTATGAAATGGACAAAGTCCGACAATTATTTTAAGACATTTTTATGTTTATACATTCTTTTTATAGATACAAATATTTAAGTAAATGCTCTGTTTTATAATAAACAGTATTAATAACATTTACCGGCCTGAATGTCCGAGAAATTTCCATAGAAAATATTCGTCCTCCGACAGGAATCGAACCTATATCCTATACGGAACCGTCATATAGCCTAACGGGCCTTAACCGATCGAGCAGCGCATGATCGTTCGATTAGCAAGGTCGATTTTATTGCTTTTAAACTTCAATTTTCCATAAATCTCTCACGTACATTCATATCTGCTCAAAGCGTATCCAAATGTAAACAAATGACGTCACTCATTATGAAATGGACAAAGTACGACAATTATTTTAAGACATTTTTATGTTTATATATTCTTTTTAAAGATACAAATATTTAAGTAAATGCTCTGTTTTAAACAGTAAACACTAAACAGTATTAATAACATTTACCGACCTATTTGTATCTATATTGTGCACTTTAAAAAATTTATAACTTTATTTGTGTTTGCGATAGAAATAATCTGTAAAAAAATGTTATAAAGTTTAATGCACCGAGTTTTAAGTATAGCTAAAATAACTAATGTGATTTCAGGCATTACTGTAAATCAGTTCGCAAATGTTTTCCCTGAACTGCAAAATCGTACCCTTTGTATTGCTAATGATGGAGGACATGTGAAAAAAGTGTGTATGTGTGTAAAATATAGAAAAAAAAATGATATCTGAACGTTGTAGAAGTCGTCAAAATGACGCCTAAAATGGAAAAAAATCTAGTCATATTCGCTTTGAGTTTTGTATCCGTCAGCACATGCGCAACGCGTACCGTAAAAATTTATTTATTTCAGTAACCTTGCAACTGTATTGGTTATATTTTCTACATGAGTATTCTATAATTTTTATGTATAACTATTGTCGCTTGAAGGAAAGAATTATGTTCTTTAAACCATTCAAAGTTTTAAAAAATGTACATGAAAAAATGAAAAATAAAAAGCTATATACACTATTTACATTATTCGCACTATTGTCCTCATCTTTGTTGTCATATTTATCACAACGTTTCGGCCGTTGTACACTCCGGCTTTCTTCAGGTGGTACAACGGCCGAAACGTTGTGATAAATATGTCAACAAAGATGAGGACAATAGTCCGAATAATGTAAACAGTGTGCATATTACCTCATCTCAGAAATATAAACAAAAAGCTATGTCTTGGCAGCCTGTTCTCCCAAATTACTAACGATGTAACCCGATGTCATGACAACATAAATCATGGTTGATTATTGACGTTGTGTAATACTTCCTCTTACCATAACAACCGAATATCTTATTTCCAAATAGGGGATATCAGGCTGCGTGACCGATGAATATATCAAGTCACATTGTTTTTTTATATTGATTATAAAACAGATATCTTCCTTTTGACCTGTCTCACCAGCATCTGTTTTTACGGTTTTTTTTTTTGTTTTTTTTTTAACAGGGAATGTCTGTGGAGAAACACGAAGAAAAAAGAAGGAACCGGCTACCCCCAAAACGAGTTTGGGAACTACCAGTTCTCTGGTCGTCGCTTCCTGTCTGGCGCTGATCGTGCTAATTGTCGTCATTGTCTATGTCATCTCCAGGAGCACGGCCATTAGCGGATACACGTCTATGTAAGGCAAAGCCCGCGCACCGTTTCCCTGGAAACACGGACACGTTCGACGCAAAACTCAACCTTTGGAAGATCTACCCTTACGAATCCGTACACCTATTTATTGATACGTTCTTTTAGGCAAGGTGTCAGGCTCCTAACCCATTTTGGTTCCTACTATCGACCTGTCTATCCGCTCATTATCTTTGTTTCAACCCGTTCAGTTTCTCTGTTTCGCTCTCTCCACCTCTTTTCTCTCTCTCTCTCTCTCTCTCTCTCCTAAGATTTTGTTTATCTCTATCGATCTAGGCCAAGCTGTTTATAGCTACTTATTACGGTGATACACATAGTTGCGTGCAAAAGGGGGAAGCCCATGATGTATTACACTTCCGGGTCGTCAAGTACAAAAATTCAACTATCTGGTTAGTGTCAGAACAGAAAATGGAAAGATGTATGAGAATAACTATCTATCCGTACCCTATCTTTCTACCTCTTTTCAGCATGTTCATCTCTCTCCCTCTAACTCACCCCCTCTCTCTCTCTCTCTCTCTCTCTAAAGATTGTTCATCTCTGTCAGTCTGGATCAAGTTGTTTATAGATAGCTATCAAGGTGGTATACATAGTTGTGAGCAAAATGGACAGTCTATGATGTATTAGGTGCAAAAATAATGTCGTTTTCTCACATATGTTACTATGTGAGAAAAAGACATTATTTTTGCACCAAACCTTATATTACACATTGATGACGTCTAAAGCGGGCATGAATGTAGGAAAAGAAGATGGAGATGGCGGCACATGAATTCGAAGGCGTATTAAAATAGTTACCAATCCCTTCTCTTTCTATCTCAGTCTGTTCAATCCCCCTCTCTTTTAATATTGTTCATAACTTCTGGTCTGGCACGAGCTGTTTATGGCTACTTATTGTGCTGAGACATATTATTGCGAACAAAATGGGCAGCTCGTGGTATGTCGGGGACGACGTCAAATGCAAGCAAATACAAAAATTTGATTATCTGGTTAGTGCTGGAACAGAAGACGGAAAGTGTTCTCTCTCTTTTTAATCTCTCTCTCACTCTCTCTTTTTATCTCTCTCTCCCTCCCTATCTATCTATCTATGTATATATATATATATATATATATATATATAACAACAGGACAACTTATCTTAGCCGACGCATTTTGATATGTCAAATGCTGGCAAATACAAAAATTCGATTATCTGGTTAGTGCTGGAACAGAAGACGGAAAGTGCTCTCTCTCTCTCTTTATCTCCCTCTTTCTCTCTTTATCTCCCTCTCTCTCTCTCTCTTTCTCTCTCTTTCTCTGTGTATATATATATATATATATATATATATATATATATATATATATATATATATATATATGTAAAACAATAGGACAATTTATCTTAGTCGACGCATTTTGATACGCCAAATGCAGGGAAATACAAAAATTCGATTATCTGGTTAGTGCTGGAACAGAAGACGGAAAGAGCTTTCTCTCTCTCTTTCTCTCTCTCTCTCTCTCTCTCTCTATATATATATATATATATATATATATATATATATATATAAAACAACGGGACAACTTATCTTAGCCGACGCATTTTTCCTCTGATTTACTTTATTAAGGCAAAATTCTCTCAGTGGACGAAACGCGTCGGCTAAGATACATTTTCCTGATGTTTTGATTTTAATATTATCCTTTTACATATACTCTATCTGATTTTTGCGCGGGCGCGCGCACACACACACACACACACACACATATATATATATATAAAGGGTGTTTCATTAAGACGGATCAAAATCAGCAGTAAACGAATCAGTGTTATTGGAGAAAATTTATTTATTTCTCTATTGGATCATGTTATTTAAGTCATGGCAATTATGTGTGAAAAATAATATCGCCCAAATTCCTGCCAAATCTGAAAGAAAAAGAAAAAAATCATTAGACGCTTAAACTTAATTCACATTTAAAATTGGTTCAAATTATTGCAACACCCTTTGTATATAAAAGTAGGAAAGTACAAAAATTCAAAAAGTGCGGCACATCAAAGATGTATAAGAATAATTATCTCTACGTTCTCTGTCTTTCTATCTCTGTTCAACATTTTCATCTCTCTCTCTCACACAATTTCTCTCTCTCTCTTTCTCTCAAGATTGTTCATCTCTATCAGTCTAGCCGAAACTGTTTATAGTTAGCTATTAAGGTGTTATACATAGTTGTGAGCAAAAGGGGTAGCCTATATTGTATTACACATCGGGGACGCTAAAAAGCTGGCAAATACAAAACTTCTGCGCAGTCTAGGATTAAAAGATGGAAATTGTGGCACAGAAATTCGAAGGCGTATTAGTGTAACTATCAATAGATTCTCTGTCTGTCTGTCTCCCTTAAGATTGTTCATCACTTCCATTCTAGCACAAGCGGTTTATTGCTACGTATTATAGGGATATATATAGTTGCGTGCAAAAGGTGACAGTCTGTGATGTATTACACATCGGGGACGTCAAATGTAGAAAGGTGCAGCACATAAATTCGATGATGTATCAAAGTTAGTATCTATTCATTCTCTATCTTTCTATCTCTTCTCAATATGATCATGTCACCCCTCCTCTCTCTGTCAGGATTATTCATCTCTATCAGTCTAAGCTGTTAAGCTGGTACATATAAGTGGTACATATAGTTGTGAGCAAAAGGGACAGCTCATGATGCATTACACATGGAAGCCGTCAAATGCAGGCAAGTACAAAAATTCAACAAACCGGATAGTGTCAAAACAGAAGATGCAAAATGCTCTACATAAATTCAAAGTCCTATATTTTAATAGGACTTTGAATTTATGTAGAGCATTGAATTTATGTAGAGACTATTGCCCTCATCTTTGTCGCCATATTTATTACGACGTTTCGGCCGTTGTACGCTCCGGACTTCTTCAGGTGGTTTGGAATGTCGAACTGAACCCTTTATTTCGCTCACTGGGGTAGACTGTTCTAGTTCCACCTGGGATGTCAGTTATTAGTTATCTCCTCTTAATTCCCCTCTCCAAGTTCTCCAATTAACCACTGTGCCATGTGTCCTTGAGGACATATGGCGCAGTGGATAAAGGCGTTAGTTGGATCTAGTGACAGGACCCAAAGAGTGTGAGTTCAATACCCAGTTAAGGCAGTGGAGATGTCTGTATAAACAGATGAAAGTACTAGCAAAAAAAAAGACCTTATACCACCGGAATTTAGCCAAAACAGGGATCATGCCATTTATCGAGAGATTCTTGGGTTAATCTAATATTAATAAATTTGTTCGCGAAGATGTTTTTCGCCATTTATAGCATTAACTTTACTAATCTGCTTTTTGCATGAATGATTCATGTAATATAAATTGAACTGCACCACATAATTGATATATATATATATATATATATATATATATATATATATATATATATATATATATATATATATATATATATATATATATATATATATAAAAGCATGGTCCTTTGCTGCTACAATTCTGTTACTATCGGAACATTTTCTTGGGATATACATATCCACGAAATCTCCAGCTTCGTTCTGCATGGTTACTGTTTTTGTTATATCCTGAACTTGAATAAAGTTCAATAGTAATGGCGATATATATATATATATATATATATGTGTGTGTGTGTGTGTATTTAGGTAGCACATTCTCTTTTAGGCAAATATGAATGAATAGATTACAGACTTTATGGCTGCTAATTTTTAACAAAATCCGTTCATACTCACGAATAACATTCAAGCTTTAATGCTCGCATGACTATGACATTATAACAAGAAAAAAAATCCATAATGGATAATTTTTTCACGTCATTTACAGCATTAACTTTACTAATCTGCTTTTTGTATGAATGATTCATATATATATATATATATATATATATATATATATATATATATATATATATATATATATATATATATATATTTAAAAGAAAAACGGACCACTTTAAGGTACCATTATAATAATTTATTTCACCAGAGTCCTTTTAAAGGAACCGGATCATCAGATAGCACTTCCAAAAATTAAATGAAACGAAAAATGAAATTAAAATTGATGGGTAGTGTAAGTTTTTCTAATTTAACAGAGTGTAAGAGGGGTAGTTAAAGAGACATGGTAGAGTATAGGGAGGGGTTAATTTCATATCTCTCTCAAGTATACTTTATATTGTGGGAGGAGGAGTGACCAGACCCTGACCTATTTAGATGGTTAACTTAACGGAAGTGATATATAGAAATGGCAGGGGAGAAGGGAGAAAAGAAAAAGGATAAAGAAAGAAGAGGGAGAGGGAGAGGGAAGTAAAGAGAAAGAGGCTGTAATTGGGTTTTAGCAATTTATGTAAAGAATAGATTTTAATGCTTGATAGAAATTTAAATGTCTAAAAAGAATTTGATGTTTGCTATCAATTTAAATATTTAATTTTTTATAAACAAATAGTTTAGAGACTTAATATAAGTTAAATAGTATATTTATTAAAAAAAAAAATTATTTTAAATTATAATAGTTTGTTTATCCGACCAATCATACTTTTTTAATATTGTAAAAATAGTTACGGTAACATCTTTATTAGTTTTACGTTTAATCTAATTTATGAATGCAATTTGTCATTATTTTCATATGGGTAATATCCTACTCGATCTGAGTCAGTTTGCACGTAATGCAAGCATCCCCAAAAGCCCTATTTCCTTGTTTATTATTTTCTATCTCATTTTATTATTTCCCTCTCTTTCGATCAGTATCAGCTTCTTTCAAATCGCCTGTTATAGAAGCATACATATAAAGACAGTGCAACCTCGGGTCACGAACGCCTCTCATCACGAACAAATCGATTAACGAATAAATTTTTCGAACAAATCAAAAAACATCTCGGGTGACGAACGGTGTCTCGAGCGACGAACACGCGACACCAGCCTCTACGTGTATCGGCAGGAAACCGTCAGTTAGGAGGTCGCTTTCATGGTGACAATGTCATGTCTCACTCCAGAACTGTAGTTCCCAACGTGGGGCGCACGCCTCACTGGGAGGTGGGATCAATTTCATTTTAAAGGGGGACAATTCGAGAATGAGCTATTAACAGTGAATTTTGTTTCTATTATGTATATGTGTGTGTGCGAATTAATGTATACGTTGCATATACAGCATGCATATACGTTGCATATAAAGAATGCATATACGTTGCATATACAGCATGCATACATAAAATTATTTTTGAGGGCACTTCGATGCGGTGTAGTGGTTAACAAGCTAGATCATTTACGACTGAATCGTGAGTTCGATCCTCACTGGATGCTCCGTACTTTCTGCCTTGTACCACATCTAAGCCACACTTAGAGAATCACCCATGAGTTCGATCTTCACTGGGTACCCCATACTTTCGGCCTTGTGCCACATTTAAGATACGCTTAGAAAATCACCGTAAAAATATTTGTGCGTATGTATAATTATGTATATACTATATATATATAGTGCATACATAATTGCACACACATGCGCACATATATATATATATATATATATATATATATATATATATATATATATAGTAATTAACAGACAGACTGTTTCACTGTATCACAGCTCATCAGTGTAGCTAGACATCCGATCGCTTCAAGCCGGGACCGAAACTCGACCGATTGTGCATTAGGCGGAGATCCTAACCCCTAGGCTATCGGCGCCCGGCAGAGAGAAAGCCAATTTTTGCGTATTTATTTTTTCATAAACACGTCAGTGACTTAGAGAACTCAATCCGTTGGGAGAGTCTTGCATCATTAGCAGTAATAGTTACTGTTTACAAATTCGCGCTATCTCCCCACAGTGCTAGACCGAATTAATTTTTTTTCCGGGAAATATTTGTAACACAATATTTTTTTTATAAATATTGTAAAATTCTAAAATTAAATGATATTACTATTGGATATATGCAGTCTCAGTTTCTTAAGGAAAGTTAAATAAATGGCTTTTTAGGCTTCCTCTACGTGAATAGGAGTTCACTTTTTGAATAATAAGAATTATATGTCACGGGGCGCGTTGTGGGGAGCATCAGAATTTCAGAGATGCTTACGTGGGGTATGGCCCCCAAAAAATGTTGGGAACCGCTACTCTATAAACATTTTAAAACGTAGGCGAAAACAAATATCACAAGATAAATTTTTCGTGAGACTGACGCCCAGCGAGTCTCAGAGTCGAATGGCGATAAGTGACAAAACAAGAGAAAAACCTCACAAAGGCAGTTACCCGATGTTTTTTTTTTTTTTTTCTTTCTTTCTGGAAGGGGAGTCCCCTTCCACACAATCTGTCCCCTTCTCCTTCCTCACCACTTCCCAATGATAACATTAACCCTACTTCGTACAAGTACAATAAAAATTAAATTAAGTTTTCGTCTATATTATATTTGTTTAGTATTGTGCTTATATTTTTTTTTCCTTTTTTTTTTTTTTGTGTATGTGTTAAATTTAATGATATGCATTGATTTCCTGTATCGACTTGTGTACAAATAATGTTGTAATAGTTTAAATAAGCAATCACCTGGGTACCCAGGAACGGATTAATCCATTTTACATTGATTCCTGTGGAGAAAATAGTTTCGGTTTAAGAACATCTCGGGTCACAAACGGCCTTCTACTGTATACTCTTTACATATTTATTCTTACTTACCGGCCCGTTATGGAAATACCGGTTCCCGTACGATGACTGAAGTTAAGCAACATTGAGTCAATAACGAGATGGGTAACCGCTTGGTGTTGTAAGCGTGGGTATGCAGCTTGTGTAATGGCTCAGAATTGTTAACCGGAGAGACGAGTTCGAATTCCCGTTGGGTTCGTTATATTCTCTTACGCGTGAATACCTCTGGGAAAAGTATGAATCTACCTTTTCTCCCCCTCAGCTATGGGTTAATTAGTAAGATTTGTATCACTCAACCCTTATTCTTCCCCCACAAAAAAATAAATTAATTAATTAAATAAATAAATTTGTGTAGAAAATATTTAGATTTTGCCATTTAATAACCCATAGAGGTGTTGATATGCCACCAAACAAAAATAACCAAAGAATTACCTGTCTGTGTGTCGTACCTCTGTTTCTCTCCCCCTCTCTCTCATCTCTCTCTTTCTCTCTCTGTACTCTCTCTCTCTCTTCCTCTCCCCCCTCTTTCTCTCTTTCTGTTTAACTCAATATATTCCTGTTTTTTGATCGCTATCCTATATAGTCTGTCTTTCTCGTTTGCCGCCATCATTCTGAATGTCAGTCTGTCTCTGGTTCTTTTTTATAAAATTCAATTTATTGATCGATGTTCAGAACAATCTAAGTAGGAATGTTTTAAAATGAAAGGAAAGCTTCATCTGAGACATTTAAAAAAAAAAAGACAATTATGTCTTATAATTACTAGTATAAAACAAACAACAAGAATAAGATGAAAGAAAAAAACTTTCAGAAAAATTGATAATAACGGCAGTTCTTCCTGTAAAAATTTCAAACGAAACATTTGCGTTTAAATATTGTTGTGGCCTTGTTGGGACCAGAAATAAAGACACAAAGAGAGGAAATGAGTTAACCAATATATTAGCAGAAAACCAGTAATACAATCATATACAAACGAGCAAGGATGTTAAGTCCGACTCTCAAAGCTGACTGCTGGAAACTACACCCTCTAAAAAGCAGTACATGCTCTTATTTGTAACTGGGAGAGTCCATTAAAATAACAAATATTATTGTAACCTAGGGAAGGTTACTGAATAGAATAATCAAACGAAGATTGGTAATGAACGATAATACTTAGGACACGAACAACACATATAAGATTCGCCAGCGGCGCGTAGAAGTAGTCAACTGCTAGAAGTGGGTCAAGTGAATTCCACAATGAATCTTCAACTGCAGGATATCTACCAACCACCCCACGCAGTCAGATGTGGCACGAGGCCGAAATTAATGTGGGGTATCCGAGACTGTAGGCTCGGCCAAAAATTCCTTGTAGACTCCGTATAAAACGAGGTCGGGTAGCTGTTTCGGGAGACGAGACTCTGTCCTTCGACATAGTCTCATCTGGGGATCCTCTCCGCCCAGAGGCAGAGAGTTTGACCAGCACAGCTGGAGACGAATCTCCGACTGCAGACCAACATACAGTATTTACTACTGTATTTATATGAATGGCGACATACCCATTATAGGTATGCTACAACAAATATAAAGAAGCAACAAAAATGAGATGGAAGAAAAACTAGTCAAAAATTGATGGCATTCGCAATGCTTCATGTAAAAAATGTAAAATAATTTAAGGCTATTACATGTGGTAATAAAATAAGCATATCCCATCTCCCCTCTCGCTTGTAACCATCCATCAAAATAAAATAAACGTTTTTCAGCACTAAAGCTGAATGAGTCAAATAAAACTTCATAAACTTCTACTTAGAGTTGTTACTATATTACATTTTTTATTATTGAGAGTAAATAAGCATCAAAAACAAAAAGAAAGGACAATTAGCCAAAAAATAATAATAATAATAATAATAATAATAGCAATAATGTGAGGAAAATGAAAAAAAAAACAATAAATAAAATAATAATAATAATAATAACGGCTGAAAATAAATATTAGGTTGGTGCAAAAATAATGACGTAATAATGTCGTTTTTTGACGTATTTCTCAACGTCAAAAAACGACATTATTACGTCATTATTTTTGCACCAACCTAATAAAATAATTAATTTTCTCATGGTACAAGTTATAAAGAAACCGTAAAGGCTTTCTGGTCATATGTGCAATTTTATGACGTCACTTCCGGAAAGGAAGATCTTTCTCTTTTATCCTCTTGCGAACCACGCGGTACTAACAGCGTCCCCACTGGAGAATATTAGTTTTCCCCCGGCCGACTGACGACTGAACAATTTCCACTTGCTAACGACATCCTCGGACGTGTTTTAGCAGCCCTACTCGTGAAGTAGAGGCACGGTCGTCCCAACTCAGCGCGAGTATGACTTGAGCTCGACTATCTTTACCCGTTTTTATCCTTACTTCCCATAAATAATTTCAGAACCAAAAGGAAAACGAACATACTCAAGGGACTTTTTTTTTTTTAATTTGTTTCAATACATTCAAGATAAAACGAAGAAACGTCCGTAGCAGAAAAACAAGTTTTTTTGTATGTTTTTTTTTCTATCGTTTTTGTTTATATATTGAACACGCACCTCCGCCTAAAAGATTTACACAAATCTACTAACATACACACTCCTTCATGTAATAAATTCAAATAATTTCAGACTATTATGTCTTATTACTATTAAATAAGCAACAGAAATATGAAAGAAAAAATGGTCAGAAATTGATAATAATGACAATGCTTCACGTAAGAAATTATGACAACTTTGAGGAAAGAGGGCTAAGAAAATTTGACACTCACAGGACAAGAGAGACAGAAGGCACTCACTCCCTGCCTTTCTCTCTCTCTCTCTATCACTGTTCATATCTCTCCCACTCACTCACTCCCTCACTTTCTCTCTCTCTCTCTATCACTGTTCATATCTCTCCCACTCACTCACTCCCTCACTTTCTCTCTCTCTATTACTGTTCATATCTTTCCAAATCACTCACTCACTCACTTTCTCTCTCTCTCTCTCTCTCTCTGTCACTGTTCATATCTCTCCCACTCACTCACTCACTCACTTTCTCTCTCTCTCTCTGTCACTGTTCATATCTCTCCCACTCACCCTCTCACTCCCTCACTTTCTCTCTCTCTATCACTGTTCATATCTCTCCCACTCACTCACTCACTCACTCCCTCACTTTCTCTCTCTCTCTCTCTGTCACTGTTCATATCTCTCCCACTGACTCTCTCACTCACTTTCTCTCTCTCTCTATCACTGTTCATATCTCTCCCACTCACTCACTCACTCACTTTCTCTCTCTCTCTCTCTATTACTGTTCATATCACTCCCACTCACTCACTCACTCACTTTCTCTCTTTCTCTCTCTCTATTACTGTTCATATCTCTCCCACTCACTCACCCTCTCTATTACTGTTCATATCTTTTACTCACTCAGTCACCTTTTTTCTCTCTATCATTATCCATATCTCACTCACTCATTTTTTCTTTTTTCTCTCTCTCTTTATCACTGCACATATCTCTCTCACTCATTCACTCACTCACTCACTCTTCTCTTTCCTTCTCTCTCTCTCACACACATTTTGTATATATCTATTCCCGTTCATATCTCACTCATTCATCTCTTTCTTTTTCCTCTCTATCACTGTTCATATATCTCCCATTCATCCTTCTTCTGTCCCTTTCCCTCTCTCTCTCTCTTTCTCACTATTCATATCTCTTGCACTCACTCACTCACTCACTTTTTTTTTCTCTCTCTCTATCACTATTCATGTCTTTCACTCACTCACTCACTCACTCCACTTTCTTTCTCTCTCTATCATTATTCATATCTCACTCACTCTTTTTTCTCTCTCTCTTACTTTCATATCTCTCTCTTTCATATCTCTCTCTCTCTCTGTTATGGAATTTTACCCATAATAATAATAATGGACTATTCCATACTTAATTAATACTGCGCCTCAATCAGTAGTTCGCGTCAGAGAGTCAGTAGTTCAAGTCGAGTCAAGAGTCGAGTCAAGAGTCGAGTCAGAGGCAGTCCGAAACAGAGTCACGTTCAGACAATTACTGCAAGACATTGGAATAGTGATACTGGTCGAGACTACATTGTTCTCCCTACTAAACCTGATTGTTCGTACTAACACTTTCTACTTCTCTGTATATATTCCTGTTTGTAATATATCTGTGTTATTCCATATCCGTGTTCGAGTTCTTCTTTATTGGTTCTACCTTGGACTATCACCGTGGTACAAGGAACCGGACCATAACACTCTCTCACTCACTCAATCACTCTTCTCTTCTCTCTCTGTTATGGGACCTTACCCATAATAACATAATGGACTATTCCATACGTAATAAATACTGCGCCTCAAGAGGAAGCAGGGAGTTCAGTCTGAAGTCTGGAGTGAGGTCCGTCAGGAGTCTGTCAGTCAGAGCAAGCGAGTCGGTCAGTCGAGTCAGAGGTAGTTCGAAACAGAGTCGCGTTCAGACAATTACTACAAGACATTGGAATAGTGATACTGGTCGAGACTACATTGTTCTCTCTACTAAACCTGATTGTTCGTACTAACACTTCTACTTCTCTGTATATATTCCTGTTTGTAATATATCTGTGTTCGAGTTCTTCTTTATTGGTTCTACCTTGGACCATCACTGTGATACAAGGACCTGGACCATAACACTTTTCATCTCTCTCTTACTCTCTTTTTTTTTCTCTCTCTCTCTCAGTTTGTATATATCTAACATTGTTCATCTCCCTCTCTCGCTCTCTCTCTCTCTCTCATTCTCTAGATCTAGTCTCCTTCCTTCTCAACCGTGCACTTAAGAAGCCGCCTTTGAAATAAGGTAATGATACTCACCACGTAGAAGCCTCTTGGCGGCGTCCTTAGCCTTGTGAAAGTTGCCCTTTTCATCACCTCATCATCATTGGAGAACCACTATCTACTGAGTGTCTCTTTCCTATGCCAAAACATAAAATTCTGAAGCCGTCAAGATCAGGACGATAGGTGAATGAGATAAAATAAAAACTGCCCAGTCGTAAACAGATCGCTTGTCTAGTCTTTCAATTGTCACTAAAATAATTTTTTCCTTTCTCTCCAGTACTAAAAAATCTGTGGCCCGAACACTTTATTGTCCTTACACTAAATACAAACTATATGCTAAACTTACTTATAAACTAAATAAGCTATCTGTCCATATTTTTGAGACGAGGTATTATGTACACTATTTACATTATTCGGACTATTGTCCTCACCTTTGTCGCTATATCACAACGTTTCGGCCGTTGTACGCTCCGGCCTTCTTCATGTGGTTGGAACGTCGAACCGAACCCTTTATTTCGCTCACTGGGGTAGACTGTTCTAGTTCCACGTGCCATGTCTAATGGATGTCAGTTATCAGTTATCTCCTGTTAATTTCCCTTTGAAAGTTCTCCACTGCCTTAACCGGGTATTAAGAACACATAGCACAGTGGATAAGGGCGTTGGTTAGATCCAGTGACAAGACCCAAAGAGTTGTGAGTTCAATACCTGGTTAAGGCAGTGGAGAACTTGGAGAGGTAAATTAACAGGAAATAACTGATAACTGACATCCATTAAGACATGGCACGTGGAACTAGAACAGTCTACCCCAGCGAGCGAAATAAAGGGTTCAGTTCGACATTCGAAACACCTGAAGAAGGCCGGAGCGTACAACGGTCGAAACGTTGTGATAAATATGGCAACAAAGATGAGGACGATAGTCCGAATAATGTAAACAGGGTAAATAAGCTATAGTTTAGTGCCATGCACCCTCAGGGGCTTCATTTTTTTTTTTTTTTTTTTTTAAATATATTTTTATTTTTATATGTAGTTTTTATTCTTTAAGACTAAATCATCATAGATTATATACGAGGTCTGATCAAAAAGTATCGGGACTAACTGCTCTTAGATTGATGCAAAAATAATGACGTAATAATGTCGATTTTTGACGAATTCTTTAACGTCAAAAAACGACATTATTACGTCATTTTTTTTTTACACCAACCTAATATAAAAGTAAAATACAACGAATATAAAAACGCCATTTAATCTCCTTCGACTTAGTTGCAACCCCCCCCCCCACTGAAGCTACGCACTTTAACCAGAGTATTTACCATTAAGGGAAGCATTTCATGGAACACCATTTTTGGCGGGTGGGGATACCGAGCAACTGCTTCGTTGTATTCTCCTAGATTTCATCGGCGTCTTGAAATTTTCTTCTTTTCAAATGGAACTCGGTTTTTGAAGTGAAAAAGTCGCAAGAGGCGGAACAGGGAGAATATGGTGGTTGTTGAAAGGAAGAATGTGAGCTTGGTCCAAAACCTGATGCGCAAGCCATGGTCACCGATGGAGGTCTTGTGGTGCGATGAGATGACCACACTCTACACCCTTTCCTTCCAAGAACTTCTATAAACAACGGAAATGGACTAGAACGTTATAACATAGTGCGTATGCGCGACCGAGTTCAAAGTCAATCTGTGCCAAGCAGCTTCGTTTCTGTGTACTTAAGATCCGTTGCCATAACAACAGTCCCGATATTTTTTGAACCTCATATATATATATGAGGTGGGATCACTATATATATATATATATATATATATATATATATATATATATATATGTATGTATGTATATATGTGTGTGTGCGTGTGTGGATATATACATACATATATATATATATATATATATATATATACATGTAATAAGAACGAAAAGAATATAAATTCAAACGTTCACAGCATTAATTTAAAAAGAGGCATTTTTAAATAGAACCGGTCATAACCATCTTTTTTCCTCAACTGTCGAGATGCGTTCGCATCGAAACAAAAATGCATCTTTGTCGTGAGTAATTGCTTTTGTCCGTATGTAAAAATTTTATAATATATATATATATATATATATATATATATATATATTAATTTAAAGAAAAACGGACCACTTTATTGCTCCATTTTAATCATTTATTTCACCAGTGACCTTTTAAAGGACGCTGGATCCTCTGACATCACTTCCAAAAAGTTGAAACGAAAACTGAAATGAAAATTTACACTTTTGACGGGTAGTATTAAGTTTATGTAATTTAACAGAGAGGGTAGCGAGGAGTGGTGTGAGAGATATGGTCGAGTTTAGAGAGGGTTTATGTTAACATTTCTTTCTATCATACTTAGTATTGAGGAAGGAGGGGCCAGACATTGACCTATTCAATCGGTCAACTTAACGGAAATAATATATTGAAAGGGAAGGAGAGAAGAGAGAAAATGAAAAAGAAAAAAGAAAGAAGGGGGAAGTAAAGAGAAAGAATATGTATTTAGCGTTTACGGAGGAAGAAGAGGGGTGGTATGGTTTTATCAGTTTATGTAAAAAAAAAAAAAAAAAAAAAAAAAAAACAGATTGTAAGGTTTGATAGTAATTTAAATGTTTAAAAAAATCCACGAAGAAATTAATTTGATGCTTGCTAGCAATTTAATTAAAGACTATATTCAAAAACACATTAAGAAAAAACACATTAAGAAAAATATTTAAAAAATTTACTGATTGTAAACTTTTAATATTGTAAATGACTGTTAAGATAACATCTTTATCAGTTTGAGCCTAATTCATGAATGTAATTTGTAACTATTTTTAGATGGGTAATCTTTCTTGCTTAAAGTTTAGGTTTCAAATTAAGATGGAGTAATATTTGAAGGTAATATTAAACGTTTTGTTTTTCCATATATATACCACATATACACTTATGTAAATCTCACATATACATATGTTCATATATATATATATATATATATATATATATATGTGTGTGTGTGTGTGTGTGTGTGTGTGTGTGTGTGTATGTGTGTGTGTGTGTGTGTATACATATATATATATATATGTGTGTGTGTGTATATATATATATATATATATATATATGATTTATTCTTTATCATTAGTGCTGGACAATCTCATCTCGGATGAAGAAGAAACTTGAAACAACAGAAATGAGGTTCTACAGAAGGATGTTGAGGATGCCATAACATGAACACGTGAGACGAAGTTTTAGAGAAAAATGGAAACAAAAGGGAAACATACTTAACACCAGGAAGAGATAGTTGAGGTTTCTGGGTCACATAAAGGGGAAAGGAGTGCTTGGAGAATCTGATACTCACATGAAAGATTGAAGGCAAGAGAGAGGGGAGAAACAAAGCATAATATTCTTAGTGAGCTGAGTAGATGGATGGCGAAACAGAAATAGCAGAAAGACAAACTTTATTAAGAGCCACAAGGGGAAGGCTGTTGTGGAGAGCCATGATCGCCTGCGTCCTAACTCGACACGGCTCATAAAGAGAAGAAAAGAAACATTGATTTAGATTAATGAATGATGCGTATTACACGAACTTGAATAAAAGAGTTACACTTTATAATTATGTTCTAAAGAAATTTCAGTGTCTAGTCGATTGACGTCCTCCAGAAGAGCATGTACATGATGCCGTGAGAGCCATTATCCAAAAAATATTCTGACGATGATCATATAAACCTGTTAGGTGAACTGAAGCCTTTTCATATTTGTGTGAAGCAAAATTATCTAAAAGACGAACTGAACCAGAAGTTTCTCTATCGAATAATCCACAAAGACAAAAATGCATCGGTAAATTTGCTGATTAAGTCCAGGAAACCAATTGTAATTAAAATTTCCATTCTAGTGTGAAATTGCCTGATTAATTCCCAAATAAGAATAAAAAAATAAGTTTGCGGCAGAAAATCGTTTAGGAGTTATCGACAATATAATTCGCGTCTAGCCTGGCTACCATTTCTGGCGTTGTTTACATACGTTTGCCTCGAAAAGTAATGCGCGGAAGCTTACATAGTTAACGGCCTTTTTACTGGTCTTCTTACTCGTTTTGATTACTGCGCAATTCGCGAAATTTAATTCAAAGTTTGCGCAGTAATCTAGACAAATGAAGCTTCCGCGCATTACTTCTTGAGGCAAACGTAAGTAAACAAAGCCAGTAATGACGACCGGGCTGTAACCGCGACGCAAATGAATCCAACATTTTATTCTCTATATCTCCTAAACGGTTTACTTCCGCAAACTTTTATTGCTATTTTCGAAATAAGCATGCAAATTTACACCAGAATGGTAATTTTCATTACATTTGGCTTCCCGGGTTTAATCTGCAAATTTACCAATGCATCAAGCTTTGCCAAACGGTGAAGGCAAATTTTACGATCATTCTATGGAAGTTAACAGGTTGCGTGTTTTTATATTTAAGGTGAAGCTGCGTGTTCAACAAGTAAAGAAAGTGATAGAAACATAGAAAAATTTGATTTTTTTCGGCTACGGATGTTTATTCCATTTTATGGTGTTTGTAGTGAAACAAAACAAAAGTTCTTAATCTCTCTCGGCTATGTTGGTCTTCTTATTTGGTTCCGAATTAAGTCGACCTCAGTCAGCTTTGCGCTGACGACCAGTTCGCTTACTTCGTCAGTAGTAATGCCGAAACACGTCCAAACGATGTTGTTGGAAAATGCAAAAAGAAGAAAGATTCTGTCCTTTCCGGGAGTGAGATAATAAAATTGCACATGTGTCCAGAAACCCTACCCGGTTTCTTTATAAGTTTCAATGCGGGAAAATAAAATTATTATTTTTTTTTTATTCTTCATTATTTTATTTGTTGGTTTTGTTTCATTTTTCCACGATTCCTCTGCTTGATAGTTACAAATTTCACAGCTAAAAAGAAAAAAACAATGAATTTCGAACAAAACATGTCGTAAGATAGACTGTCTGCATTTTATTAGGTTGGTGCAAAAATAATGACGTAACAATGTCGTTTTTTGACGTATTTTTTAACGTCGAAAAACGACAATATTACGTCATTATTTTTGCACCAACCCTAATAGTATTCTCTATATAGAAAGTGACGCCGGACGCCTTTCGATGAAATAATTGATGATTTTCTTAGAGAAAAAACACGGAAAAGAATGTTTCAAATGAAAAGGGGATTATTATTAAGACTTGTTTAAACATTTGCACTGAATATTTGCTAATTGTTAAGTGCAGCAATCACTCGGCAAATGGAGTGAATCAATTAATTAGTTAAAAGGAACATTTTGCAACTCATTTAATTCCGTAATCATTAACACAGGGAGGAGATGAGCGCCGCCAAGCTACATGAGAGCCACTGAAAGGAACAAGAGGTCGAAGAATCAAAATTCTGTTTCTTCTGCCGTCAGGTCTCCCGACGATTGAATCAGTCGAAAATCTGATGATGATAATGATGATGGAATCATGCATAATTATTTTAAACTAGCAGTAGAGCCTGGCGTTGCCCGGGGATGTAACAGTAAGAGATAGATCAAGTATCGACCATCATAAAGACTGAAAAATAAAATTGACAAAGATTATTGTTTAAGAAGGTTGACGGACACGCATGTTTTAATTAGTTTTTTTTTTTTTTTTACGAATTGGTCAAACCCAAACTCAAACAAAAACATTGTTTTCAATCGTTATGAGTCTACCGATTGAATAGAATTTTATTATAAACAATTGTCTTGTAAATGGAATTTTTAAAGCATTCTGAATGTAAAAATAAGGAAAAAAGTGTGCAAGACAATAAGAAACACTACCTGCCAAAAAAAAAGTGAAGTTTTGTTGAAATCGGTTGAAAAATGAGGGAAATCCGATCCCATATATAAACGAACACACACACACATACACACAACCTGGGTTTTATAATAAGTATAACTCGATATGAGTTTTCCCCCTTTCATTCTCGCGATGCCTCTTAATCGTGTTTTCAAATTGATTTCGTGCAAAAACAATTGTGTTTTTCCAATTTTTGGCACTGTCAGAACCACCGCAAGGTAAGTTTACGTAGTCCCGTGAAGTTTTGTTGAAATCGGTTGAAAAATGTAGGAAATCCGATCCAATATATAAACGAGCAGACACACACACACACACACACACACACACACAGACACACACACACAGACACACACAACCTGGGTTTTATAATAAGTATGATTTTTGTGACTCGAATTTTTTTTTTTAGACACGGACCTCGACTTTCAAATAGCTTTGATTTTTGTTGTTTTTAGGTGAAAGTCCGGACCCGTACAACCTTCCCATAAAACTAATCTACTGTGAATGTTCGTAGCACTTTCTTCCCTCGCTCACCCCCCACTCCCCCCCAAAAAACAGAAATTCTAATACAGTTCTTTGCTTTCTAAGTGACTCCAGAGAGGACCATTTTAAAAGAGGTTAACTCAGGAGCGAAAGTGAAAGTAACTCCACAAAGTTCTCCCACTTTTATAAATAAATAAATTAACTACCGTAATCCTGTGTCTATAAGAAGCAAGTTTTTTCATCCGAAATCGTGTTCAAATGTCTAATGCGTCTTATACGTTAGTTTAGAACTCCATGTTATTTTTTCCAGGACTCAGAACGAACAAAATCGGATCAAATTGGATTTAGTTGCTTAACAGAGATGATAATTTCTTTCTAATGGCGTATTGCAACAAAGGGAAATAAATCTTTTTATAATTAAAATCGAAACAAACAAATAAGTTAGTTATTCAATTTTCTTCGATTTATATTCTCAATGTGTATTGGCAGTTTAGTGGTCATACCCCAAGAGGTTTTCGTAATGCTTACGAATCACAAAAGGTAAACAAAATGCCCCCCTTTTTTTTACTTTTTTTTTTTTTTTTTTCACAAGTTTTGGACATTTTCCTTGCACTAAAATCAGGTGCGTACTACATATGAAAATAAGTTGTTTTTTTTTTGTCTTTCTGGATTTTTTAAGCTTTTTTAACAGTGTCTTATGTCTTCTACCGATTTATACACAAAGGATTGCGGTAATTAATAAATAAAAAAAAATTAAAAAAAACTGAGAATTCTGATTTTTCCTTTTAAAATAAATGTTTTGATGTCCACTGTTCCACTAGTGAAACATATTTTAAGACATTTTTTTTTCGTACCAGACGACAATTTTAACACGATGTGTAAGCGTATACTGTATTTTATCTTTTCAATGTATATTGTCGATAAAATTGACACTCATTTGGTATTGAAGAAATATGTCTTACAATATTTTCCACTGGTAAAACAATTTAATTAAAAGGTGAAATTAACCTAATACTTTAAAACTAGAATTAATTTAGTTTAACACTTATAAAAGGGTTTGTCAAAAAGTAATTCAATTTGTTTCATATATATTAGGTTGTTACATAAATTCGTTCGTTTTCTTATTTATTTTTAATACTTCTGTGTTTAGTGCTCTATGTGTAGAAAGGGACACACTGTATTCCTCCTCTGCTATAATAAACAAATTTCGACATTAAATAACCCTATAGGGATTGATGTGTCGTAAAACCCACCGACCCAGCCCAAGTTTCAGCAAACATACCTGAAACTCTCAATCCAAGTTTGGACACTACTTTGGTAGACAGGTCCACTCGTTAAAAATTGGGGGAAAAGTCTTTTGGGCGATAATTTTTGTTGATTAGCATTCCTGGGACCATCCTTAGTTTTTATTCAATTATTATCGTAATAAAATATAGTAGCCTATCTGTTTCCAAAGGGGCGGATGTCGTAATGGTTATAGGCACAAGAAATGGAATCGGCGAGCCGAGATCAAATACTGTCTTAAACTGTAGGCGTTCACGCGGCACTAACACCCTCGGGAATGGCAAGAACATATATATTCCCCTGTTAGCTATAGGGGAAATATTAGGGCAGTTTCAACTCTTTAACATTGGTAGGGAAACTTTTCCCGAAATATGTCGATGAGAAGATGACTCCCGTTGGGTTATCTAGCCATAGTCACACAAAATGCTTTTATGACCCGTAGTACATGCACTACTCATAAGGACAGCCGACAATGGGTCATGGTAAGTTTTTCCTATTTTTTCCTTTTTCTTTTCTCTTTGTTCATTCACTCCCCTCTCTCTCTCTCTCCCTCTCTCTCACTCCCTCTCTCATCTTATATCAATTTTTAAAATACTAATCACCCTCCTATTTTTGCATTTATCGCTTTCTTTCTTTCTTTCTTTCTGTTGATGATTACGACTCCTGCAACCCCTTAAAGTCGTAGGTTTCCCCGGATGGACGTGACTACGGCAAGAGAACCTAGGGTAGCCCATCTTTCTTCTTGGCTGGATTTAGGATTCAGAGTTTTCCTGCTCTTGGATTGGTTATTACCGAAAGCAAAAGAATCCAGTCTGCCCTGCAATCTGACCCATAGCTGTAGAGAGAAAAGTCGGTTTCATGCCTTTCTCAAGGGCATTTGCGCGAAAATGAACGGAATTTGAACTCAACTCGATGATTCCAATACACGACCCACAGATTCCAAATGACCTCATCTGTATCTCATTCTTTTAGCGGAAAGACGAACAACAAAGTGGAAAAAAAAAAGTTTTTGTGTGACACGTTTCGTCCTTTAGAACTTCATCAGTCTGATTAATAAAATTGTTTTTGATATATATATATATATATATATATATATATATGAAAATTTCTCAGAGTTAACCTGTAGAAAAGACAATATTTATAAATATAAATGACAATAGGAAAACTGTAGTTATTGCCGACGCGTTTCGTCCAATGTGGACTTTCTCAAAGCAAAAAACGAAATGAATTTAATTAAAGAAAGTAACTAATAATAGCAAAAAGCAGAATGTTCTTAGCAACTGGAGGAATGTAGAGAACGCTATTTTCATATTGTTAACTGAAAATAACGCCAGTTATCGTTACGTGTGGAGAATATTGTCATTATATTAGGTTGGTGCAAAAATAATGACGTAATAATGTCGTTTTTTGACGTATTTTTTAACCTCAAAAAACGACATTATTACGTTATTATTTTTGCACCAACCTAATAGCTGTGTTGGCGGATTCAACCATTTTCTTTTGATTTTATGATATTGCTGTGTACGTTTGTTTGGGAGAGCAATAATTTTGTTAAGAAAAATAATCAAAATTACTGCTCTATTTTTATTCTTATTCTTACACTCGCTCTAACACACACACACACACACACACACACACACACAAATCAATCCATTCATTTATTGATTAACATCGGTTTGTTCAAATCAAGCTAGTTTTAAACGAAAACATAAATATAAACATATCAAAATCTCTGTGTAGATTTATTACTAGCGACTTGCCTGTTCAAATTTTTCTGTCTGTCGGACGCACTGTTTATCATACTGGATCAGTTTAACTCAACTGCTATCGATTACAATCTGTTCATTCACACAAACACACACACACACACAATATAGTATTAAGATGTGCTATATTTATGGGATAAAGTGCTCAATATCAGAAACAGAGCGTATGTAAATGTAAATATATAAGTGAACATAGACGTCAACACTCAGAGGCGACAGGCGTGAGAGCCAACAGCTGACTGACACGAATGTTAACTAGCATGCTAGCATGCAAAAAAAAAAAATCTGCATTCGTCACAAGTGGGAAAAATTTAAATCTGCATGGCACTTTACTCCAATTGGCTCATTCGCTTGCTTAAACTCAACGTTGATTCTGATTTCGCAAAACTGGGTTGGGTGTGAAAAAGTATTTGTTGTTAACATTCTTTTTTCATTCGGTTTTTCCAGTTACGAGTCCTTTTTTTAAAGCTGATCATTTTGTGTTCATCTTGTTTAGTTCTTTTTTCGTAAGATTTAATGTTTAGTATAGCGCTTAGAAAAAATTCGCAGTGTGAGATAGGCAAGAAGTAAGGCATGTAGCAACATCAGCACGGCAAAGGGCACTCCTTTAAAGGCAAGGAAGGGCAAAAATATTTTAAGTCAAGTGATAGCGATTGCTGTATGAGTCGTACGATTTTTGAATCAAGCACAGGCAACGCTGGGCCATTCTACTAGTATATATATATATTGTGGTGGGCCCCCTGGAGGACGAGCACGATGTTAAATGGCCCGAGCACCTAAGTAGGTATGAAGTCACAAGAGGCCCACTAACATTTTTAAATTAAAAGACGTGTTATCTGACAGGGGAAACAAAATGGACAACAGAACGAGGATATTTAAGATTAGGTTGAAGTGATGCCGGAAACAGAGACAGTGATGTAGCCGGAAGTAGCAGGGCTAAGAATTTAAGAGGCAAAAGAATCTGTGGTAGCCAGAAATAACTGTCCTTGGTGGCAGGAAGTAACAAGGCCAAGAACGCTAGAAGTAAATGCCCGAGGTGGCCAGAAGTAATGGAGGGCAAGAGTGTGCTGGAAACAGTAAAGGCGAAAAGTGCCGGAAGTAAGGGCAGATAGGAAAGTCTAATTAGTGTCCAGTTGGCAGACAAAAGTAAACGGGAATGTAACTTATTACATAGCCCATCAAAAGCGACCTGCGTTTTTTCTCCTCCTCCTCTCTCCGACCGCCTTGAATTTAGCGAGAAGTCGCGGGGTTATATGAAGGGAGTGTAACAACAACCACAGGTGTCGCAATATACTAAAAATCTCAAGAAAAAAATTAAACTGAGATATAAAATATGAAAGCATGGCGACTAGGTTCGTAACACAAAAAGAACGAAAAAAGCCATTAGGTCACTTATGAAACTAAATGAAATTAAATTGCAACACAATGAAAAGTGAAAGTCGAAGCGTCTGCCTAAGAATTGTATACAAAGTAGCCATAGCTACGATTATATATATATATATATATATATATATCATCATTATTATTATTATTATTATTATTATTATTATTATTAGTAGTAGTAGTAGTAGTAGTAGTAGTAGTAGTAGTAATCTTATAAGTATAAGAAATTATACTCGTCCGGAAAAAAAACTTTCGGTGTCTTGATTTGCGAATAATCAAACCAATATCAAAGGAGAAAAAAGGGTATAAAAAAAGAACCAAGAACATGTACGTTAGCCGAAAATAATCGTCTAGCATGCAAGTCCAAACAGCCTTCCCGGACGATCCGCTTAGATGAAACCTTGGTAGGTTTGTCTGGCTCTCTAGGTTTAACTGTATATATATATATAATTCCGATTGTACGAAATATGTTGCTCTGTTTAATTAAAACATTGAGCCCTATGTGTGAATCAGTTTTAATATTCAATATTTTATATTGTATTAACAGGATTCACTTGGATTATATACCAACGGATTATATATATATATATATATATATATATATATATATATATATATATATAGGTAATAATCCGTTGGTATATAATCTAAGTGAATCCTATTAATACAATATAAAATATTAAAACTGATTCATACATAGGGCTCAATGTTTTAATTAAACAGAGCAACATATTTCGTACAATAGGAATTAAGATTATATATGGGTGTTGATCCTTATCACCTGGCAAATTGAGATAATTTACAAGGATTTTCAAACCAGTCAAGGATGATAACTTATTGAAATAATAATTTATAATTTAATTTATCCTTGTAAATTATCTCAATTTATCAGGTGATAATGATCAACACTCATATGTAATCTTAATTCCTATTGTATGATATATATATATATATATATATATATATATATATATATATATATATAGTCAAACCTAGTGAGCTATCATGTTCCTGGCCCTTTCTTTTTTTAAAACCTTTTTTCCTTCGAGATTGATTTGATTATTGGCAAATCAAAAATTCGAGTATAGTTACCTATATATATATATATATATATATATATATATATATATATATGAAAGTACTAGCAAAAAAAGACCTTATACAAGTTGAAAACAGGGATCACAACAGTCATCTAGAGTTCGTGGGTTAATGTAATTTTAATAAATTTGTTTGCGAGGATGTATTCTCGCCATTTATATCATTAACTTCACTAATCTGTTTTTTGTATGAATGATTCATGTAATATAAATTGAACTGCACCACATATTTGATTTAAAAAGAACTGATCCGACGTGCAACTTCGGGTATAATGGCAGCGACATTGCACTATTTATTGAACAATTTAGTTCATGCCACATCGACTGAAAAAAACGACTACAACAAAAGAATTCTCCAATTACCAGATTAGTAAAAAAAAAAACGCACTCTCTTTTAAATTTTCAAAAAATTCAATCTTAGCGTTGCGACCACACGCTCCAGAATTTCTTACAGTTAACAACAACACATTTCTAAAAAACATATTTCGATTCACATCTAATCTATCGTGTCCCGTTATTACCTGGATGGATTTAAAAAAAAAAAAAAATCAATTTCGATACCTGATGATGTCTGAGGCCTCCGATGCGTAACCTATGTCAATGTAGGGAGCTCATGTCGTATAGAACTCTCTGCCTTCGGGCAGAGAGGAACCTGGACGAGTCTATGCCGAAGGGCAAAGTCTCGTCTGGGGAGGTAGACGGATACCCGGTCCCGCGTATGTGGGGCCTACGGGCAATTTTTGCCCGAGCACACGGGATCGGATTTCCCCACATTAAATTTCGCCTTTGCTGCTTCCTATATGATGTCTGTATGAACAGATGAAAGTACTTTAAAAAAAAAACAAACCTTATACAAGTTGAATTTATTAAAAACAAGGATCACAACATTCATCTAGAGGTTCGTGGGTTAATGTAATTTTAATAAATTTGTTTGCGAAGATGTATTCTCACCATTTATATCATTAACTACACTAATCTGTCTTTTTTGTATGAATGATTCATGCAATATATATATATATATATATATATATATATATATATATATATATATATATATATATGAAAAGTGTGTGTATATAAATATAAATAAATATATATATATATATATAATTATTTATATATTATATGCGCGGTACTTATTAGAAAGCGCTCAATATCCGAGATAGAGTTAACATCAATCCAACCATATATATATATATATATATATATATATATATATCCATTTCGCCCCAAATGTTTATATATATATATAATTATTTATATATTATATGCGCGGTACTTATTAGAAAGCGCTCAATATCAGAGATAGAGCTAACATCAATCCAACCATATATATATATATATATATATATATATATATATATATATATATATATATATATATATAGTTTCTATCCATTTCACCCAAACTGTTTATAGTTACTTATAGCGAGATGTATAGTTACCATAAAAATAGCAGCTCAATGTATGTTACGCATCGGAGGCCTCAAAACCGTCGAGTCCAGAACTTCATCCGTGTTGGTTGGAACAGAAAATGGAAACTGAGGTACAGAAATTCGAATGTGTATTAGAATCCCTATTGTTCTTTATCTATCTATCTCTTTGTTATATACCGTACTTATGAACACTAATGGGTATGTTCCAATCCTCATAAATACGTTGGACACTATTGTAAGTGGAGGTAATATGCTGTCTACGCAGGTAGAAAGAGCTGTCCATGTAGTGAGCTCATGTCGTATAGAACTCTCTGCCTTCGGGCAGAGAGGAACCTGGACGAGTCTATGCCGAAGGGCAAAGTCTCGTCTGGGGAGGTAGACGGATACCCGGTCCCGCGTATGTGGGGCCTACGGGCAATTTTTGCCCGAGCACACGGGATCGGATTTCCCCACATTAAATTTCGCCTTTGCTGCATCCTATCTCGTGAGGAGACAGGTAAATATCGTAATATGTTGTCTACGCTGGCAGCGTGGGTAGCTCTTGCCGTGTCGAACTCTCTGCCCGAAGGCAGACAGGAACCTGCGCGAGGCTATACAGAAGGGTAGAGTCTCGTCTGGGGTGGTAGACAGATACCCGATCCCGTGTGTGCGGGGTCTACGGGCAATTTTGGCCCGAGCCCACGAGCTCGAATTTCCCAGAATTTAATTTGGCCTTGTGCCGCATCCTACCTCGTGGGGAGGCAGGTAAATATCGTAATATGCTAAGTAGTCGACCACTAGCAGTGGTTTACCTACTTCACGCCGCTGGCGAGTATTTTGTTGATGTTATAAAGATTACTATTTCATTTCGAAACTCCGTTTTGGTTATTCCTCATTCAGTAACCTTTTTTTAGGTTACAACACTCCGTTCAACATAACAATCTTGAGACACAGAGAGATGACTAATTTCTGACAGTCTGAGCCAAATTGTTTATTGTTAGCTATTAAGGTGATATACATAGTTGTGAGCAAAAGGGGCAGCCTATGCTGTATTACACACCGGAAACGTCAAAAGCGGACAAATACTATCTAGGTAATGGAGTAACAAAAGATGGAAAAATGCGGCAGATAAATTTGAAGACGTATTAGTACGTCTATGAATTGGTTCTCTGTCTATCTCAGTCTATTAAATACCTCTCTCTCTCTCTCTCTCTCTCTCTCTCTCTCTTAAGTTTGTTCATCACTTTTATTCTAGCACAAGCTGTTTATAGTTACCTATTATGGCGGCACACATAGTTGCGTGCAAAAGGGTACGTTCATGGTGTGTTACACATCGGGGACGTCAAATGCAAAAATTTGCTTATCTGGGGTTTAGTGCTGGTAAAGAGGTCGGAAAGTGCGGGACGGAAACCTGAAGGCACATCAGAATAACGAAAGATGCTTTTCAGAAACTATTTAAAGGATCAAGGGAGCGAAAATATCATTAGAAACGGGGGGGCGCTGGACTGCTGTGCACTATCTGATTTGCTATACGGCTTTGAATTCTGGACAATTTCCCCACAAAAAATCTTTACACAGATGTATTTTTAACGACGGATGGTAAGAATATCCTAGACGGAGCATTTGACAGATAAGGAGTTTTAAAGCGAAAACAAAGAAACTTCTGCTAACAATCAGAAAGAGGAAGCTGAAGATTTTCGGACATAATGAGGAAGGATATTTGGAGAGTCTAACACACACAGGGCACATTAAAGAAGAAGAAGAAGAAGAAGCAATAGCAACTTACTTGACAATTTTGAACAAACTGATGGATGCACGACTACCAGAAAGACTAAGAGAAAAAGTAAAGGAGATTGTGGAGAGTCATGAGCGCTCTCAAAATCTGAAGGAACTTGACAAAGGAAAAGAGAAAGCAACGTGTATTTATCCTTATTTACTTAAGGGCAGATATGTGCTT
>OZ010575.1:94798491-95105991 GCA_963932145.1 Acanthosepion lycidas
AATTGTCTGAACGCGACTGTTTCGGACTGCCCCTGACTCGACTCTTGACTCGACTTGAACTACTGACTCGTGAGGTGCAGTATTTATTAAGTATGAAATAGTCTATTATTATTATTATTATGGGTAAGACCCCATAATACCCTTCATGTCCAATACAACGCTGAACCCTATCAGTAACACTTTTACAAACCATTTGACACGTTTCTACAATAATTTCAGAAAATTTAACAGAAATTGATTCAGTATCTGTCAATATTTCTGAGATGAGGTATTATGTACATTATTTACATTATTCGGACTATTGTCCTCATCTTTGTCGCCATATTTATTACAATGTTTCGGCCCTTCAGTGTCTGTCTATATTGCTGAGATGACGTATTATGTACATTATTTACATTATTCGGACTATTGTCCTAATCTTTGTCGGCATATTTATTGCAATGTTTCGGCCTTCTTCAGGTGGTTGGAATGTCGAACTGAACCCTTTATTTCGCTCACTGGGGTAAACTGTTCTTGAGGACACATGACACAGTGGATAAAGGCGTTAGTTAGATCCAGTGACAGGATCCAAAGAGTGTGAGTTCAATACCCGGTTAAGGCAATGGAGAACTTTCAGAGGAAAATTAACAGGAGATAACTGACATCCATTAAATATAGCACATGGAACTAGAACAGTCTACCCCAGTGAGCGAAATAAAGGGTTCAGTTCGAAATTCCGAAACGTTGTGATAAATATGGCGACAAAGATGAGGACAATAGTCCGAATAATGTAAATAATGTACATAATACCTCATCTCAGAAATATAGACAGATACTGAAAGGCCGGAATGTTGTAATAAATATGGCGACAAAGATGAGGACAATAGTCCGAATAATGTAAATAATGTGCAGAAATTGCTTGTTTTAATTAAGGAATTGCTTTCGGTTTGAACTTGTAAACAAGATCTTTGAGCACGACCCACACAAGAAAACGTCTGGTAGTGTTATGTCTGATTATAGTCATGGCCAATCAATTTGCCCCACGTCGTCCTATCTACCTCAGCTATGAAAAAAAGTGGGGGTGTCACTTTTGCTTTATCCTGTGTATAAGAATGAAGATAAAAAGAAAACTTATCTTAGCTGACACGTTTCGTCCTCTGGTGTATTTTTATCCAATCAAATGGAAGGATTTTTTTTCCAAATATCTCCTTTCCTAAAAAGAAATACGCTCCTACCAAGCCAACATATATGAGTACAAATATTTTTTAAAATGAAAGGAAAACGGTTAAATTCTAGACCTTATCTTATCTAAAATATATAATACATAAATCACTCTAGAAGCTAAAATAATAATTACGTTATAAAAAATAAAAATATAAAAAAAAAATCAACATTTACTCACTTTCGTTTATGGAGGATGCTAAGTGATGTAATTTAATTTCTAATTAAATTATATCACTTAGCATCCTCCATAGTTTATCTTGACGCTCACAGTTAGCCTTATGTATATTTACTGAGTCTTTTTAAATTTAAAAAATAAATTGTAAAAATTAACGACATTTTTACTGTTGTTTATAAATACATGTTACAAAATTAAATCCTTACATATGCCTTGATAAAGCGGACGATACACATCAACTAAGAAAAGTTTTCCTTTTGTCCTCATTCATATTGTCCTTTTAGTAATATATTTTAGTTATATGTGAATTTTTACACACACACTCGCACACACACATGCTCATATATATATATATATATATATATATATATATATATATATGATAAAATGAAAGAACAAATAGGAAACGGATATAAATCTAACACGTTTCACTTTTGTTAAAGCTTCGTCAGAGATTGGGAGAAAACAGAGAAAAAGATGGAAAACACTGGGTCAGATCTCATTGGTCAGAGACGTGTCACGTGTGTTAAAACAGTGCATAATTCTACGTGTATGTAGGTTTGTGAAGATTCTTGCATGTCTAAGCGGGTAACGAAAGGTCAAGTGTATTTGTAATTGTGTGCGTTTGTCTGTCTAGTAGAGTTTTTTTTTTTTATCTTGCCATTTGTCCAATATAAGTAGATAATATCATACATTCAGTGCTAGTGTTAATAAAACAGTGATGGATCTAGATATATATTAATAATAAATATTCATTCTTTCCTCACCGGTACCACAATTTTGAGTTTCATGCACAACGCAGTCTTCAGGTGCTATTGATAACTGACCATTACATAATTTAAATTATATATATATATATATATATATATATATATATATATATATATATATATATATATCAGACTATAATGAGAGTGGTGCAAAATAAAAATAAAATAAATATATATAAAATAAAAAATAAAATTAAGTATTAATGCATGAAAATCAATTTAAAATTTTTTTTTTAATTATTTTTATTATTTACAATTATATATATATATATATATATATATATATATATGTGTGTGTGTGTGTGTGTGTGTGTATATTATTTACGTTTAATTATATATATATTATTTTTATTTATTTACGTTTAATTATATATATATATGTATATATATATATTAGGTTGGTGCAAAAATAATGACGTAATAATGTCGTTTTTTGACGTATTTTTTAACTTCAAAAAACGACATTATTACGTCATTATTTTTGCACCAACCTAATATAATTTTTAAACCCAACCTTTAAATAATAATGAGACTGTTCCACTATCATTATAGTCGGATATCAAAATTTAAAATATGTACGGTCAGTTATCAATCACCACCTGACGATTGTGTTGTGAATGAAACTCAGAATTGTGCTATTATATATATATATATATATATATATATATATATATATATATATATATATATTAATTACCTATAAATATATAAAATTTAACTTTCAGATGGACACAACAATTTTGTCTTGGAAAAAAGATGAACCAAACAATTTTTGCATTAGAAAAAACAATATCCTGATGATGACATTGGGCTAATATCGAAACTACTCGTAATAAAATAATATGTATCAACATGGTAATTTTCTCTCTTCGTTTAATAAGAATACTAAGAAACTTGTCCATAAATATGAGAGGATCCTATTGAAAATAAGTAGACAAAACTAGGCTAAATCATTCAATGAGACATGTCTTATACATACATACACACACACACACATATATATATATATATATATATATATATATATATATATATATATATATATATATATATATATCAAATATGTGGTGCAGTTCAATTTATATTACAATAAATCATCCATACAAAAAGTAAATTAGTAAAGTTAATGAATGTTATGATCCTTGTTTTTTAAAATTATAAACTGCATTAGGTCTTCCTTAAATATGCAAGTACTTTCAACAGGTTCTCCGGTCATCATCAGGTATGGAAACTATTTTCTTTTTGGTAAAATTCAGGTAGCACTCAAGATGAAAAATATTATATATATGGCTCCGTGAAAAGTTTGAGGAGCTGCAAAGCTGATGTGGAACGGGCACCTCACTTGCTTGACCTGAATCCCCCTAGACTTCTTCCTCTGGGAGTTCCTCAAGGACAACGTCTAGAAGGGCAACCCTCGCACCATTGACACACTGAAGGCAGCCATCACTGAGAAGATTTAAGTGATCACCCAAGCGGAATGCGCATGCGTTATCAACAACTTTGCATTCAACAGTGCCTCCAACTGAACAGCGGACATCTGGAGCAGGTAGTCTAGGGCTTCTCTTAGATGGGGATATCTTGAGGACCTTGATAAGAGGAACAGTGGTTCCAGCAGGATAGTGCTCTTCCTCACACTGCTAATGTAACCATGGCATGGCTCTTTGAAAAGTTAGGGGAGTGTCTCATCAGCCGCAAATCTGAAGTGGAATGGGCACCCCACTGACCTGACCTGAACCCCCCCATATTTCTTCCTCGTGTTTCAACAACATCTACCAGGGCAACAATTGCTGCACTGAAGGTAGCCATCACCAAGAAGAATATGGACGCGTTATCAACAACTTTACATTGGACAATGCCTTCAATGGAACGGTAGACATCTGGAGTATATACTCTAGGGATACTCTTGACATTTTTGGTCAATGTTTGAGACTAAATGCTTGCAGATTCTAAAATATTATCCTTTTATCTTTCAATAAATGTAATTTTCATTATTCTATCATTTATGGTCCTTGATATGTGCAGGATCATTTTGTTTAAAAAATTATGAAACACCCTATATTTATTGTTTTTGCACCAACCTAATAGTTATATAGTTGGTTTACGTATTCTTATATTGTAAATATAAAATTATTGCTGAAACTAAGCAATCCAATACATTGGAACATCGGTTCACAAATTTAATTTGTTTCTGAAGGCCATTTTTAACTTGAAATGTTCGTAAACCGAAAGTATTTTTCCAATAGAAATCGATGTAGAGAAAAAAAAAGTCACAGTAGAATAAAATTGTCAAAGAAAAGCATGACACAGCTTGCGAATGTATACAACATGGCAGTCGACTCAGAAATTATTCATGTTAACTTATTCGGCTATCTTGTTTGAGAACCAAAATTTTGTTCGATAACCGAGGTATTTTCATCTTGAATTTTCTGTTTGAAAACTGATTTATCCAACATGTGAGACATTCAAGAACCGAGATTCTTCTGTATATAATATTTAATATCTTTGTCAAATCTCAAGAATAAATAAAATTTATAACTCCACTCTCATGTGTTTGGGTTTCATTAAAATTCTAATCATTGCTTTTTAAAACATTTCCGAGGGAGTCAAAAGTGTACACAGTAATATTGGCGTCAAAGGAATAACAGTCCTTTTTTTTTTTTTAATGACCATAAACATTGCCAAAGTATTTTTCAAAAAGCACTCTTTCATTATTATGAAATTATAAAGCTAGACTGTCAAAGAAAGCCATATTTTAAGTAACTTGTGTCATCTCTGCAAAAATAAATAACTTTGTAAATGTATTCCAGAAAGTTTTTTTTTTTTACATCTTTACGCAACGAAGCATTTTATATTGAAGCCCATGTATAGTATTGATGCCCACTTACTTACATTTTACAAGCCAGGAGAGCACACAGGCTTTCATTTAGATGGAGGTTAGGAGAACGTGCTGGCCATGGATCTGAAACCATTGTATATTTATACATCAGACCAACTGAAAAGTTTGAGGATGCTAAGGGACATAATTTAATGTCTAATAAACAAAAGTGAGTAAATGATGTTGAATTCTTTATTTTAAAGTTAAGAAACACTCATAAATATCCATCAGGTTAACTGAAAAGTCTACGTAAATTATGGAGGGTGCTAAGTGGCATAATTTAATGTCTAACAAATAAAAGTGGGTAATATTATTTTTCTAAATATAATGTAATATTTATGAATTTCAGCGTTTTCTTTTAATTCTATTACATTTTTATAGTTACGTATGTTGGCTTGGGAAAGGAGTAATTCTTTCAGGAATGGAGATATTTGAAAAATACAGAGCACAGGTTTATATTCTGATAAGAGTCGATAGCGGCACACACAGGAACTTTGATATTTTTTTTTTTTTTTAATCAGAATAGCATTTTGAAATCAAAATTGTTAAAAAAAGAAAAATGCTACTCTAATTAAAAGAGAAAACGATTTACTAAGAGAACAATGTATAGAAAGTGCTTTAATCGGTAGATCATCGACAGTAAATTTGCATCCTGGTTCTTACAACATGTAATCTTTCTTGGCAGATCTTCTATTAGGTGAGTGCAAAAATAATGACGTAATAATGTCGTTTTTCGACGTATTTTTTAACGTCAAAAAACGACATTATTACGTCATTATTTTTGCACCAACCTAATAGTATCACAATGCGGCATATTTAATAACAAATGTGATGGAAAAATAAGAAAAAAGAATGTCAATGAAAATGTCTAAATTAAGTCCCCAAAACAAATTTAAAAAAAAATTTTTAATTTTACTGTATCTCTTTCGTTCGTGCAGTTGCCCCAACATAAACTTAGTCCGATTAAATTGCATCAAAGATTTTCCACTTTGTCATATATTTTACCCCTAAAATTGCTCTTGATAATATAAAAAATTATATATCGTTATTCCATATATATATATACGTACACATATATATGTATATACGTACATATATATATGTACGTACGTATACGTACACATATGTATATACGTACATACACATGTGTGTGTATATATATATATATATATATATATATATATATATATATGTGTGTGTTTAGAACAGATTTTTATTAATTCAACAGATTTTTTTTCACTTTAAACATTATTTTTAGTAGATACTCATATTTTAGTAGGCACTCTATTTACTTATTAGACATTATATTTATTTTCCCCTACCGGCCTGAAAGTTCAAGAATTCTTATTAAAAAAAAAAGTTTGTTCTGTCAGGAATCAAACCATTTAGCCCAATACACCATACCAACATGGCCATAATTAGGCAAAGCCAATTTTCATGCTTTCAAGTAAAACTTCTCCCGTCATAGATCGCTCACAATTTTTTCACATTTGCACACAGTTTCATATCCAAACATAAACAAAGAGAATTTTTTCTTAAAATGGATTTTATTAATCCAACAGATTTCCTTTATCACTTTAAACGTTGATTTCAGTGGATACTCATAGATGAGTAGGTTCTTCATTTATTTTTTAAACAGTATATTTATTTTCACCTACCGGCCTGAAATTTCAAGACGTCTGTATCTCGCTGATTTGAATGCTTTGGGCAGAGCAAATAAAATTTAAAAAGAAAGAATTAAGAAAAATTAACTTTTTAAAGAAAACATTAAAGACAAGTTTCTGTCCAGCATTATATAATTAGGCTTCGTCCATGTTTTATGCCCTGCCATTACCTCAGATAATAGACCATTCCATTTTGATTGAGAGGAAAGACGGAAGAAAAAAAGTATATGAAAGAGGCTATTGATCTTATTTACAGGCAAAATAACAACAAAGATGAGGACAATAGTCCCCATGTAAATAATAACTTGACATTCCAGAAATTCAAAGAGAAATCAGAGATGCTGTTTGCTTTTAGTGAGAGAAAGATGGCATACATAAAAATGAAAAAGAATATAGAGGTGATAATGCTCTCATGTATCTAATGTCTGCTTCAGTGAAATGGAAAATGTTGTTAATTTTTAATCTTTTCAGTTGTACTTCTTCAATGACCTGCATTCATACCTATGAATATCTGAATATTCGACAACACTGCAATATTTTATAAGCCCTACGGGACAACAATTTAGTGGATTGTTTGTGAACTTGATGACTCGTTAAGTGAGAGTTCAATCCCTGGGTTGGGTAGTGTGTACTTGAACTCGGTGGGAATGGGAGGGAAATAACTGAGCAGTGTTAAAAATAAGAACTATACGAGATTTGAAATTGCTTGATGGTTACCCGGATCAACATACATCTGATGAAGGTTGGAGGGCACAACGGCCGAAACGTTGCGATAATAACAGCAAATATGAGGACAATAGTCAGCATGTACATAGAATTAGTTTCAGTGGAAAATGCCAACTTCGTAAGTAGCTTAATGATTATGTTGAAAGAAAAGGAAGATTGGAAAGCAATAGAATTTCAGTCAAACTAGCATAGAATTAAAATGGATATGCTTACACAGATGTCTACTCTCAGAGGTTAGATAAAAGCTCAGAATTCCTTGAAAGTTACCCAAATCGATATACACCTGATGAAAGCTTGAGGGTGCAAAGGCCGAAACGTTGCGATAATGACATCGAATATGAAGACAATAGTCTGAATGTAAATAGTATAAATAACTTGTTAAAGCTAAGATATATAGCAATACAGTAGAGGCAGTTCCTGGGTATCCTATAGTCATGGAATTGCAAGGAGCTTATTGTTAAATTAAGAGTTATGAGCTAACATGGATAAACGTGTCTGCAATAAGATGGAGGGACAGAAGAATGTTACCCCTGCCATGACATCTCTTTTCTAACCACCGACACTTCAGTACCATCCAGGTACTAACTATGCTCAGCATTGCTTAATTTCGGTGATCACACAGGAACCGGTGTTTCAATGTGATATGGCCATATGCCCACAGATCATTAATATAAAGTAGAAAGCAGGTACGAATGAGAAGAGAGATTGATTACAAAGACTTCAAAATTGTTCCACATAAATTAAAGCATATATAGAAAGTAGTATGTGAAAGGAGACAAATAAAAAGAAAGTCTTACTTACAATGTCCCTAAGAGGAACACAGTAGAGCCCTGGTATTGTCTTACATACCTATTTAAGATGCACAGAAACTGGTGTGGCCATGGTCAGCTGAACCATTACTAGCTACCACAGTTGTCTCCACCATTGTCTAAGCAGCTACTAAACTATCCTCGAAACAATGTGCTGACATGTGGCTCTCAAGGGCCTCTTAAGACATCAGTAAGTTCATCCCGTAAAAACGGAGATAATCGCCTTCTATATCCCTATTAGTGTTTAATGAAGCATGCATGAAAAAGTATAAAAGTGACAGTTGTTGGGGAAAAAATTGTCTGAATTAAAATTTGGTAAACATGGGCCTTGATGCTCACAAAAAATGCATTGTCAAAAGAACATTTTTTTTTCTAATGTCACCACTATTATTTTAACTACATTCATTACTAAGCAATGCTGTTTTAAAAAGCGATGATTAGAACTGGAATAAAACCAAAGCACATGAAAGTGAATTTAGACATTTTTCTTTGTTCTTGAGAATTGACAATAAGAATAATAAACACTATTTCTTTATTTATTACAATGTTTATTTACACTGTTTGTAATATTATTGGAATGGTTGGCAAAAAAATTGGCTAATTGCCAACTGTGTTAGACATTTTGTTCATCATGACGGTCGTCTTCGAGTATAGAATCCAGAGGTTAGCAGTGAATATTTCGGAGACAGTAGGAAAGCGTAGTCCAGGTTAGCAGTGGATATCGCAGCTAAGTAGCAGAGCGTAGTACTTCCTTCTGTTCATCTTCGCCTGACAAGTTGCCACTGGTCATTCAGGTAGGGTAAACAAAAATGGCCACCTTTATACATGACAGATAGAATGTTCTGCGGTTTCTGATTGGTTAACCTTCTATTGGTGAACTACAGTGCGTTCTGCTTGATTATGCAAAGTAACGTTTTCGTCTAACGTGTCAATAAATTCTGTTTTTTTCAGACTTTGTGCTTCTTGCAGATTAAATTATACTTTCAGACAAGAGAATATGATCAATGAAAAAAAAGTTGTATAGTAACATGGTTCTTTTTCTCAAAGTATGTAAAAAGCCACAGTTTCAAGTCTTCGGTCTGATTAAGCAATCACCATATAAATCCTTAATATGGGTAAGAAAAAAGGGTCTTACTGAAAATGATCATGCTGGAATTACTCCCATGCTTGGAAGTGATCTGTCAACGCTAGAAATTTCGAAAAGTTATATGGAGACCGCCGTACAATCAAAGCATTCGTCTTAGGCAGTAAATCATGCAGAAAGACACCTAAACGATCGCATTTGCGAAAGTTATTTGCCAGAGATCTTCGTAAAATTAAATATGAAGTTTCAAAGAAACCTCATGAAACTAGTAAAAAAATATTTAAAACTACCTGTTGTGAGGTCCTCAAGACCTTGCCAAAGTGAAGAGTCCCATCAAGAGGCCCCCATGGAACAAAGCAAACAATACGAAAAGAGTTGAATGGGCACACAGTTACATGAACATCAATTTTAGCAATGTGATTTTCACCGACGAGCGCCGTGCTACCCTTGATGGGCCTGATGGGTGGTCATCTGGATGGGTGTTAAATAGTCGACCGGCAGGAGTACGCATTCATCGACAACAGGGTGGCGGAGGAGTGATGTTTTGGGCTGGGATCCGCAGAAATGAACTGATAGGCCCACACAAAGTACCCAAAGGGCTTAAACTAAATTCAAATGCATGTTGTAGGCTTTTGGAAGATGCCTTTCTGCCCTGGCTTGATGAACAAACAATTCAGAAAAGAAGATCGTTGATATTTCAGCAGGATAATGCTCCAGCGCATAGATCAAGAAGCACCACCAATTGGCTATCAGACCATGGGTTCAAAGGGCAAAATTTAATGGTATGGCCTCCAAACAGCCCTGATTTAAATCCAATAGAAAATTTGTGGTCTATAGTCAAGAGGTGGATTAATGCTGAAAACAAGCAATTCACCAGCTTAGAAGTCCTTTGGAAAGCAATTGTAAGTGCTTGCCGATCAATCAAACCTTCTGAAATTGAAACATTGACCTCAGCAGTGGACAGACCCCTCATAACGGTTTTGAAGAATGGAGGATGTCATGTTTGTTCGTAGCCACATTAACAGACTTGTTTTGTTTTGTTTAACATGCTATACATATGTATTATGTAATGTAGGACTTAGAACACACTATGTATTGACATATGCGCCACAATTCAATTAATAAAATTTAGTATAAAATGTGTTTTTCTTGTTTTATTTTCCATTTGCATAATGAAAGTGAACACTAAATTAGGGCTTAAGTTCATAAATCATTAAAAAGTAGCATGTTTTGTATATTTCGACAACTTGAATGATCGACAAAATAATAAAATAGTATCAACAACACTTTAGCTTTTATTCTTCAGAATATATTGCTTAACTTGGATATTTTTAGGTGAAAAATTAACTTTGCATAATCAAGCAGAACGCATTGTATAAAGTGAGTTGAGTCATTTCAGCTAACTCACTAGTTATATACCCAGAAAACTGCAACAAACTGATCCGAACTTTATAAAATAGTAAATAATAACGATCTCTTTATAGTCAGTCCACGTATTTTAATAATTTAGCAAATGCTTATAAATTCATGAATAAAAAATTGTTTTCACATTTATTTCTTTATACATTGGCAAATGATAAATATTGCATTAGTTCCAATTGTTTTTGTTTTTAGAAAGTTGTAAATATATAAATTATTCTTGTAAATAAAAAATCTAATAGTGTTTAACATTTTTTTTATAAATTCTCAAGAAAAAAAATGTAAAAATTCACTTTCATCATGTTTAGGTTTTATTACAATTCTAATCATCACTTTTTAGAACACTGAACATTGCTGAAGAGTGAAGGTAGTTAAAATAATAGCAGTGTCAAGGGAAGAACTGTCTATTTAATTTCCTTATAATTGCTTCACATATTTTAACGATTTGATAAATGTTTATAAATTTATGAATAAAAATTGTTTTCATATTAATTTCTTTATAAATTGGTAAATGATAACTATTGTATTAGTTTATAGAATTTTGTAAATATAAAATTATTCTTGCAAATAAACAATCTAATAAATAGTGTTTAATATTTTTGTTGTAAATTCTTAAGAAAAAAAATGTATAAATTCACTTTCATGTTTAGGTTTTATTACAATTCTAATCATCGCTTTTTAAAACAATAAACAATGCCGAAGACTGAAGTTAGTTAAAAATGCATTATCATGGGAAAAAACTGTCCTTTTGACACTATGTCATGTCTTCTTGCAGGCACATTTATGAAGGATTGCCAAATTATGATTCTTCGAAAATTCAAATAGGAAAACCATGAAATTTTCTTAGGTACAAGTGAATTATAGTCTGCTAGTTTTGGTAATCAAGGAACAACTGGCCTAATATGGACATCATAATCTGAAGTAAAACTGAAATTTCCTGAAAAGAGATAACTTTAAGTAACAAATGCCCAATGATTGACAAGAGTAACAAATGACCTGAGATTGAATTATTGAATCGAATGAACAATACAGATTTCCTTAAGAATGCGTCCTCATGTGAGAATCAAAGTTTGCCTTCTTTTCAAAGATCTTCTCACAGATCATACACCTGAATGGTTTCTCATCATTATGTATCTTTTGATGGGACAGAAGTCCTGACCTGCCAGCAAAGCTCTTGCCACACATGTCACACTGAAAGGGTTTCTCTCCAGTGTGGGACCTAATGTGAGCCTGGAGACCTGATGCACGTGTAAAGTCTTTCCCACAAATCTCACAGTGATATGGTTTTTCACCAGTGTGGGACCGTGTATGAATTTCCAGACCTGAACTCCCAGCAAAGTTCTTCCCACAGACCTCACAGTGGTATGGTTTCTCTCCTGTGTGTGATCGAATGTGAATCTGAAGGCTGTCACGCCGAGAAAAATCCTTGCCACAAATTTCACAACGGAAGGGTTTCTCTCCAGTGTGTGTTCTCACATGTATCTGAAGGCTGGTGCTTCCAGTGAAGTCCTTACCACAAATCTCACAACGACAAGATTTTTCAGAGGTGTTGGATTTTACAAGTGGTTTTTTGGCAGAAACTATTTCCTCTTGGTTACCTCTTTGCTTATTTCTTGTGTGTACCTTTAGATGAGACAAAAAATGTCGCTTGCGTGAAAACCTACGCCCACAGATCTTACAGTGACACTCCTGATTTTCAGTATGTGTTTTCATGTGTGATCTTACATGGCTTGGCCTAGAAAACTCTCTTCCACAAACTTCACACTGACATGGTTTTTCCCCAGTGTGTGTCCGCATATGAGACTGGAGGTTGCTCTTCCAATGAAAGTCCTTACCACAGTAGACACACTTGAAACGCTTTTCATCATTGTGTGTCTTTAAGTGGTTCTGAAGACCAGACATTCCAGAAAATTCCTTTTCACAGAGTGGGCAGGTGAAAGGTCTCTCACCAGTGTGTCTGCGCAGGTGGTTCCGCAAGTGGCTCTTACGAGAAAACTCCCGGCCACATATTTCACAGTGGCAGGTCTTCTCACCAGTGTGTATCCTCCGATGAGACAGAAAGTTGCTCCGCCATTGGAAGTCCTTTCCACAAACATCACAGTGATATGGCTTCTCTCCACTGTGTGTACGCTGATGATCCCGTAAGTGGCTCATCCAAAGAAACCGTTTCCCACAAATATCACAACGGCAGGGCTTCTCTCCCGTGTGCGTCTTCATATGGTACTGCAGATGGCTCTTCTCCGAGAAATCCTTGCCACAAACTTCACAATGATAATCCTTCTGGCCAGAATGTGTTCGCAGATGAATCTGAAGTCCTGAGCAACCAGAGAAATTTTTACCACAAATTTCGCAATGGTAGGGCTTCTCGCCAGTGTGTGTTCTCATGTGCGTCTGTAGAATGAACTTTCTGGAAAATGGACGGTCACAGATTTCGCATACAAATGGTTTCTCTCCCGTGTGGATCCTTGTATGACGTTTCTGATAGCGCAGAGGAACTTGTTTCTTACAGACTTCACAAGTGTACATTCTGCCCTTGTCTTGTGATAAGTGAATTTGGGGTTTATCATCTTCAGTGGCAGGTTCCTCCTTGATAGTAATTTCCAAGGTTTCCATCTTTAAAGACTTCTTTTGCAATGAAATACTGGGTTTGTTTTTAGAGGTGAAGGGTCATCTTTTTTCTGGCAGCAAATAAGTCTGAAAAATAAAAAGTTTACATTTAGAATAAAAAGATGGGTAAAGAAAATTTAGTCAGTCACTGGATACAGAAAGCACAAGCTAAACATATCCCCAAATTTCACCGACTGATACTGAGGCAAATAAATCTCATGCACACACATATACATACAAACCCATATATTGACATTATACATATTTCAGTTGAGCACTGTTGAGCGATAAGCTAATTCTATAAACAACTGCCACCTGCGTTAATGCAAAGCTCTTCAATAAAATGAATAGAGCACTCTGGCTGATTGGCATTTGTTTACATTCGTAAAAACAATACGCTAGATTTAGCTGTTTCATGCTGCTGAATGAAGATAGCTCAATGGCAGAAGATCTGACGGACACCAAATTGGTTGGGTTTCGATCCTGGCTTGAGGCATTCGGATGTCTAGTCACACTGAGGAGCTGTGATACAGCAAAACAGTACTGTCTGTGAATGACATTATATATATATATATATATATATGACACACACGTGCATACAGAGACACACACACACATAAATACATACAGGGTATGATGGGTAAATTGCTGCCATTTTATATTTTTAATTTTGCACATGCATGTTGTCTTTGGTCTTGTTGACTGCACAATATACTAAGGTCAGTTGTGCACCATCTGTGAGAAAAAGAGCACCATGATGCAATTCACTCCACCAGAAATTTGAAAATGGCATACTGTACAGCTTCGCATTTGTGCTGGAAGCTCCAATACAAACATATCAGAGTGTTTGGGTGTAAATCTGAGGACAGTGTAGAGGAGTCAGAAAGAGTTGGAGGAGTCTAATGGTGATTACAAAGGTGTTTGGAATGATCCCTAGTGATGGCAGCATTATGCCTCCATTCATCTTCCTGCAGGGTCTCAGACTCAACACAGAGGCCTACATCAATTGCCTTGAGGAGGTAGTGCGGCCCTGGTTAAGAGGGTGGCTTCTGAAAGACCCAATGTCTGGAAACAGGACTCTGCACCACCATGCCACACAAAGAAGAGAACCCAGTCATGACTGTCAGACAATTTCTATGACTACATTACCCCTTACATCTGACTACCTAACTCCCCAGATGGTAATCCCTTTGATTATTATGTATGGGGCACAGTTGAGTGTGAAACCAACAAAATTCCTTGTAACACCAAAGATAAACTGAAGGCAAGGATTATGGCAGCATTCACCAACTTACAACATGACTGCACAGAAGAGTTGCAGGAAACTCCAAAGTCGTCTGGAGGATATGGTCAAAGCCTACGTCAATTTTAGTCAATAAATTTACTCTTTTTAGTATTTCACGATATTTTTATGTAATTTTGGTAAGTATATCTGTCAAAATGAGATGTCAGTGTTATTTTCATTTTCGCCTAATTTAGACAACAATTTATCCATCACCCCCTTGTGTGTTTGTGTATATATATATATATATATATATATATATATATATATAGTCAAACCTCGTGAACCAGACAAACCTACCCAGGTTTCACCTAAGCGATCGTCATGGAAAGCTCACTAGGTCTATTCTACAGTTGTATTGAGCTCTTTTTAATTAGTTGTTTACTTGTGTCGGGTTTTTTTTTTCTTTGGGCTTTTAACCTGTATCTGTGTGATTTTTTTTTCGACAGACTTTCATGTTCCTGGCTCTTTCTTTTTTTAAAACCTTTTTTTTCCTTCGAGATTGATTTGAGTATTGGCAAATCAAAAATCAAAGGTTTTTCTAGACGAGTATAGTTACATATATATATATATATATATATATATATATATATATATATATATATAGAGAGAGAGAGAGAGAGAGAGAGAGTGAGTGAGAGTGGGAAAGTGATGTAATGGATAACAGTTCCGAATGAGAAATTGGAGTCTTCAAATTCCAACTGAGACCATTTCATTCACATGTGAAAAGTAGGAGTCTATCTCTTCATCTCCCCCTAGCTATGGGTTAAATAGCAGGACCGACTGAGATTTTTAGCCTTGGTTGGTAACCAGTCTAGAAGAATGACAGCTCTGAATATAAAATGAAGGGTCATTTGGAGACCATATTATATTCACCAGTTCTCCGTATTTGGTTCTTCCGAAAAGTGTGGTTGGTTCTGCACAAGCATTCACGACTATAATCAAATATGCAAGTAGTCTGGCTGTCCAGTTATAAATACTGAGACACTGTAACCTCATACTTTGAAAATGGTGTTAGAGTCTATTTTACATAAATATATACATATATATATATATATATGTATACACTTCAAATTTTTTTTTATCATGGATACGAAATAGCCCCACCCTTATTTTTTTTTTTAAACTGTGTATTATATTTATTGGTCTGCACATTTGAGAAATCTTAAGACATCTTAATACACTCTCTGAAAGGGATTGAAAATGGTGTGTCTATTTCTAATATGAGTAAATACAAACGAATAATGTTTGCAGTAATAAAAATGATAGATTAAAAATAAACCCATTAATTCTTATATATATATATATATATATATATATATATATATATAAAATTGTCAAAAACTAAATAAAAAAAATTCAAATTTTCCTTGTCTGTCATATTCACTGAAACATGTTTAAAAGAAAGGTTGCTCCCCAAATATATATATATATATATATATATATATATATATGTATAAATTGAATTGCATGTAAATAAAATTCAATACCCCATATGATATATGACCATTTCACCCAGAACGGGCTTACCAACACCAAGGAGTTAGATAAAAAAAATGAATCATAATATTTTTGTAAATAGGAAGAAAGAAGAAGAAAATTTACAAGTAAGGAAAATATATTAAAAGTGGGAGAAGGAAGAGAAAGATAAAAAGAAGAAAAAAGAGAAGTAAAGAATAAAGTTAGGAGTGGGAGAGAATAAATGATTACTAAGGAGAGAAATCAAGATTAAAAAATTTTCAAAATCGTCTAGACATAGGCTGATGTTGACCTATATTTAATATGTTAACACCTGTTCAAAATGAGAAATTGAATAAAGAAATACAATCTTCAAGATTAAGAAGAGGTTTTTAAGGAAATTTTAATATTTAATATATATATTTTAAGATAGAAATTTTTATAATACACACCAATTAAAAAGGTTCTTACTATGTAGAACACAGAATATTAATTAATGAAATTTTAAAAAAGAATAAATACAAAACTGAGAATATATGTATTAAATTTGCATTAAATAAATATTAGATTACATTTTTTAAAAAACAATTATAAAAAATAGAAGTGTAAAAAAAAAAAATAAATAATTAAGACCAAATTAATACAATATAAATGGATTATAAGATCATATAAAATATAGATTAAATTATGTATTAATATAGATTATGGATAAAAATTTAGATTAAAATTTAAATAAGGCCCATAAAATTTAACATTTAAAGAGCTCTTTATGGAGGGGAAGAGTACAATATTACTATAGACATAAACTTAATTTAATAAAATTTAATTAGATATATGCTCTGTAATAAATACATTGAGCTCTCTTCTGTGGATCAGTTTTAATATTTTATATTACTAGGATTCACTTGGATTACTTAACACGGATTTTTACCTTAGCTCCCCAAAACATAATTAAATCAGTCGAGCACTGTGGGGAGACAAGCATGAATTTGTGAGGGGTTAGAATCTCCGAGTGATGCCAAATTAGCCAGGTTTTGGTCCCAGCTTGAAGCAAACAGATGTCTAGCCACACTTGAGGAACTGTGATACAGTAAAACAGCCTGTGGATGACTATATATATATATATATATATATATATACAGTAGCGGCCATAATATAAGGAACGGAAATAACAAAGACATAAATATGTGTATCACTTAAAAAGTAATGCATGATTAGCAATTAAATTTTTACCGAATAAAGATTAGGGTGTAATGCATAAATATTATACAAAGTTACAAAAATTTACATAATAGGTTTTTTTAAAAATAAAGATTAAACGGAACAAAGGAAATAAGCTACTGGACAAATTTTGGTTGATAACCAATGCATTTTCATCTCTATTTTTCTGTTTGAAAACTGATTTGTTCAACATGTGAGTAACTGAGGTTGCTCTATATATATATATATATATATATATATATATATATATATATATATGTGTGTGTGTGTGTGTGTGTGTGTTGAAACTTTTACTGCATTTTCTTCCTTTTTATGGAAGAGCATAAATTGCAGGTGAACCAGAAATTATCCATGACTGGATTATAAATTGGCAAGAGGAATTTATTACAAAATTGACCATAGTCTGTCTATATTTCTGAGATGAGGTATTATGTACAGTATTTACATTAGGCGGACTATTGTCGACATATTTGTCACGTTTCGGCCGTTGTACCCTCCAGCCTTCTTCAGGTAGTTGGAATTTCGAACTGAACCCTTTATTTCGCTCACTGGGGTAGACTGTTCTAGTTCCACGTGCCATGTTTGATGGATGTCAGTTATCATTTATCTCCTGCTAATTTTCCCTCTGAAAGTTCTCCAATGCCTTAACCGAGTATTGAACTCACACTCTTTGGGTCCTGTCACTGGATCTAACCAACGCCTTTATCCACTGTGCCATGTGACCTTGAGGCAGTGGAGAACTTTCAGAGGGAAAATTAACAGGAGATGACTGATAACTGACATCCATCAAACATGACACATGGAACTAGAACTGTCTACCCCAGTGATTGAAATAAAGGGTTCAGTTCGAAATTCCAACCATCTGAAGATGGCCGGAGCGTACAATGGCCGAAACGTTGTGATAAATATGGCGACAAAGATGAGGACAATAGTCCGACTAATGTAAAGTTGACCATGTATTGTAAGTTCACAAGATTACTTCTTAAAAGTGCCAAAAAAAAAAATGTCTGGGAGTAAATAACTTGGAACCCCCCCCCCCATATCTATAACTTATCTTGCCGCCCAGACAGCAATAAATAAAATAAATAAATTTTTTTTTTTTTATGCAAATCACCACAAGGAACTGTTTATCTTAATTCAGGATTATTTTTTTTGTATTATTAAAAAAAAAAAAAAAAAAAAAAAAAAATGTAAGCTATTCATGAGAGTTAATTTTTAATTTGTAAAACTTTTATTTTGCGAAATAACTGGACTTTAACGAGAAAAATAAGATAGGGTTTCAATTCTTTCATTTTTTTTTTTTTTTTTGTATCATTGGAAAATATATAATTTTTCCGCTAAAAAGGACAGTATTGTTCTGCGCTGCGTGTAACACAGACTAGTTAACTCGCTAGTGGGCGTGAGCTTCCAAATAACGGTAAAATTATTTTCAAAGTGTACTGTACTGTAACTCAATTTTGAAATAAGACATGTATGTAGTGACAACAGCCCCCGCCTCCGGCACTATTATGGATTGAACTCGCTCCAAGAAGATATACAAGGACAGCTTGTTAATCGAGGCGTCCAATATGCTTCGTTTTTTGTTTTTTGTTTTAAAAAAAAAAAAAAAAAAAAAAAAAAAATCGGAAAACACGAGGAATTTCACTCAGTAATCACACACACGCACAAAAAAAATCATCTGGGACCAGGACTTTTTAATTATTTTCTTTTATAACCTCGGAAGACTCATTTTTTAAACAATTTAAAAATTCGTACCAATAATTTAGATTAATTATTAATTACTTTTTTTTTTTGCAATTTTTTTTCTTATTTAAAAATAATTCAAAAATTTAGAGCAGATATTTTGATCAGTTGTGATTTTTTTTTTTTTTTTTAATTTTTGGCAAAATAAAAAAAATACACGGGTTTTCAAATGGAAAGTAAGCTAACCATAGAGAAAGAACATTTTTTTTATTAAAAAAAAAAAAAAAAAACTTTAAAAGTTTAAAAATTATTTTTTAACTTTTTTTTTTTCCTGACATGACAATAAAACAGGACAAAAATAAATACTTAGTGTCAACATAAACAAAGAAAAAAATCTAAAAATACTTACAAATTTTATCAAAAGGAATTTTATATTTTGTCTTCACTTTCCAAAAAAAAATTTGAGTAAAAAAAATAAAAAAAAAGACAACGGTTGTTGAAGTTGAATGCAAAAAAGTCTCCGCCCTTCTTTAAGAAGAAAGAAACATATTGTTTTAACCCCTAAAAACATTTTAAAAAAATGTCTCCAATGTTAACGGCCAGTAAAATTCCTTGAGTCAGTCCAAATATAAATGAATAAAACATCAAAAAAAGTTAGCAATTTAAAACTACAAAAAAAAAAAAAAAAAAAATCAATTTTTTTTTATCATCAACAAAATGAAGAGTGAAATATCACGTGTCGGTGTCAGTTCCGGTGTCGACTAAATTTTGTTCCTTGTGAAAAAAAAGTCATTACACTTGAAAATTAAGAGCAAAAATATTAAGATAAATAATTTGATACACAGTAGTTGAGCACCCAGTGGAGATCGAGTTACTGCATAAAGAATTTCTTTTTACTAATGTTCACCCTATACAAAGCCAAAAAGCCACACAAGGGAGAGGATTATTGAAGGATGTTGCTGTATGATCAATAAGAGCAAGAGAAAACAAGTGCAGTTTATGAAGATATGTGGAAAAGAACAGTTACCCTGAAATTTGAAGAGGTCAAGATTGTAGTGATCGGGAAAGTGACTTCTCCGGAGTTTGTTCCATGAATTAGCGGCTCTCAAGAGGAAGCTGTTCGAATGTAACTCCTTTCTTATTAATGGAATGTGAATGATTCATCCCAGTCTACTTAGCTGAACTGGTGGAAGTGATGAAAGTAGCTGTGGAAAATGCGAGTGAGGGGATTGTAATGTTGTATGTATAGGAAAGAGGTCGTAGAATAGAAAATAATTTATCACCAACAAAGCCAATTAAAAACTCTATCAAAGGTGGAAAGTTGGTACTTGGCAGTTCCAACACAAATATGGTAGAAATGCTCCATTTTTGCTCTGATTTGGTTATTGTAATGGTGGGGGATAATAGGAATCAGATACTTACTGTAGTACAAGCAACTGACCATTTTTCTAGAGACTAAGGAAAGATCATATATAGGTGTTCTGTTGTGGATGTATGATGTGTGTGTTGGAGAGGAATAGAAGGTTTGAATTATCAGAAGGCTTAAAATTGTGTGTGTCCAATAATCTTCCATCCACAACAATTACAAGACATAGAGAATAAAGATTCATAAACATCTTCTTTCAAAACGTAACAATTGAATTTATTAGTGTTTGATATACATGCATGAATATTGAGCGAAAAGGTTAGACAGAGTTGTGTCTCTTAGATTAGGTAATATTTGTACCTAAGTTCATAAAGTGAAAGTAATTATTAAACTGTAGTTTAGAAGAATAAAGTTTCTTTAGCATGTTTGGAATTGTGTATTGTACAAGTTGGTAAAAGTTCAGAAGAGAGTTTAGAGTTTGTACTTGCGTGAATGTTGGTAATGGTCTTTAACGTCTGATTGCATTAGTTAAGACGGAAGTTCTTGAATATTACATCTTGGCAAATGAGACGCGAGAGAAATGAATGAAAAGGAACAACTCAGGGAGCTTACTCGTGTTCTGTTTTTATAATGGTCGTGTAACACGTGGGAGGCTCCAAGCATATTGAGCAAGAAAACAGATTTGTCGTGTGCGGGCAGCTTGATTGGTCGGAACTGACCAATCAGCAAACTAGATTGAAGGTGATTGACCAATGAATGCTTGTTATATATTTTGTAAGATTGTGATGGTGAAAATTACAACAGGAATAGTGCATTTCCTAGCAGGGGTTAACTGGCTTGTTGTGGAAGAGTCTACAGTTTCACTTGAGGTCTGGAGTGAACTTAAGTCTCAATAAGCATTTAAGACAAGTAGCCTGCATGAGTAAAAAAAAAACATTAATTATGATGCATGAAAATTCAAGCCACCCCACCCACCAAATAGGCACACAGTGATCTGTTAGAATTATAGTGGTGTGTGGCTCAGGGTTTAAAATGAACAGTTGATTTACCCATGCCTAGAAGATTAATGAAGGATGATAATGACAAGAAAGCACATGGGTAGTTTTAACAAAACAAGATAAGGAATTTATTTACAAATTTACACACTTGAAGTTGTGTCAGTAGCTTGTTTCAGGAAAATAAATCAGAATTCTTAAAGTCCATAGTTTTAACATATTGTCATGAAAAGGAAATGTTCATACATCAGATTAAATGATCTTGTCGGAGTTAGCTCCTCCATTAGTTCCTTAATCCTTCAACAGAGGTCTCTCTCCCCTGACTATAAATACTGGTTGACCCTTTGCCTCGATCTCTTTTTCCTCGGGCTGCAGTCTTATACCACCTCGCAGATGTGAGCTCTCACAGATACAGCGTTTCCCAAATGCTGGGAACACGCTAAGAACAATACACGTACGTACGAACACTCACCACAACACAACACAACACAACACACATAATATTCACCACACGCACTCTGTCAATGTAACTGTCCATGTAACTTGTAACCTTTAACTTGTTGTTAATACATATATTTGTTTACATATATTTATCGGTCTTATTTGTTTTCTTTGGGCTTAATTCAAGTCCAACTTTCTCATGTAGTTGGACCGGATAACAGGAAATTTCTACCCACATGTATTCATCTACAATGCATCCTCATCAATGCCACGGTCCGCTACAATCTGACACAAAATAATATACAAAAATGTTTAAGAAAAAAGGTAAGAGACTTCATTGCTCATCAAAGGGATATATGGTTAACATACTTTCAATAGTAGACAAAGAGATATAGTTTGAAATACTTAGCTTACTTGAATTGTTAAGAGAAAATTCTTTGAAGTGCCGATGCTGGTTAGAGATCGATAATATAATTGGCAAGTAATTTGAAACTGAGGGGTCGTGAGGAACTGAAACAACACATTTCACTGGACTTCAGATTCTCTTCTCTGATTCATTTAATTTTTCTCTTCATTTTATATCGAAAGAAATTTAGTGTAGACTCACTAATTTCTTCTTCTTCTCGGCTTATTTCTGTGAAGACGAGGTTTTCATTGGCCCCCAAAAAAAATTTCCACATGGAATTTCTTTCCTCTTTCTTACTTGGCCATCTGAATTTCAAGAGATTAGGTGAAGGGTGTTATTATTTCATACTCACTATAGAATGAAGTTATAGGAAAGATCAGATATCATGTTCGGATCAACTACATTTTTGGATGTGCACGTGTGCAGTGTTGTATCATCTGTATTGCTCTTTAGTAAATATCTGAGAGTATTCTTAGGAAGTTGACTATATTTTTGAGATAAGGTATTGCAACTAATTACATTGTTTACATTGTGTCAGTGGTTAAAAGTGTTGGTTGAGTGATCCCAAAATGATTTGACCCAAAGAGTTATGAGTTCAATATCTGGCCACAGCAGAGGGAACAAAAACTTGCAGAGTTCAGTTACCAAGGGGAATTAACTGAAACTGACATATTCAGAGGCATGGCATGTGGAATTAGAACAATCTACCGCCATGGACTAAATAAAGGGTTTGGTCCAAAATTCCAACAAATATCACCTGAAGAAAGCTGAAGTTTACAACGGCCGAAATGTTGTGAATATATCAATAAACGTGAGCACAACAGTCCAAATAATGTAAATAGTGCAAATATCCTTAGGCAGATTGTTAAATGATTGATTGATTTGTTCTAGGCTTATCGGTTTATCAACCTGTTGCCTCGCTGATATACAGAAACGATAGAGAAACAAAACTCTTCTTCCATTCCTCTTTCTCTTGACCTTTCCTCTCCTATGTTCTTCACTCGCCGACACCATTTGCAAAGCAAAAGCAAACTTTGACCACCCATCATTTTCACTTTTTGGGTTTGTTTTTTTTCTCTCATCTTTTTATCATACAAGATCTTCTTCATATACGAGAGCCAATGCATCTCCCTCAAGGCAGAGTAAAATCAGACTTGGCAAGTCAATACATATGTTGCAACCTAGCAACCAATTTCACTTTTGTGAGCACTATGTCACTCAGTCCATCAAAAGGTCTAATCATGTCACTGGTCACTCCTTCTCTCCTTCCATATTGAAATGCTGAGATAGCTTGTTGTCTCGCTGATATACAGAACCGATAGAGAAACAAAACTCTTCCATTCCTCTTTCTCTTGACCTTTCCTCTCCTATGTTCTTCACTCGCCGACACCATTTGCAAAGCAAAAGCAAAATTTGACCACCCATCATTATTTCCGGCTTTTATACAACCGCCTCTCACCCATAATCCATTGGCACTTCCTTACGTGTTATTTCCACTTTCCTAGTTTTTTCGTTTCCGTCGTTGATAAGTTTTCACTTTCTTTATTCATCTTTTTACCACACAACCCTTTGAAGGTTATTTAAAGCCAAAAAACACTTCTTTTTTAAGATTTTTTTTTTTTTTTTGAGATAATGATTTAGTGATACAAATCTTACTAATGAGAAAAGTAATTTCTGCTAACACTGATTTCATACTGGAATTGAATCTGGAGCATCTCTAAGGCTATTTAAGAAGTTGAGTTGGTCTTAAGGGTAGAAAGATTTGGGATTTCACAGGCAAATGAGCATGAGCTGTTTCTGATACAAAGTCGACAACAATCATGACGATGAAAGGAAAAAACAACTGAAAAAAAGATAAAGAACAGAAAGACACACACACACACACACGCACACACACATATATATATATATATATATATATATATATATATATATATATATATATGTTTTGAACAATAAAAAATAGTAAAAAATTAAAATTTTCACACACACTGGGTTGTATATTAATATTTTTTCATTTAATTATCTCAATTAGATTCCTCAACTACTTTCAGTCAACATGGCCACCATCAGGAGAAAAGTTTTTCTGCTTGTTAGTAGCAGTGAACTATAGAAATAAATGTCTTGATGGAGAAAATGTAGTTTATCTGTAGTTTTTATTTGCTTTTTTATTTTTTTATCCTAAATTTTGGTCAGTCCTTGTGTTGGTTAAGCAGTTTTTTTTTAAGTTGTTATTTAAGATAAGAGCTGGATGGATTCATACTGCTCTGAATTCCTTTGGTCATTTTAACAGTCTTATTAGTTTCTGGAAAGGGCGACGTGTCTCTGTTAAGTGTGTGTGTATGTGTGTGTGTTATTTGGTTCTTAGGGAGTGAGTGAGTATGAAGTGTGTAAGTGTGTATGGGTGTGTATAAGTGTGAGGCCTCAACACCTCTGCTGTATGTCTGTCTCGTGTGAATGAGAAATGTGGATATGGCCTAAATATATATATATATATATATATATATATATATGTGTGTGTGTGTGTGTGTGTGTGTGTGTGTGTGTGTAATTCCAAGGTTTGAATAAGCATCTGTAAATAGAGTTTGCCCAAAATTATCCTTCTTGCATAAAAGGGTTCTATGCCATAAAAATATCAGAGCATTTGAATATTGATTCAATAACTAGTTAAGCAATGACTGGCCACTACTTTAAGTTTCATGTGTTTGCACACAATCTTCAGGTAGCCAGTAACTTGCAGTAATAAGATGATTACTTTATATATCACTAAACGAGTACAATTTGACAAGCAAACTAAACTTGCACAGTGGTGAGGGGAGATTATCTAGCCAAGATCTAAAATGGCAAAAAAAAAAAAAAAAAAATTTAACCTGGAAAGGCTTATATATATATATATATATATGTATATATATATATATATATATATATATATATGACAATAGGAAAACTGTAATTATTGCTGATGCGTTTCGTCCAATGTGGACTTTCTCAAAGCAAAAAAAAAAACCGAAATGAATTTAATTAAAGAAAGTAACTAATAATAACAAAAAGCAGAATGTTCTTAGCAACTGGAGGAATGTAGAGAACGCTATTTTCATATTGTTAACTGAAAATAATGTCAGTTATTGCCATGTGTGGAGAATATTGCCATTATAGCTGTGTTGGTGGATTCAGCCATTTTCTTTTGATTTTACGATATTGTTGTGTACGTTTGTTTGAGAGAGCAGTAATTTTGTTAAGAAAGGTGAAATAGGGAAAAGGCCTGGGTGTAGATTAATATTTGGGTAATATTATATGGCGGCACTCTCTAGAATTTTCTTTCTGAGTGAGTTATTTTCTTTTTTATGAGTGTAGCATTTTTAAAATCAAAATTATGGTTGAATTTATTTCTATGTATGACTAGTGCATTAGCTAAGTTTTTTTTTGAGAGGTCTCTTTTGTGCTCATAAATGCGTTTTTTTTTTTTTGTTTTTTTTAAATGTCTACTTGTTTCTTCAATATATTGGGAGGAACAGTTCTGACAATTTATTTTATAAATGCCTGCTTCAGAAACACAGCTATAATGACAATATTCTCCACACGTGATGATAACTGACGTTATTTTCAGTTAACAATATGAAAATAGCGTTCTCTACATTCTTCCAGTTGCTAAGAACATTCTGCTTTTTGCTATTATTAGTTACTTTCTTTAATTAAATTCATTTCGTTTTTTGCTTTGAGAAAGTCCACATTGGACGAAACTCGTCAGTAATAACTACAGTTTTTCTATTGTCATTTATATTTATAAAAATTGTCTTTTCTACAGGTTAACTCTGAGAAATTCACACACACACACATATATATATATATATATATATATATATATATATATATATATATATTGTTAGAATTCCACACCCATGGGTTTCAAAGCACTCCACTCAGTTCAGGTTGTCAGAGTTCTGCCAATAGTTTGCAATTTAGGGCCAGCCTACTCATTTTGTAGCACTAATGCAGTGCAGCATTTTGTTTACTGGAAAGGAGATGTGCGCTGTCAAGTAATCCCACCATCTCCAGTAATGCTACATTCATTGAGCCTCTGTTTTAGATTTGAATTGTTCACTAGGTTAGGTATCATCATTGTTTCTTCCATTTAAAAAAAAAATTCAACTGAAGCAAGGATATAAAGCCACTAAGATGCAAAAGAGTTACTGTATGTGAGTGAATATGAGCAAAAAGGAAAACACTATTATGGTGAGAGGACAATAAAAGAACAAGAATTAAGAAGACAGAAGATAACGATTGACATTGCATGCAAGTTTTTGAAGTTGACTGGATATCTCATTCGTGGGAAAGGGCTTGTAAGGTGGAAAATAATTTGTCACCCACAAGGACTTAACTTACGGATAAAAAAGTTTCTACTGCCTAAAACTGGATACTACAACATAGTGTAATAGTTAGCAAGTTTATCTCACTAGAGTATTTACCACTGAGTAGTGAGTTCAATCCTCACTAGGTGCTCTATATCTTTGGCCTCGTACCACATCTAAGCTATTCTTAATAAATCACATGCGGGGTAATGGTTAGAAACCGTATATCGCTAGATCATTTAAGACTGAGTAGTTAGTTCAGTCCAAAAGATCCTCATATTTTTGTTTGAATGTGCAACATCTACACTACGCTTCGTAAATCACTATATCGTCAAAAATTCGTGTACAGAATTCATGTTGGCCTTCACTGGGTGCTCCATACTTTCGGACTTGTGCCACATCTAAGCTACCGTTAGTAAATTACTTTATTTGGGTGTAATGGTTAGCAACCTTGTCTCGCTACTAGATCATTTATGACTGAGTAGTGAGTAGTGAGTTCGATCCTCACTTGTGTTAGATCTTATTAAATTGCTTAATAAATTACATGTGGGGTAATGGTTAGCAAGCTTATCTCGCTAGATCATTTACGACTGTGTCGTGAGTTCGATCCTCACTGGGTGCTCCGTACTGAGGACCTTGTGCAACATTTAAGCTAAGCCTAGTAAATTATATCGTCCAAAATTTGTGTACGGAATTAATGTTGGCCATCACCGTACCGAAGAGTTACTTCCCTTGATTAGTCATTCTTACAAGCCGACCAATTTTCTTTTTTTTTTTTTATATGCTTTCTTTCTTTTCTTCCTTTTTATTTTTTTGTTGCACTTTTTGAGTTGTACGCATTTCGTGTTATCTGTTTACAATGAAAACAAAAACTATTTGTTCTGATTTGATTTTCGCGGCTTCTATCCTTTTTTTTAGTCCGACATCTTTTTGTCGATGGAAAGCACAAGCAGACGACAACGGACAAACGAAGGTAAAAGTTTTTTTTTGTTTTGTTTTTTATTTGCTTGTTTGTTTGTTGTTTTTTTTTAAACAAACTTGGGAACAACAGACGACATTTCTTTTTTGTACAAGAACGTTTAAAAAAAGAAAAAATATAGAGGAAAAAACATGTGAATTTTTTCCCCTGTAATAAAATTTTTTGTACAAAAAAAAAAACGTTTATTGTATTTTTTGTCGCACTATTTTTTTTTTTCTTTGGTTATTTATTTTATTTTTAATTTATCTGTTTTTTTTTTTTTAGCAGACGATTTGATTATTTGCTTTTGCCACGTTAAAAAAATAAATAAGAAGTAAATGCAGTTAGAATGTCATCATCAGGGGTGTTTAAAATATAAATAAATAAACAGTAAAACTGAAACACGTCCCGCCATTTAAGAATCTACGTACAATTTTTTTTAGAGGACAGTCTGCTTATTTACAACTTTGTCCAAAATTCTAAGATAAAATTTTCACTTTTTTTTTTTTCATTGACGCTGGATTTTAACGATTTTTTCTTCATTTTCGTTGATTTTTTTTAATATTCTCCCTTTCAGCAGGTGTTTTTTTGTTTTGTTTTGTTTTTTCCATTCTTCAATCGTGCAAAAATTAAATATGGAACATAAGATGTATTTTTTTTTTTAGTGAATGAATAATAAGACATTATTGATTATTAAAAGTAAAATATTTTTACTTTCCAAATTTTATTTTTGTGTTTATTTAGAAAAAATAACGAGAACGATTTCTTTGCAAATGAATCTAAATTATGATTTTTTTAGCTTAATACTGAAAAAACTAAAATATGAACCAAAAAGTGTGTGTCAATAATGTTGTTATTGTTAGGCAAAAAAGACGACAATTATGGTGTCCCAATTAAGAAATAGACTCTCCCACCATCGCTTGAATTGAAAGACAAACTGAGAAGCATAATTTAATTTAAAGTTTTAAACGTTCGATTATTGAATAAAAAATAAAAATAAAAGGCAAATTTTATTTTAAAATGCCGTAAATATTGATTGATTATTTGATGATTCCATCTTAAATGTTATTGTTAAATATGCTAATTTATTTTTAATTTTAACAGTTAAAAAAAAAAGGTATCCCCATTGAAACTTTATCAAAAACGGTCCTTTAAAAATGGTGCTATTTTGCTCCCTCTAGGAACTATAAATTTCATAAGCGTTTATAAGGGGGTCCCTAAGGTAAAAACAAGTCAAAAAGTTTGAAAACCCCTGCTCTAGGTGATCTTAGACCTTAAAAAAAAAAAAGAGATTTTTCAACCACAAATTAAAACGTGCTAAGAAGGAATAAAAAATTTCAAAAAATAATTAAAAAATACCTTGGTCTCTACTCTTATGAATAACATAAAGATTTTCGTGATAAAACGTTGTTTTTATTAAGTTTGGGGCCTTTTTCAGCAGGGTGTGCCACATTTTTAGCGAAAAAAAGGACATACCTACAACCGCCATACTTCCCCGTGCTTTTTAAAGTTAGCATTTAAAAGACAATTTTAAATTGAACGTCTGGAAACTATTTGTTTTCAGGAGGCACTTACACAGACTTCTTGCTATTTAAGAAAAAAAAAAAAAAAAAAAAAACTTAAAACAACGTATGTTAAATAATTAAATTTTTTCTTTGTGGTTAAAATAAATAAAAAACCATAACCGTTATGGTTTTATTTTTAAAAGATCAGCCCAAAGTTCAGTAAAAAAAAAAAAAGAAAAGAAAAGAAAAATTATTTTACGCCCTTAAAGAAAGATTTTTAGACATTTTAAAAATTTTAAATTGAAAAAAAAGTAAATAAAAAAAATTCACTTTCACCCAGTTCGAATTTGATGGACGTCAACAAAATAAATTCAAAATTTAAAAATCTCTTAAAAATCTAATGTCTTTTCCAAAACACTTGTTTTGGAGAAAAATAATAACTTTAAGAGTTTAAGAGTAAGACTACTAATTAATTTTTGTAAAACTAAAAAAACATATAAGAAAAATTACATTTTTCCCCAGCAGGGTACGTACGTCCTCACTTATCAACTCATTCAGTAATCTTAAAAGACCCGGATATAAGAGAAACCTGGATATAAGAGAGATTTTCTCTGGTCCCAAATTAGAGCCTTTGTTAATGTATTGTATAATTATAAAATAGACCAAACCCGGATATAAAAGAAACCCGGATATAAGAGACTTCTTCTCCGGTCCCGACAACTCTCTTAGATCCGGGTTTAAAAAAACACAAGAGCCGATAAATTAGAAAACTTTGTGGGAATTTTTTCAGGTCAGTAACAATTCCATAACCAAATGATTTGTTTAGCAACACTACAGTATTTCTAACAATGACTTTAAAAAAAAAAAAAGAAAAAAAAAAGAAGAAGCTTTATTAAGCTGACAACATTACTCAAAAAAAAACTTTCAATAAATTTTTATGGCTCTCTAAAAAGTGCCCTTATTTTCTTTTGTGAAGGGACATAATTCAGACATTTATGTTTTTTTATCATCCGTAACAGAAAAATCAAACAACTGTAGTGTAGATTAAAAAAATAAATAAATAAAATTATTTTAAAAATACGTTCGCACTAAAAAAAATCATTGTTCTTTGCATTTTTCAATTCTTCAAGCACATCTTTATTTTATATTGATTTTCTAAGCGTAGCTTAGATGTGGCGCAAGACCGAAAGTATGGGGCACCCAGTGAGGATCAAACTCACTATTCAGTTGTAACTGTTTTAGTGAGACAAACTTGCTAACCATTACACCACGCCGAGGTGCCCACACATCTTTATTTTATATCAAGTTTATCAGCAACGAACAAGATTTGAAAGAGTTTTAAAATGGTACTGTGGAAATAAATACCAACTTTTCACAAACAAATATTCATCAGAGGTTTATTTTTCCCCGTGGAAACCAAAATTATACAGTAAGTTAGGACCCAACAACTCTCCACAAAAAAATAAGTTTTGAGATTTCTTGAATTATTTTCTTGAGATTTAAAATCATATTTTCAATGTTAAATTTTTTTTTTAAATTTACAGCATCTTTAAGGATTTACCTTTTTTCATGAAAATGTAAAAATTAAGAACATCTGAAAAAATGAAATAAAATCTGCAACTAGAATAATAATGATTTAGAAAGAAAAAAAGAAAAACATTTTCCCATGATGCTCAGAGTAAAGGAACTGGACATATGATTACCCAACTTAGTTTTGCTAAACGCTGTTATACTGCATTGTTAAGACCAAACATTTCCTGCCTTATTCTTTTGCTCCTCTTTGCTCCATGACATGGACCACATGGTAATTACGTTCCCACTGGCGAATGTTAGTTTCCCGGGTCCACTGACAACCGAACTCTCTTCCCACTTTCTGACACATGACACTCGCACAGGTCTTTCAAAGACCTCAACCTATGAGGAAGGTCAAACTTTCTCTTTGGTTGTTCCAACTCCATGCAATGCTGACTTGAGAATGATCATAGTAACAATGCTTATACCGACTTCCCCTAATTTCCGGACCAAGAAAAAGAAAACAGACACCCCATAACCATGTTTAAATCTCCCAGTGATAAAGTAAATAGAAATTTTCCTTTAGTTTTTCCAACTCTGCACAAGGCTAATTAGAGTTTGATCATTGTAACCATTGTTATCCTAAATTATTTCTGAACCAAAAAAGAAAACTCAAGAGACGTTGAGAACTACAGTCACCATAGAAGAAATAAATATCAATAGCAGAAACTCAGTTAATTGTATACTGCTTCTTTGTTTACATTTTGGACATGTGCCTTCACCTAAAATACATACAAACATGCAAACTTTTAACCTCCATAAACATCCAAAATTTACAAGGCTAGATTAGCAACAAGTAAAGGGAAATATAATTGACCTGAAATAAATTACTTCCACAAAAAAATAAAAAGACATTTGATATAAAGTTCATTCATTAATTAATAAATGTTTAAAATTTCAATGAAATCAGATAATTCCCTGATTTTTGCTAAATTTTCTGAAACTGGGGCGGGGGTTACATATGTTAAGAGTGCACATGATTTTTCATCATTTATTTAATATAATATAATTTTTATGTAGCTGTGTATTTATGAGTCTGTATATATATATATATATATATATATATATATATATATATATATAACATATAAATGAAATTCAATTGTACCTCATTTAGATGGCCATTTCACTCCTCAAAAAATTCACTGGAGCTTGTCAGTACCAAAACATTTGATAAAAAAATGAATTGTAACATTTTTTATAAAAATTAAAAGAGATAGGAAGAAAGAGGAAAATGTATTTGAGTTACAATCCCTCTTTTATACAAGTTTTAATAAAAACACCTGACAAAGTATTGCAATTAAGCTTTTTATTCAGTTTTTGTTGCATTTGTACAAGTATTTTCTTTTCTCAGTATAAAGTGTATAAAAACTGTCCAAATGTTCTATATTTCCAAGTACTTTTGACTATTCTGTTATCCATTATCAAAGATATCTTTTTTGCTAAATATGTAGATTTATATATATATATATATATATATATATAATGTATGTATTTATAGGGTTGTGAATGTTTATTTTTATTTTCCAAACACTGTCAGCACATTGTGGTCTTGTTTTATCTCTAGGGCATTTTTCGCTACACATTGTGATAAACAATCCATTTTTCATTGGCTATGATTTTTCTTTTCAAAAATGATTTTTCCTGCAATTAAGTAGTGAATTGCAAATGGAAATTTAGTTCATTCATCATTGTGATTCATGCAGCTAAGTGTTCCTAATGTTTATATAGAATATTTGGAGTAAGTCTGTGATGTCACATATTATGTGACCAGGATTATTTTTAATTAGTGTTTTGATTTGGTTAGGCCTGCCATAACATTCTTGCTCTTCCAGATCAAAATTTGCACTTCTGAAACTAGTAAATCACTTAAAAACAGTACTCTTAGCTATAGCACTATCTCCATACAAGGGGGGACCCAAAAGTAACCAGAATTGTGTAATATAATTTTATTCATTTATTGTTGTATGTTTATATTGTTATCACCTTCAAAGTATTCTCCATTTGAAGCAATGCACCAGTCCAGATGTGTTTTCCACTGTTCAAAGCAGTCCTGGAACTCTTGTGAAGTTATGTTTTTTCAATGACTCTGTCATTTTCTTCTTAACCTCTTCTGCATCTGCAAAACGTTTTCCTTTGAGGACTTTCTTCATTCAGGGGAACAAAAAAAAAAAAAAGGTCGCAGGGGGCGATATCGGGTGAATAGGGAGGGTGGGAAAGTGGGGTCATGCCATTCTTGGTCAGAAACTGTCTCAGACGGTGTGCACTGGCACATTGTCATGATGCAACCACCACCCTCCACTTTGCCACAGGTCAGGGCGTTTTCATCTCGCAAACACTTCAGGACTTCAAAGTAAAAAGTCTGGTTAACGGTTTGACCAGGAGGAACAAATGCTTTGTGGAGAATTCCTCTCACATCAAAGAAACAAATCGACATCATCTTGACATTGGACTTCACGATGCACTTTTTGTCACCATATTTATTACAACGTTTCGGCCCTTCAGTGTCTGTCTATATTTCTGAGATGAGGTATTATGTAGACTATTTACATTATTCAGACTATTGTCCTCATCTTTGTCACCATATTTATTACAACGTTTTGGCCCTTCAGTGTCTGTCTATATTTCTGAGATGAGGTATTATGTAGACTATTTACATTATTCAGACTATCGTCCTCATCTTTGTTGCCATATTTATCACGTTTTGGGCGTTGTACGCTCCGGCCTTCTTCAGGTGGTTCAAATGTTGAACAGAACCATTTATTTCGCTCGCTGCCCATCAGACATGGCACATAGAACTAGAACAGTGTACCCCAGCGAGCAAAATAAAGGGTTCAGCTCGACATTCCAACCACCTGAAGAAGGCAGGTGTGTACAATGGCCGAAATGTTATGATAATTATGGCAACAAAGATGAGGACGATAGTCTGAACAATGTAAATAGTGTATTGGACTCTACTTTGAACAATAAGCATGTATTTAGATCTAAGTTGAAATGATGATCCCTGTTGCTGTCATGACCTCCTGATCCAGTTTTCCTCACTAATGTTTCCTCTTTTTTAAACTTATTCACCATTCCCCCTTGATAGTTCTTGAATGGACTTTGAAGATGGAGTCTAGGCTATGAATGTTCGTACCATCACTAAAGACCTGAATGATCTTTTTCCTCTCACCATTGCTCAGTTGCAAAGATATAGTGGGGATGACACAAAACCATTTCAACCTGGTCTCTTTCTAGCTGAATAACTCAAAGGGTTTTTCAGTGATTTTTATGACAAGTGGTGTTAAAATGGTTAAACATCTGAACACCTGGAAAAAAAAAACTCAATTAGTTTACTGTTTTTTTTTTTTTAGATATTAAAAATTTTGTGGGATGGACAGTTATCCCATGCTGTTGGACAATTTTGCTGTTACACCTGGTATACTGTATATATTTGTGTATAAGCTGACTTTTTATTTAGTGCGATTCCTAAATATTTTGCATGAATTTTAACCCCTTCTAGAAAAAATTTACTTGTTTATAGTGCAACTGGCCACTGAAAATGCATGATTTTTAACTTCTCCTGATTCAAAAAATTACCTGTGCATCATGCAATCCCCTATTTTTGCATAAAAAACTGATCATAAAAATTCACACTATACAAAATTTTAAATAGTATATCTCATAAATTTCATAAACATCTCACAAATTTAATAAATGTCAGTCATGTGAGAAGCAAAAATCACATGTTCAGTTGCCATTTTAGTGAAAAAAACGATAGAAACTTTATAAATTTAGTAAAATTATTTTTAGCTAAATTTTACAAGAAAAAAAAAAAAAAATTAAAAAGTCTAATTGTGTTTCCATAACTCAGTTTTTTTGTTTTTTAATTTTTATTTGCAGACTTTTTTTCCAAGAGTCACTATCAGGATTTCTGAAAAAGTCCACTTTAACATCCCAAACTGCATTAAGAAAAAAATTGATCTTTTGGAGAGGAAGCTCTGAGGATTAGCTATGCATTGGAAGGTGATTCTTTTCAGTAAACCATTTCCTAAATTTTAAATTTTTATGATAGTGAACTTTTAATAATGAACATCACTAAACCTGTTCTTGAAAGTAAAACTGTGGTGGTTCTGTATCTTATTGATGAGCTAAACAAGCAAGTATTAAAATTTTTGCAATCTACACCAATAATTAACATTAAAGCTCAACACAGAACATAGAATTATGTGTAAAATCGAAAAAGGATTTAAGTTCTTTGCAAATTATATGATTGAATGCTTTCAGGTGTAATACATATAAAACAGTGCTGTATTACATATAGACAAACAGTTTTTTTTGTTGCCTATATATGTATATACATATATTATTTTTTGTAATTAATTTTTCTGGTATCATGTACGCTTCCCAAGAAGGAGTTGTCAACAATGATAAAGTATTGGGATCCGTTTCTTTGATTAAAGCTCATTTCACAGGTGACTCTGAAACTTCCGAAATGGCAAGAACTTACAGATGCCCTATTTGTGGATCCGAATTTTCTTGCTGTCTCAATCTTGAGCAGCATTTGTCGACACACACTGGTGACAAACCATTCAGCTGTACTGTATGCAAAAAGAAGTTCGCTAATGACATCACACTTAATAAACACATGAAAGCACACACAGCTGAAAAACCTTTCCACTGTGAAATTTGCAAATCAACATTTTCACACAATTCACATTTGCTCAGACACATGCGATCACATACTGGAGAGAAACCTTTCCACTGTGAGATCTGTGGTTCAAATTTTCCTTTTGGATTCAGCTTAAAAAAACACATGAAGACACATAGTGGAGTGAAGCCCTTCCACTGTGATATTTGTGGGTCTAACTTCACTCAAAATTTTGACCTTAAACAGCACATGAAAATTCACACGGGTGAAAAGGCTTTCAGCTGTGATGTGTGTGGAAAGGAGTTTATCAACAAATCAAATTTAATCCAGCACACACGTGTGCACACTGGAGAAAAACCATTTACTTGTGAAATCTGTGCCTCAACATTTTCAAAAAGTTCCCACTTAAAGCGCCACATGCAAACACACACTGGTGAAAAGCCATATCACTGCGGTATGTGTGGGGCAACATTTTCGCAGAGTTCACATGTGAAGCGTCACATGCGGACTCACACCGGAGAAAAACCTTTCCACTGTGAAATTTGCCAGTCGACATTTTCAACAAGTTACGATCTAAAGAATCATGTGCGGACACACACTGGTGAAAAGCCATTCCAATGTGAGATTTGTGACGCAACATTTTCTACAAGTTCACACCTTAAGGATCACACACGAACACATACTGGGGAAAAACCATTTCACTGTGAGATGTGTGGATCTGCATTTTCTCGAAGTGGCCATCTTAAAAGTCATATGTTGACTCATATTACTGAAACAAACATGCACTGTTGAATTTGGTTATCATAAGTGATGAAGAACAAGAAATTATGGGATGGATATAGGAAAACATTTTCCTTTTTTTCTTGTTTTCTGTAAATATTTTAAAAATTGAAATTATTATTTCCTTATTTTATATATTAATATCTCTCATTGCACACTAAGGAATAATGACTGGCAGGTTCTATCTAAACTTAGTGTTCTGTTCTTGAAAGATATATATATATATATATATATATATAGTGGTAAATATACACATACATATGCAATCATATATCTAAAATATATAAATATATATACATACATACATATATATTTGTATAAAAAATAATTTCAAGAGAGAATCCAGGTAGAACTCAATGTCCAAGACAGAGTAAGGATATAAGCTTTTTTATTATATATATATATATATATATATATATATATATTATGAAATGGACAAAGTCTGACAATTATTTTAAGAAATTTTTATGTTTATATATTCTTTTTATAGATACAAATATTTAAGTAAATTCTCTGTTTATAATAAACAGTAAACATTTACCAGCCTGAATGTCCGAGAAATTTTCACAGAAAATATAGGATACAGGTTCAAATCCTGTTGGAGGACGAATATTTTCTGTGAAAATTTCTCGGACATTCAGGCCAGTAAATGTTATTTAATACTGTTTATTATAAACAGAGCATTTACTTAAATATTTATATCTATAAAAAGAATGTATAAACATAAAAATTTCTTAAAATATATATATATATATATATATATATATATTAGGTTAGTGCAAAAATAATGTTGTTTTCTCACATATTAACATATGTAAGAAAACGACATTATTTTTGCACCAACCTAATATATATATTATGCCTTTAGATTCCTTGAGGAACATAGGGCAGCAAGATATCATTTGGTTTCTTTTTTTTTTTGTTATTTTTAAGTGAGTAGGTTGTTAGCCTGCTGCACAACCCGCAACCTGGAGGATCAGGTTTTGAATTCAGAGTTGTCCTTCTCTTAGACCAGTTGCCACCCAAGGCTATAGAACCCGGTTTGTCCTGCTATTTACCCATTCTGAGGAGAGAAGAAGAGGATTCATACCTTTCCCAAGGGTATTAGCATGTAAGTGAATGTAATGGATTCAACTGGAATTCAAACTCAGCTTCCAATTCCTCAATCCAAGCCACTATCCTTTATTCCACCATGCCTCCTGAAGTCAGTTATGTGCCATACATGATACACGCTTAGGCGATCATGTATTTTTTGATACATGACCGATGAGGCAGATTTTTTCCCCCACAGTAGGTTGCCATTTCTTTTTGCTGTAGACCAGTTGCCATCCAAGGCTATAGAACCCAGTCCGTCCCTCTATCTACCCATAACTGGGTGGAGAAGAAGTAGATTCATACCTTTCTCAAGGGTATTAACATGTAATTGAATGTAATGGATTTGAGTGGAATTCAAACTCGGCTTTCCAATTTCTCAATCCTAGGCAGGCATCAATCCATTACTCCACCGTGCCTCCTTCATGAAAGATAGGAAAGTATTTTTTTTTTTTTGAAAAATCTTTCCTTACATTTTCCTCAAGCCACAACATTTGTCAAAATCAAAAAAGAATATTGTTGTTTAATCAGTCCATTTCTCCAACACCCTTCCTCCTTTCCTTCACCTCTTCCTAGCAAGTCCGGTAGTCCAACAGCCTCCTTTTTCTCCAATCCCCTTGCCAGTCCATTTGTCCAACACCCTTCCTCCTTTCCTTCACCTCTTCCTAGCAAGTCCGGTAGTCCAACAGCCTCCTCTTTCTCCAATCCCCTTGCCAGTCCATTTGTCCAACACCCGCCCTCCTTTCCTTCACCTCTTCCTAGCAAGTCCGGTAGTCCAACAGCCTCCTCTTTCTCCAATCCCCTTGCCAGTCCATTTGTCCAACACCCGCCCTCCTTTCCTTCACCTCTTCCTAGCAAGTCCGGTAGTCCAACAGCCTCCTCTTTCTCCAATCCCCTTGCCAGTCCATTTGTCCAACACCCGCCCTCCTTTCCTTCACCTCTTCCTAGCAAGTCCGGTAGTCCAACAGCCTCCTCTTTCTCCAATCCCCTTGCCAGTCCATTTGTCCAACACCCGCCCTCCTTTCCTTCACCTCTTCCTAGCAAGTCAGGTAGTCCAACAGTCTCCTCTTTCTCCAATCCCCTTGCCAGTCCATTTGTCCAACACCCGCCCTCCTTTCCTTCACCTCTTCCTAGCAAGTCCGGTAGTCCAACAGCCTCCTCTTTCTCCAATCCCCTTGCCAGTCCATTTGTCCAACACCCGCCCTCCTTTCCTTCACCTCTTCCTAGCAAGTCAGGTAGTCCAACAGCCTCCTCTTTCTCCAATCCCCTTGCCAGTCCATTTGTCCAACACCCGCCCTCCTTTCCTTCACCTCTTCCTAGCAAGTCAGGTAGTCCAACAGCCTCCTCTTTCTCCAATCCCCTTGCCAGTCCATTTGTCCAACACCCGCCCTCCTTTCCTTCACCTCTTCCTAGCAAGTCCGGTAGTCCAACAGCCTCCTCTTTCTCCAATCCCCTTGCCAGTCCATTTGTCCAACACCCGCCCTCCTTTCCTTCACCTCTTCCTAGCAAGTCCGGTAGTCCAACAGCCTCCTCTTTCTCCAATCCCCTTGCCAGTCCATTTGTCCAACACCCGCCCTCCTTTCCTTCACCTCTTCCTAGCAAGTCCGGTAGTCCAACAGCCTCCTCTTTCTCCAATCCCCTTGCCAGTCCATTTGTCCAACACCCGCCCTCCTTTCCTTCACCTCTTCCTAGCAAGTCCGGTAGTCTAACAGCCTCCTCTTTCTCCAATCCCCTTGCCAGTCCATTTGTCCAACACCCGCCCTCCTTTCCTTCACCTCTTCCTAGCAAGTCAGGTAGTCCAACAGCCTCCTCTTTCTCCAATCCCCTTGCCAGTCCATTTGTCCAACACCCGCCCTCCTTTCCTTCACCTCTTCCTAGCAAGTCCGGTAGTCCAACAGCCTCCTCTTTCTCCAATCCCCTTGCCAGTCCATTTGTCCAACACCCGCCCTCCTTTCCTTCACCTCTTCCTAGCAAGTCCGGTAGTCCAACAGCCTCCTCTTTCTCCAATCCCCTTGCCAGTCCATTTGTCCAACACCCGCCCTCCTTTCCTTCACCTCTTCCTAGCAAGTCCGGTAGTCCAACAGCCTCCTCTTTCTCCAATCCCCTTGCCAGTCCATTTGTCCAACACCCGCCCTCCTTTCCTTCACCTCTTCCTAGCAAGTCCGGTAGTCCAACAGCCTCCTCTTTCTCCAATCCCCTTGCCAGTCCATTTGTCCAACACCCGCCCTCCTTTCCTTCACCTCTTCCTAGCAAGTCCGGTAGTCCAACAGCCTCCTCTTTCTCCAATCCCCTTGCCAGTCCATTTGTCCAACACCCGCCCTCCTTTCCTTCACCTCTTCCTAGCAAGTCAGGTAGTCCAACAGCCTCCTCTTTCTCCAATCCCCTTGCCAGTCCATTTGTCCAACACCCGCCCTCCTTTCCTTCACCTCTTCCTAGCAAGTCCGGTAGTCCAACAGCCTCCTCTTTCTCCAATCCCCTTGCCAGTCCATTTGTCCAACACCCGCCCTCCTTTCCTTCACCTCTTCCTAGCAAGTCCGGTAGTCCAACAGCCTCCTCTTTCTCCAATCCCCTTGCCAGTCCATTTGTCCAACACCCGCCCTCCTTTCCTTCACCTCTTCCTAGCAAGTCCGGTAGTCCAACAGCCTCCTTTTTCTCCAATCCCCTTGCCGGTCCATTTGTCCAACACCCTTCCTCCTTTCTCCTCCTCTGCTTAGCAGGTACAGTTATCCAATACCCTCCTCCTCCTCCTTCTTTACCCTCCACACCGATGTGCAAATCAAGTTTTTTTTTTTAAATAAAGGTATTCTTCTTCATGCATTGTTTAAAAAACAAGTTCTTTTTAATTTGTGTGAGATGCTGTAGATTATTGTCTCTGTATAAGCCATTGAATAGTGGGTTAATCCTAGCTTTGGCACCCTATAAAATCTTGCTCACATGACCCTGTATTTAACCTGATCATTTATCTAGGTACCTCCACATAATCACAATACCTAAGATTTAAAATTAATTAAAAAAAAAAAAAATGAAATATCTGTCATGAACCATTTATTTTTGTTTCAATTTCAAGCTAATAGATTAAATTTAATATTTCCAATAATCCTTTCTAATAATACTGTATTTCAACACTAATTCAAATTGTCTGGAAGGAGTTTTCATTTTGAAATTGATAACACTACTTATTTTAGCACCATTTTTAGCCTTCTGTCATTGCAATGTAATTCTCTTTATTACAAAATCTTTCAAGAATGTACTTTTCTGAAACTTTATTTTATGAAGATTAACTGATTTAAAATTTAATTAATCTGATTTGAAACAGATATTTTTGTCATTTAAGTTTAAAATGTTGCAGAAATACAATTTTAAGGTGGTGGTAGCAGTTTATTTTAGGTGTTGACAGCTTGAATGACAGAAATTTATCTAATGTTTTTCTCTGGTGGATATATCTGTAAAATTTACTTGAGAAAGATAATGTAAGTGCCTTTTTTATATCATTTTGAACTACCCAGTAATCTTAAAAATTTAGGAAAATATTCTCCATAATCTAATGTTTTTATTAATTTTTACATACTTTAGTTTTAAATTTACTATAGTTATCACTCTCATTTTCTGATAATGTATGGACATCTGTATTTAAAAGAATTTGCACGTTTATACACATCAAAAAATTTCAAAATTCTTTTAAAAATAATGGTAGTTGATGAATTATACAAAGCTTTCTATTAGTTGATTAGTAAATATAGTTTCTAGTTAATGCTACCTAACCAGCATAAAGTAAAGCAGAAATTTAGATTTATAACTGTATAAATTATTCTAATTAAATTTTTTTTAAATGAAAATTCTTGTAAAAATTCATTTTTTCTCAAAAAAAAATTTTTCTCATGACAATAGTATCCATAATAATATTTTATTCATAAAAACAATTAAGTTTTTCTAATTAAATACTACCTTAGTTTTAACAAACTTTTTATTTCATGATTTAGTTCAGATTTTCTGTAACTGGTGTCCCTGCTTTACAAAAAAATTTAATGATTTAAAATTCTCTTTTTTAGTTTTTCTTTTAACTAAAACAGATATTATTTGGCTGAAAATTTAATTTCTTGAGATTTCATCAAATAAGTGGGGATGGGGAAACAGATGTAAAAAAAAAAATATTTTTACCAAATTTTTCTAAAAAAAATCATTTCTAAAATAATTTCATTCATTTGTGAATAAGTCCTGAAAGTTTCATTAAAATCAAACAATTATTTGATTTTTGCAAGAATTTCCAAATCCATGTGATTTTCTACACAAAAACTCACTAAAATTTCCTTTTTTGGCCACTATGCTGACACAAAGAAAAAAGATTTTTAACCAAATTTTCAAATGTTCTAAAAAGGATTAAAAAAATTTAATAGTCAAAAAATATTTTTGTCATTCCTCTTAATAATAACATAAAGATTTTGACAATAAAACTTTGTTTTTATTTACGGTTGGGGCACTTTTTTTTCATTATGGTATGTAAAACTCTTTTAGCAAATCAGTGAAGGTACCTAATTATATCTTATCTCAGGAATCATCTACATTATAAGTGCATATATAATCAATCATTGATTTTTATAAAGATTGAACTGTAAATAAATGACATGCTAAGTTATGGACAACATTTATCAAATATGAATACCATTTGGGAATTTCTGAAAGTACAACTCTTTAGATCAACAATAGAAACTGTTTTCTTATATGAGTGAAGCTGTTGGTCATTAACAAAATCACTGGTAAAATTCCCCAGCACCTTTTTTTTTTTAAGTATAAAGTAGAAAACTGATAAAAAAAAATAATTAAGAAAAACTAATAGAAAATGAAAATACTGAAAACTTGTACATACTTAATATTTACTAAAAGACTAAAATATTTTTGACTTTTTTGATATATAGATATAGTAACACAAGTACTATTACCAGATAGAGATCCCATCCTGGGTATGATGATAAACTACGTCTGTGTCCTGCAGCAAGGCCTCTGATCAATTGCTGGTGTTCCCAGGTCCATACTACCCAGGGTGGTAGCACCTGTTAGGGTCCCAGCTATGGGCAAATAGTTAACCTGGAAAATGGGGTAAAAATGGGTTTTAATACCAGGAATACTTTGTAAAAAAAAAAATTATTACCAGCAATAAATGTTTGAAGAAAAAAACTATTACCAGCAATAAATTTTTGAAGAAAAAAACTATTACCAGCAATACATTTTTGAAAAAAGAAATATTACCAGCAATACATTTTTAGAAAAAAATATTACCAGCTATACATTTTTGAGGAAAAAAAAATATTACCTGCAATACTTTGAGGGAAAAATTATTGCCAGAAATAAATTTTTGACAAAACAAAATATTACCAGCAATAAAAACTTTGTCGGCATTAAATAACCCATTGAGGTTGATATGCCATAAAACACAACAAACCAAACCAGATAGAGATGCTGAATTTAAAAAAAATCTTAGGTGGAGTTTTACTGTGAGACACACTGACCTCATTTCTGTTCATAATTGACCTTAATTATGCAATGAGACTTGCAACAAAAGATGAAAAAAAGTTGAACTTGAAATTAAAACGGAATTCATATTTTTTAATCAAGCGGAAGATCTTGTAACATTCAAAGATGGCAATCTAAATCAAGTTGGCGTTTATCTGGATTATATAGTTGAACTTCTCGCAGAAAGACACAGATGTTAGAACTACAATGGCATGGACAGCACTATAAAAAATGAATACTTTCTGGAAGTGGAAAAGAAATCTAAAAGTCCGACACTTTAGGTCAACAACAGGTCAAGCCGTTGGACAGTAACAAATAAATAAACCCTGTTTTGTGTTTGATTTCTCTTTCTGTCTCAATCTCATGTTTAACTGAAAGTTATAGCTATCAATTACAATCACCGTCACACGTATATTTTAGTCAATGATCTCGCTCTTGTACCCCAAACTCTAGAACAAGCATGGCTATTTCGCATTAGAATCAGCTTCAAGTTGAACTTGAAATTAAAACAGAATTTGTGTCTGTTAATCAAGCAGAAGGAGAACTTATAGCATTCAAAGGTGACAGTCTAAATCTATTGGAAGTTGATTATTTTTTTTTAATATCTGTCATTATGGTTGATTTTCTCACAAAAAGATATAGATGTTAGAATTGCAATGACATGGACAACACTATAAAACTGAATCTATATCTATAAAAGGCAGGATGTGTGTGTGTGTGTGTGTGTGTAGCGAATGCACAGCCGCAATTTTCGACGGATTTGCACCAAAATTTACATGCACATGCTCCAAGTTAGCAGGAAGACCAAGACCGACATTGCATTTCCCAACTCCCATCCGATAGTGGAAATAATTTTTTTCTGCTTCTACAGCAGTTTTCATGTAGTTTGCGGCCATTTTTTACTGGCCAGAGTGAGAGCCTATAGCTGGCTGCCACGAATAGGCAGGAAGATTCTATTGGCCAGCGTGAGAGCTAACAGCTGACTGACACGAATGTTAACTAGCATGCAAAAAAAAATCGATAGCTGCATTCATCACAAGTGGGAAAAATTTAAATCTGCATGGCACTTTACTCCAATTGGCTCATTCGCTTGCTTAAACTCAACGTTGATTCTGATTCTGCAGAACTGGGTTGGGTGTGAAAAAGCATTTGTTGTTAACATTCTTTTTTCATTCGGTTTTTCCAGTTACGAGTTCTTTTTTAAAGCTGATCATCTTGTGTTCATTTTGTTTAGTTCTTTTTTCGTAACAGATTTAATGTTTAGTATAGAGCTTAGAAAAAATTTGCAGTGTAAGATAGGCAAGAAGTAAGGCATGTAGCAACATCAGCACGGCAAAGGGCACTCCTTTAAAGGCAAGGAAGGGCAAAAATATTTTAAGTCAAGTGATAGCGATTACTGTATGAGTTGTACGATTTTTGAATCAAGCACGGACAGCACCGGGCCATGCTGCTAGTACCTTCTAGAAGTCAAAAATGGAAAAAAATCTTTGAAAGTACAACTCTTTAGTTCAACTATAGAAATATTCCTCTTATTCAAGTCAAGCAATTGTACATTAACAAGATGATACATACACTCAAGTATTGTGTGCAGTACTAAATGTCAGCTGGAAACAACATATGTCCAATGAAGGGCTGCCTGAAAGATGACTAACACAATCTTTGAAAGGCAAATGTAGTTTAATAGCCATTGTTAAAAAACTAAGCAAGTTGTCCATCAGCTTATACTATAGGATCCACATTCCAGGAAAAGATGAAGAAGCTGACCAGTAAGGACCTTCATCACTCAACTCATAGATAGCTTCAGAATCTGAGAACTAGGTAGAATTATGGATGATAGAAATTCTTGGGAAAAAAATGGTCAAAAGTCTACTTTTAATGACAGATTTTTTGCTCACCTGTAGCCTGGGATCACAAAAAGATATTGATGTTAGAATTGTAACGGTACAGACAGCTCTATCAAAATATGAATACCATCTGCTATTTGACTTCCAGATGGTTTTTCACTAAATGGAAAAAAAGTTTAAAAGCATAAATTTTCAGGTCAGCAGAAGGATAGGCCTTGTGTTTGGATGAAGCAGTTGGACATAAAAAATAATCATAATTGTTTGTACACCGACATATTTAAAGCAGTGCCATCAGCTGGTAACAACATCTACTCCATAAACAAATGTATGGTAACCTATAAAAGATTAGGGACACAATCTGGGAAAGATGAATGTGGTTGAGTGGCCATTTCTAGAAAAGTAAACAAAAACATTGTGCATCAGTTTATACTATAGCAACAATATTATGAGCAAAGATCAAAAAATAGGCCAGCAAGAACCTTCATCTATCAACCCATAGATGACTCCAGAGTCAGAGAATTGGCTAGAACTATGGATGAGAGAAATACTCAGAAAAAAAAACTAGTTAGAAATGTTCTTTTGTTGATCATCACATAGATAGATTTTTTGCTCATCTGTAACCTGAGATAAACCAGCTTATTTATTCGGTTGGTGCAAAAATAATGACGTAATAATGTCGTTTTTTGACATTATGTCAAAAAACGACATTATTACGTCATTATTTTTGCACCAACCTAATAAAAGGAGGGCCAAAATTCCACAAGTAGCTGAATTCAGATTTTAATAACATTGGATTAGCAGAAGTCCAATTTGGCAACCATGTTTTTTTTTTTTTTCTACCATAAAAACCTCCTTTTCTTGTAAATAATGCAATAAAGAAAGCTTAAAGAATCATAAAAATTTATAAATAGACTGGTGCACTCATAGGGAAAATTTGGTGCAGGAAACAATTTATGTAGATTAGCATTCCTTAGACCTTTCTTAGGCCGTGAAACATGTCAGAATCAAAAAAAAATATTGATTTGTTATCAATTTAGAAGGGGGGGTTCCTGTTTATAATATCTATATAGTATAAAATCAATCCCTGACTTTTACAGTGTTATTGACCTTAGGTTAAGTTAATGAGTTGTTTTTTGGATGTGTGAGTGGTGTTATTGATAGCAGCTCAGAGAAATTGGAAAGCTAAGTTCAAATTCCAGTCAGCTGCATTACATTCACTTACAGACAGATATCCTTGGGAAATGCATGAAATTATCTCCTTCCTCTAGCTATGGATTAAATAGTATTGTAAAAATCATTGTTATTCTGAAAAAAGATTGTTAATTCAATATCACTTGTAAAAATAAAAAGAATTATTCTTACAATTCAATATATGTTCTGGCTTTAAATAACCCACAAATGGGTTGATAAACCTACAAATAAACAAATTGATCAAGCAATCGACATAAGTGTTATTTATAAATCTCAAGTTTGAAAGTGTGTTAACATTACTGGTATCTGCATATTCTTTGAATTTTCTTTTAAACATTTTTAACTTTTTTGTAACTTTGAAAAAATATTTTAAAAACCTTTTTTTTCTTTTTTTTTCAAAAGTGCATGCACGAACATTTGAGGTTCGTAGTTGTCTTTAAATAAAGAATAAACTGCTACATAAGTTTATTAAATATTAAAAAGAAGTTTACAATCTGTCACTTTCTTTTTTTCCTCTCCCTCTTTCTTCTCCTCTCTTTTGCCTTCCCTTCCCCACTGTCAGTCTAGTATATCAGTCTGGGGGAAATAGTCTCTATTTATTATTTCGGTCTGAAGAGACGAATATATAGAAATATTCATGAAATAAATTATAACTGAAATGAATGTTTAAGGTTTTCTTCTTGATTCATTATATATATGTATATATATATATATTCGACTGATATATATATATATATATATATTAGATATATATATATATATTCGGGGTATTCAATTGGATACAAAAATTCAAGTTTACAGAGCTGTTGTACCTGCCATCCTTTTGTATGGCTCAGAGTTGTGGACTCCATACAGGTACCATATATACCAGCTGGATGTTTTCCATAAAAGCTGTCTGTGTGCAATTTGTGGAGTTAACTTTCAAGATGGGACGTCTAACGTAGACCTGCTTAACAGGTGTAATATTGGAGGAATCGAGATTTTTCTCATACAGTCTCAGTTACAGTGGACTGCTCATGTCTTCGGAATGTCTGATGACAGGATAGCCAAGATCCTAATGTACAGCCAGTTAAATCAGGGATACAGGAATGTAGGATGACCATGGCTAAGATACAAAGACAAGCTGAAAAGCAACTTTTCAGCAGTCAATATACCACATAATACCCTTGAGCACTTAGCCTTGGAACGGGTGGAATGGAAATCAATGTGTTTTAGTGGACTCAGCAGTTTTCAATCTGCTTGTCTGAATCATCTTCAAGAAGCAAGAGCAAGATTAAAAAGGCCAGTCAATCTAACAGCGATCTTATCTCACAATCCTCACTCTTGCTCCATATGTGGCCTCCTTTTTAAATCACTTGCGGGTGTTAAGTGCCACTTAAGATTATCACACAAAATTTCATAACTGAATCAACTAAGCTGTCAGATCCTCATACGTTGAAAGTGATGGGAGTGTCCATTATATATATATATATATATATATATATATATATATATATATATATATATATATATATATCAGTTCCTCCCATAAGTTCTGTCCGAATTTTGAATAAAGAAAACAAGTGACCAAATGTTACATTTAATTACAGATTCAATCAACAATGTATTTTCTCTGATTATCTATGACTTCCTTCCATCTATTAACAAGCTTACTAATTCCATTACTGTAAAATTCTTTTGGCTTTCATTCGAAGAACTCACAAATGTCAGTTTTAACCTCTTCCTGTTTTACAAAAGCTGTTTCTTCCAAATGATTCTGTAAGCTACAAAACAAATGGTAGTCTGAAAGAGCAAGATCAGGAGAATAAGGTGGATGAGGAATTTTCTCCCAACCAAGTTCTTCAATCTTTTGTGACGTGATTCTTGCTGTGTGGGGTCACGCATTGTCCTGATGAGACATCACCTCTTTTCGATTCATTAAAGCAGGTCTTTTTTTCCTCAAAGCTTGGTTCAAACACTCTAATTGCTGACAGCATATTTGAGCATTAATTGTTGCATTAGGTGGTAAGAATTCAAAGTGGATTATTCCTTGGCAATCTCACCAGATTGAAAGAAGAAGCTTTTGTCCATGAAGTTCCCTTCTCGGCTGTGGCTAAGGTCCTTCCCCTTTACCAAGCCACTGTCTACGACACTTAACATTTCGATAAAAGATCCATTTTTCGTCGCCAGACACAAGTCTATTCAAAAAAGGTGAAACAAGTTGCCGAGAATGGAGAGAAGAGCAGATGTCAACTTGGGATTTGAGGTTGTTTTCAGACAATTCATGAGGCACCCATTTTCCAAGTTTAGGAACTTTTCCAAGTTGTTGAAGATGACGATGAACAGTTGTATGGCTTGAACTGAGAACCACTGCCAATTCCTCAACTGATAAAGCAGTATTTTCTTCAAGAACTGCTTCAAGAAGCTTTTCATCAAACTCACCTGGACGTCTGGTTCGATCTTCATCTTCAAGGGTGAAATCTCCATCTCTGAATTTTGCAAACCATCTTCTGCAATTTCTTTCATTCATACATTCCTCTCCATAAACTGAGTGAATGTTTCTATCCACTTTGGCTGCTGAGTTTCCTTTCTTGAACTCATAAAGAATTATGTGCCTCAAATGATTCTTGGGTACTTCCATGTTAGCAGGGTTTTAATCAAACAAAATTTACTTTTATTGTTCTCTGAAATAAAATTTGATCAGTTTAAATGCATCTAAACATAAAAATAATGTTCAGCTCCATTAGACATTATAAAATACTCTTTAAATTTTATTCGATTTAACAAAAAGTTAAAATTTGGACAGAACTTATGGGATGACCTGATATATAGATAATATTAGTCGTCAATATATATATATATATATATAGACCACTAATATTATCTATCTATCTATCTATATATATATATATATATATATATATATATATATATATATAATATTAGTGGTCAATATATATATATATATATATATATATATATATATATGAAGAAATATAGTCTTAAGATGTGCTCAATATCAGAGATAGAGCATGTGTAAACATAAAAGTGAACATAGAAGTCAACACTTAGAGGTGACAGTCTATTTCATGCTAGATGCAATCATCAGTGCCTGACGATTGCATCTTGCATGATACAGACTGTCGCCTCTAAGTGTTGACTTCTATGTTCACTTTTATATTTATATATATATATACATACATAAATTCCAAGAGGATAGAATCCAGGTAGAACTCAATGTCCAGGACAGAGTAAGAATATAATATAAAAGGCTCAAACACTAATATTCCATGATTATAATTTATTACATTGGAATCATAATCACGGTCCAATTCATCAGACCTACAAATTCTTTCTTTTTCAATTTGTAGGTCTGATGAATTGGATCATGATTACATTTCCTTAGCTGCATAGTATGCGCTTTGCCAGGGCTACATACACTTTTGAATTTAGAGTTTTCCTTCTAGATTGGTCGCTACCTAAGGCCAGAGAACCCAATCTGTCCTACTATTTACCCATAGCTGGGGAAAGAAAAGAGCTGGATTTATACCTTTCTGAAGTGTCATTAGATTGACTCATAAGTAATTTCCATTTTGGGGGACCAATTGTCATGGCATCTGTATCATCCTAACTGTTCTTTTTTAATAGATCATAACAGGTGATGAAAAGTGGGTTACATACAACAATGTTCAACACAAAAGGCAGTGCACTGAACCAGATACCAAGACCCTTTCATTTGCTCTGCTGTACATTTCAGTTGTTTTCTCTGTTTGAAAGATTTGTATATGCTGCTTGTTTTTTTTTTGTTTGTTTTTTTTTTTTTTACAATAATATTCACCCTCTATAAGACCTAACAGCCACTCAAGGTAGTTTACGTGGATATGTGTGGAAGATAATGCTTAACCCGAGACTTTAGAGAGTAGTGATTGGGAAAGCATTCTCTTGGGAGTGTGTTCCACAAAGTAGTGGTTGATGGGAAGAAGATGTGCAAGTGGCACTTGCATCTCGCCATTGAAATATGAATGGTGGTTCGCCACAATGTGCATGGCAAGGCAAGTTAAAAGAGGTGGAATCAAGAAATCTAGTTTGTTTGAACACTTACCACGGAAAAAGTGATAGAGTAGTGAGATGCTTGCACTGTTTCATCTGTGGGAAAGGGGTGGTAGGGTAGAAAATAATTCATTACCCACAATGCTGTAAAATTTAGCAACATTTTCATGATTAAAGTGGCTCAATCAGTTTAAACATTTTGGTAACCATTTATTTTTTCTTTATATACAGAAGCACAGATGATTAGTTAGGATGGGACATTTTTTTCATTATTTCAACTGGTTTCTCCAAAAAGAAAGTCATTTATAAATGAACTTAATAAAAGCTTATGGCCATATCAATCTGTTGTTGCATACCTACAGATGATGATGGGTATGTCCCCATTCACATAAATATAGTAGTAAATACTGTATGTTGATCTGCAGTTGAAGATGCTGGTCAAACTCTCTGCTTCTGTGCAGAGGGGATCCCCAGATGATCCTATGCTGAAGGGCAGAGTCTTGTCTCAGGGAAACAGCTACCCGACCCCGTTTTATACAGGGTCTACGGGGAATTTTTGGCCTAGCCTCTGGGCTTGGATAACCCATATTAAATTTGGCCTTGTGCCAAATCTGACCATGTGGAGCAGTTGGTAGATATCCTGCAGTTGGAGATTTGTCTCCAGCTGTGCTTGTCAAACTCTCTGCTTCCAGTCAGAGAGGATCACCAGACAAGGCTGTGTTGAAGGGCAGAGTCTTGTCTTTGGAAACAGCTACCCAGATCTGTTTTATACGGTGTATACGGGGAATTTTTGGGCCGGCATATGGGCTCAGATATTCCACATTAAATTCGGCCTTGTGCCACATCTGACCATATGGGGTGGTTGGTAGATATCCTGCAGTTGGAGATTCATTGTGGAATTCACTTGACTCACTTCTAGCAATTAACTACTACTTCTACACAACAGTGGCGAATCTTATATGTGTTGTTCTTGTCCTAAGTATTATTGTTCATTACCAACCTTCATGTGATTATTCTATTCAGTAACTTTCCTTAAGTTGCAACAATCTGAAATGCAAGTATTTTTTTTAAGCATTTCACCACAATCAAGGTGGAAGTGCCACTAGCATGCAAGGGATTACAGAGGGTAAGAGCAAGAGTAAATAGGCATATTTGAGGAAAGGATAGAGAAGGATGGGGAACAAGATCAAGGCTTCAAAAGATGTCGATTGACATTACACTTGAATAATTGAAGATGGGTGACCATTTGGGAATACCAGGTGCTGTAAGCTTGGATATGCAGATATTGTAAAAATAATGATTAGGGATGAGAAATCAGAGAGCAGAATTCAAATTCCAATCTGACACATGGCACAGTGGATAAAGGTGTTAGTTAGATCCAGTGACAGGACACAAAGAGTGTGAGTTCAATACCTGACTAAGGCAGTGGAACACTTGGAGAGGGGAATTAACAGGAAATAACTAATAACTGACATCCATTACAAATGGCATGTGAAACTAGAACAGTCTACCCCAGTGAGCGAAATAAAGGGTTCAGTTCGACATTCTAACCACCTGAAGATGGCTGGAGCGTACAACAGCCGAAACGTTGTAATAAATATGGCGACAAAGATGAGGATAATAGTCCGAATAATGTAAATAGTGAACTTAGTTCTGTTTAACTCTAAATTTGTAATTAAACTGAACAGATAAAATTTTGTGACATATGAATTTCTATCACACAAACATACCCAACTGATTTAATTCAGCTTTGTGGATTTTAGAACCTGTTGTGGCAGAAAGATGGAAATAAACAGCAAGACAATCAGATACCAAATGGCAAAAAAATGGTTTCTGAGTCAGATGATTTGTACATCCTTCCGGTTAATAAATTAATCTTTTGAAAATAAATATTTAACATTTTTCAATCAATGGGTTGCATTCCCACTGACAACAAAAAAACGTGCTTTGTGATCCCATTGAAGTGTATATAAGCAAAGTTTCTAGACCAGACAAGAAGGAGATAGAGATGGCAACATACAACAACAGTTCACAACAGCGCGGCTTAAGCAAGATTTTCTTACTTATTCATGCATTTTCCTCTCCAAGCTACATGACACTTACACTTTCCTCCTTACTTACTCTCTTGCCTCTTTTTTTTCTCACACAGACATGAAGAAATCAAATTTCTTTTCATCTTAACAAACAGCTACAAACAAAGACTGTAAGAAACTTCACACACACTATGGAAAATTTATTTGTAAAAAAACAAGAAAATAAAAAAATATTTTATATTTAAACACTATTTTCGTCTTTTTTTATGTTGTGGGTTGATTCAGATCAAAGGAATCAGCAGGTAACACGGTTAGGAACTTGCCTAAAGGGCCCGTGGGTCCTCAGGTTGGGAATCCACATCACTCGACATAATATTTTCAACAGTATCCTCAGCTGATAGAACTCATGACTTTAAAAGACAAAATAATAAAATTAAAATATAATCATGAAACGATAATTTAATGGTTAGCAAAATTGTCATGTTAAATCAGTTACGACTGATTAGTGAGTCCGATCCTCACTGGGTGCCCGACACTTTCGGCCTTGTGCAACATCTAATCTACGCTTAGAAAATCCCCATAAAAAGATATGAGCTTTAAATTCATAGGGGACAATTGTTATGAGACACCGGTCATTTCCTCGGCCTATTCAACACAGGCCATGTTATTGGAATTGCTCCGTAAAAGAAACATCTCGTCTTCTTGAATAATATACACATTGTTGTTGTTTTTTTTTTTGTTTTTTTTTAATTCTTCTACTTTTTCAAGCGATTGTCTTTGAATAAATTTCCTGTGAATAAAAAGAATAGCCATCTTTTTAAACAAATGCTCTTCATTATGTGAAGCCATTAAGAAAAAAATGTTTTCCTTGACATGCAGACGACAACTTGTTGGGCTGTAAAAATGAAAAAAAAAATGAATAAAACATCTAGGTAAGTTTATAAAAACGTTTTTATAGTATTTAAGAAGATCAAAATGTCCTTTTTATTTATCTATTCTTTATTTTCTATGTCATTCGAAATAACAATTTAAAAATATTTAACTAAAAAAAAGTGAAAAACAAAACCGTACGTAAATAATTTTTATTTTTATTTATTTTTTTAGCGGTTTGAATAAATTCCTTGGCAAATTAACACTTTCTTTAAATTTAAAATCCTTGTAAAATTTAGAGTTTTGTGAAGTTAAGCGTTTCAAAATCTTTCTGCATACCAAAATACTGATTTACTCCCCTTACATTATTATTAATCTTTTTGAACTAGCCTCATATTCTGAGTCATTGGTAAGTAATTTAGAGAGTGTTTATGCAAAAATCGTTTGGAGAATTAAAATTGAAATGAAACGAAAATATAGTTTGGAAGTGATGAAACCAAAATTTTACAAGCCAAGAATTCTTCCCATTATTTTACGAAGGAGAAAAAATGTAGATGGAAGTCATAGTCGACTCAAAACATTAATGATTCAAACAAGGATTTTTTTTTCCTATTCTGCTTAGCTTCTCTCAGTTTATTTACCGAAATTATATCTCCCCATGTAAAGTGAAAAATACATCCATTCTATTCTTCGTCATGAAAGATAGCTTAAATAACATTTCACAGAAAAAAATGAAATTTCGGACCCTCTTTCCTCATTTTATTTCGGATGCATGATTTTTTTTCAAATTCAAAAAAGAGGCTAGTTGTAAAAACAAGAAAAAGAAATTAATGTTTTTATTGTAGAAATTGTTTGAAACGCTAAACTTAATAATATCTCAAATTTTAGCCAAGTTGTTTACATCTGTGACAAGGCGATAATGTAACCATTCTTTAAAGAGGTACTTCCATCGCTAAAATATCAGCATTTATATGCTCCAAAAACGTAATGAAAACAGTTTTTTATCGTCAAAATCGTTATGTTCTTATTAAGAGGAAGGATCAAAGTATTTTTTGATTATTTAATTTTTTTTTTTTAAACATTTGAAATTAGATTAAAAAACTTGTTTATTCTTGCGTCAGCAGCGGTTAACTTTTTGCATAGCAAATTTTAACTACTTTTTGCGGTGACAGACATTAAATTTGAAAATTTCTTGCAAAACTCAGATAATTGTCGGATTTTAATGAAATTTTCAGGACTTATTCACAAATGAATTAAATTACTTTTTAAATTTTCTATTAGAAAATCTTGCTAAAAATATAATTTTTCTACATGTGTTTCACTACCTTATAAAAACAGAAAAACTTGAGAAATTCAGCGTGATAATTTTTTTTTTTAGTGACTGTATATAAAAGCATAATTTTTATGAATAAAAAATAAAAATTGTTTTCTTAAGGCATTGACTTCTCCTCAGGCATTGGAGCAAAATTTCCCAGATTTTAATTCTTAAGAAATACGAACGAAATCAGCAGTAGTACCTATCGATTCGCTGTCGGCAGAATGATCAAATTTCAACTTCAACTCTAAAATTGTTTGTCCATTTTTAAAATACTAAATTACTAATACTAACTAATACTAAATTTATTATTAAAAAAATTTTATTCTGTTTACAAAAAGAAACATGAAAATAACGTCAAAGGACCAGCTTATAAACTTTTCCCTGTTAACCAGGATTTGTTGCCAGACGAAAATAAACCCTCGCGGCACAGATGTCTAGTTTCAATTTCATTAAATTATGTGTGTGTGTGTGTGTGTGTGTGTGTGTGTGTACATTTGCGCGTATGCATATATATTAGGTTGGTGCAGAAATAATGTCGTTTCCTCACATATATGTGAGAAAACGACATTATTTTTGCACCAACCTAATATTTTAACTCAAATTTCTACAAAATTAAAAAATAATTCTGTTATCGTATAATTTCATAAAAGTTCAATAGGATCATGATTATCAGAAATTTTAGGATTTCAATTTTTTTTTTTCTTGTCTACAACTTTGATTTTATTACCCAGATTAGAGTAGGGGTTGCCTAGACAACTGTATTATTTCAATGTCTCATTTCAAACCCAAATTGTGTACTTGTGTACATTAAATGGCACAAACACACATAAGTTACTCATTCATGTACAACATAGACATCCACATAAATATTGCATGACCCCCCCCATACAGAGTCAATCACAGACAATCAGATCTTCTTTTATTATATAGATAAGTTAATGATCCAATAGAAAAACTGTATTTTAATTTTCAAGAAATTGCTTCATCTTTATTTCTAGAAAAATTAATGTGAATAATATATGAAGATGATACTTAAAAAAAAATAAAACTTTGGTAAGATTTTAGAAAACTGATGCTTCAAAAAAAAATAAAACATCAATGTCGATAAAAATGTATCATTTACACATGGACTATTGTTTGTTGTTGCTATCCCATTTCAACCCTTGTGTCCTGGCCTTCATCAGGTGTATATCAATCCAGGTAATCTGCAGGGAATTTCAAGCTGAACCCTTCATTTAATCTATGTTAGTAGATTGTTCTCATTCCATTGCCCATGTCTGTGGATATCTCATCTAATTCTTATTTTTAGTACTGCTCAGTTATTGCTCACTAAGGAGATTGTCATAGTCTAGCGTATGCACTGATTCTTCCAGACATCTAACTCTCCAGTGTTGTCCAGTATTTTCAATTCATTCCACAGAGGCTGATGATTACACATTTCCCTCCATACATGGTCAGCTATGCATGATTTCATTGTTTTGTTTCACGTGTCACTATGGCTTTTTTATATTCTTCCAGCTTATTTCACCTTTATATTCTTTGCCACACACTAGGAATGGAGTACATGGAGGTCTTGAGCATGTTCTTCCTTGTGTTAGGCTTTACTCATCAGAGATTTCTTTGTAGAATGTAGCTGCTTGTCTTGAACTTGTATGAGCTGCAGTATAAAAATATCCCTTAGTGAAACGTATAAAAAAAATTAACGAATATATGTTAACATTAGATTTATGCTTTATATATTTACTGTAATTTTCTTTTTCTTTTCTTTTTTTAAATTCCTTCAAAAATAATAATGTGATAAGGTTAAATATTATCTTCAAATATAAAGTAACAATTGGGGTATAAAATTAGGGGCAAAAAAGAGAAAGAAGATAGTAAATAACTTATAACACTAAAGAAAGTGGACAATGTTTGACCTTTATGCCTACAAAAAAAAACAATGCGTCACTCCTTGGCAATATTTATGCTTTTAAAAAGCAATGATTGAAATTGTAATCAAGCTGAAAATTTACACATTTTCTTTGTTCTTGAGAATTTATAAATATGGTAAATAAACAATCTAACAGTGTTTTAATACTTTTTTGTCAATTCTCGAGAACAAAGAAAATGTATAGATCCACTTTCATATGTTAGGTTTTATTAAAATTTTAATAATCACTTTTTAAAACAATAAACATTGCTGAAGCGTGAAAGTAGTTAAAATAATAGCAGCATCAAAAAAAAAAACTGTTCTTTTGACACACTGTGTTTTTTGTAGGGACAAAGGTTAAACATTGCCAGAAGGGTGAACAACTCCAAATAAGCTCTCAAGAAACTAGAAGAAATAAACTTATGTGGAAGTATTTAATTGGCTGATGGCAGAATGGTCAAAACACATAACCCCTTCAACTCCCACCCTTGCAAAAAAAAACCCACTAAAACAAGCATGCCCGAAGAATACATTACATATAGCAATGAAGATGAGAGCTTGTATTTGATCAACACAAGCAGGGTTACTTGGTGGAAAAGAGTTTGTCATTGATAAACCTGAAACTTAATGAAGCCCTGAAAACATCACTGATGACTCATCTTGATTTTTTTTTTTTTTTTTCAAAGTAAAAAAAAAAAAAGTGACATTGTAAGAAGTTCACCTACTATTTGGGAGTTTGGTTTTATTTTTTGTCCTAAAATATCATTGTTTTTTTCAAAGAGAAGTGAGTTTATTTCTCACCTGAAGCTCTATGTGCCAGAACTACTGAGTATGCCTAAAGTCATGCAGAGATTTGAAATTTTCTTTTAATTAATTTAATTTTTCAAATTAGTCTTCCTATGCTATACATAATGCTATAATATTGTAAATTCAAAATAAACAAAAAATGCCTATAAATATTAGAAGCCCTAACCATAAAATCACAACATCAAAGGCTAAAGAAAAGCTTCTACAGTGTTCAAACTGGTACTTAAAACAATGTTTTAGGCTAACAATATGTATACATAACACCAGGTCTTGAAAAGGACTAGACATATTGTTGAAAGCATTCAATCGCAAACATTTGGATAATATCTATACTCTCATGTAAGTTAGCTCAAAAAACAACAATCCTTCTGTATAGCTTTTAATGAAACACAAATATTTAAAATAAAAATGTAACAAATTAAGATTACAAACATTACAAGCCCTAACCATAAAATTAGAGTTATTAAATATTGAAACTCCTTTGTGACTTTTCCCCACCCTGTAGTTACAACTTGAATCCTTTGTAATAGTGTAAAAAGAACTGTTTTTTTAGATAATTATTAAGTAGTGAGTTCAATCCCCATTGAGTGCCATATACTTTGGCCATATGCTGAAACTAAGCTAAACACAATAATAGTATATAGGTTAGTCTATCACCAAGTTCACACGCCTCCTTGGTCTTTTGAACAGAAGTAGAGGTTGATCATTTGTTCTCTGTTTACTCATCCTTCTAAATTCTACTTAAACTCTATACTTCTTACATCTCCACCTAAACTCTGAAATTTTGTTTGCTATTTGTTTTTTTTTTCTCTTAATAGAAGTAGATAGGTTTACCTATCATCTGGTTCACACTCCTCTAAACTAAGTTAAACTCAGTAGTAGTAGATATGCTTGCCTATCTCCCAGTTCAAACACCTCCCAGGTCTTTTGAACTGGATTGGGCTTCCAGTTCTTTCTAAAGTTTTCTCATTTTCTTTCACTCTCAGTAGCCCCTTGCATCTTAATGGCACTTTGCCTTGCTTGGGGTGAATTGATTTAAAAAAGAAAAATAATACTTTTTGTTATAACAGTTTAAAAAAAAAAAAAAAAAAAGAAAAAAAGTAAAATATAACAAAATATGGCCAAAAATAAACTAATTGTAAGAGATAATGTGCCAAAAACTGTTTTTATGAAATTTCTCCCTGTATCATATCCCTTAAAAATATAGATGATTATGACCCTCCACAGCTTCCTGCTTTTTGTTGCTTTCACTATTACTTGTTCCTTCTTTGTATTTGTGATACTTTTTCCTCCATCCATTTGCTTAAACTTGTCAAGGTTTCTCACTGCTTTCCTCTCTGTATCTTGCCTTCAAACTGTCCTGAGGGTACTAAATTTACCAATCCATCTTTTCTCATTATGTTTGCACAAAATTTTCAATTGTCTCTTTCTGTTAGTCACAATTTTTTTCTTGTAGTTCCTATTCTCTGCAAAACTTCCTTATTGCTCACATATCCCATTTAGGGTATTCTCAGCATTTGTTGGTAGAACCATGTCTTTGTTGGTTCAAGTTTTACTGAAAACGCCAATTCACATTCGATCACCAAAGTTAAGCAGCATCAAGCTTGGTCTGTACTTAGATGGGGAACCGCTTAAGAACATTGGGTACTGTAAGCAACCTCTTACAATCCGAAATATGTTTCAGATTTAAATAACTCCTAAAGGGTTGATAATTTGTAAAAAAAAAAAAAAAAAAAAAAAAAAAATATTGCATCTTCAAAATCATTTGTGAGGAAACTCCAATATAGGCAATTAGTCAATATATATCAGTCTAGCACATTTTTCTGTATTTTTAAGAATATTCCTATGCACCTTCAGGTTTATGTCACAATCTCTGTTGTAATGGTTAGCAAGCTTGTCCTGCTCAGGTACTTATATCTGTACCTGCTGCATTTTGATGCTCCTGATATATAATTCGCAGTTGCCTTTTGCATGAAGTATTTTTTTATACCATTGTTCACTCAATACAAGGCCCAAGAGCCATTCAAGGTAGTGGTTTACTGAATAAGGTTGTTGCAAGGGCATAATGGGAGAAGATATGAATTGCATATTATGAGGATATGTAGGACAGATAACGGTTGACTCCCTATTTGAAGTGGTCAAGATTGGGGAAGTATCATCTTGGGAGTCTCTTCCACAAAGTGACAGTTCTGGGGAAGAAGCTGTCTGAGTGGAACTTCCTCTTTACTAAAAGAGATACAAAGCAAATGTGTCTGACTCGGTGCCCCGTATATGGCCTGGTGCATCCGAGCTGTAAAGGTATGAACTGGTGAAACTAAGGAATGTAGCTCGTCTGATCATTTGCCATGAAAGTATCAATGGAGGTTGTCCCTAAAATCTGAACGTACAGGAAATCTCATTATCTATATTTTTTTTTACTTCCACAGACTAAACATGCTTTTGTCGAAAGAAGAAAGTACTGACTTCTTGAGTATGCTCAAGGAGAAGGTGTACTCAATGAAAATCACAGATGCAACACATTTGATTGAACATATATAGAGTGAATGTGCTAAAATTGATGGCAGTGTGGAGTTATTGCATAGAGTTTACATGAATCTTGCAGAGCACATCAACCTTTGCATCACAAATGATGGAAATCATATTGAAGATGTTATTTGTTAATATTCCAATTCAATAAAATGTTGTTGAAAATTTCATTTCTTGAAAATATACATTTTTACCTAGACTTTAGGGACACCCTATAGAGTAATGAGATCCTAGCAATGTTTCATCTGTGGGAAAGGGATTATATAGTGGAAAATAATTCATCACCTATAATGCCGTGTAAATGCTTTTGAGTTCTATCAAAGCTGGACATTGAGGACTTGGCAGCACCAGCTCAGATATACCAAAAATACTCCAATTTTTGGTCTGATTTGACTCTTGTCAGGAGAAGCCAGATACTTTCTGGGATAGTACAAGGAACTGACCATTCTTCCAGAATCTTTAGCGATGGTAGGAATATATGTTCCACTTGCCGTCTGAAGTCCCAATAGAGCTCCTTTTTTAAATTTGCTCCACTCATTAGGGTCTGCTCAGGGCTGATAAAATTACTAGCTTTGTTTTGGAGATCATGTGCATTTTGATCACAAAAGACATATTCATATCTATATTTTAGTAATCAATTCTTCTTCTATGTGTCTTGTCTTTTCAGGACATGAGGACCATGGCTCTCCACAATTTCCTCTCTTTTGTAGCTCTTAGTAAATTTTGTCCTTTTGCTATTTCTCCTAATCCATATTCTGACAACCATTTACACAAACTCGTTAACTAGGCTATGTGCTGTTTTCTTCTGTCACTTTTGCCTTCAGTATACCCAGTCAGTTTCAAATTTTCTAAGCCCTCTTTCCTCATTATGTGCCTAAGAAATTTCAACTTTCTCTGATGTTAAGTGGTAATGTCCTTTTTGTTTACATTTTCTCTAAAACTTCTTCATTGCTCACATCTTCAGTCCATGGTATCCTCAGTATCCTTAGAATCACATTTCTGTTGCTTAAATTCTCTTCATCTGTCAGGAGATTGTCTGATATTCACTGCCATATAGGAAGACTGATATTACAATAGTAATAGTTCAGTATTCTTTGTTTCTAACAAAATTCTCCTATTTCTTAATACTTTGCTTAGCTTTCAAAAAGCATTTTTCACTATCCCAATATGCCTTTGGATATCAGTGTCACACTTTCTGTTCTCTGATAAAACACTTCCTAGATATTTAAATTTTTGTAGTTGCTTGATTTTTTTGGCATATCTCCAATTTGTAATTCATATGATGCGCTCTTCTTTTTGCTGACAACCATAATTCTGTTATCTTATAATTGGTGGTTAGTCCTTTCTTCTCACTTTCCTTTACTACCTTCAGTAGTAGCTCCTGTATAACCCTTTCTGTGTCTGCTATCAACACTGTGTCTTCTACATTAGCTACCACAGCCTGTAACCAGTTCCCCTATATCATCACCAGATTCTGACAAATTTTAACAGGGATTTGGGGACACTCCCCTTTTGCTAAGGTTTCCAGTTCCTTAAGGCTGAAAAGGCTTCCTTAACATTACTTCTGTTTTCAGGTTTGATTTGTTTTATGGAATATCAACCTCTAAGGGTTATTTAATGCTGATAACATTTTTATTGCTGGTAATCTTCTTTTTTTTCAAAAATGTATTGCTGGTAATAATTTTTTGTTCAAACATTAATTGCTACTAATAACCTTTTACAAAAATGTATTGCTGGTATTAGAACCTATTTTTACACTTTCATAGTCTTTTAACCTCAGTTTGGGGGGTCAACTATCTGCCCATAGCTGGGACCCTAACAGGTGCTACCACTCTGAGTCAGGGTGGACCTGGGTACACCAGCAACTTAGAGGTGGTTCTACGCTCATCAAAACCTCCTCCTGTTTTCAGTTCTCTACACAATTTCAGTTGACTTTAGGTCTGGATTTTGGGTTATCTGCTCCAAATTGATGTGCATGTGTTATAACAGTGGCTTGGAATGAGAAATCACAGAGCCAAGTTTGAATTCCAGTTCATTGCATTCACTTACACACAAACACCTTTGAGAAAGGTATGAATCCAGCTAAGAGTTAAATAGCAGGGTAGATTTAGTCTGGGAGAAGGACAAGATTGAAATCAAAACTGGTTGGCCTTGAGGCTAGCAACTCGATCCTGTAAAAACCTACTATTTGCTATGGCAAATGCATATGGCATAGCAGCAGGCTGAGAGCATTGGTCTCATACTCCTCATCGAGTCTATGGTCTTGTGTAGACTGTAAAATATCAGCATTATTGTCCATGAACCATTTCTTAGTCAACTTTGGCACATGTTTATGTTCATTGTTTTAAGATCTGCTGATCTTCCAACCAATTTTTTTTAAACAGACTTAGGTTTTGGTACAAAATCTGAATTTACTATTCTTTCTTTATGATCCTATACACATAAATCAGGCTACCGAGACTCACTGGCTGAAAAACATGTTTCTACATACTGGGTTTGGAGCACCGGGATCCTCCTTCATCATTTTCCATAGAAGCCAGCTTTATGCAAAGTTTGCCATAGTATCTACCAACATATTTTGATATGTGTGTGGTTCAAAATGGCCAAAATATCCTTGCCGCTGATCCTTTGGCAGTTTTTGACATCTCAAGACTTTTCTTGCTACACAAGGGGATGTCTTTGATTATCTCCCTTGTCCTTTGAAGTTTTCCAAAGTGGAGATATTGGTGAATTTCTTGAGCCTGCTCTGAACTACTGGAATGACCCTTAGAATTAATTGCATAAACCTCTATTATCTTCACTGTGGGCAGCCACAGTCTGAGGCTCTAATTTCTTTGGTACTACTTGAATAGAGTGGTCCATTCATTTAAAAAAGAAAGGAAAATTTTGCTGGGAAATAATTTTTATAGATTATCATTCTTTAGGCTTTCCTTAGGGTGTGACATTTGTCAGAATCCAAAAAAATATTGATTTTTCTCTTTTATCATTTTAGATTGTGGGGGGGGGGGGTCTTTTTGTAAAATTGATCCCCAGTCTTTCTAGTTATCTGAATTTAGCAACAAATCAAAAAAGTATTCTTTTTATTTTATTAAGTTAAAAAAAATATGCAGATAAACACATTTTCATGACATTTGTAAATAAAAAATAAGTGCAGATAACTCTGTAAAAGTCAGGGAGTTATTTGACACTGTTTTGATATTATAAGCAGGATCCTCCTTCTAAATTGATAAAAAAAAAATCAATTTTTTATTTCAACAAATGCCATGGATTGATTATTACCCAGAAATTTTTTTTATGGGAGGGACCGGTATATTTAAGTAGTGCCATTTCTTTAATCCTAAGCCTGGCATTTGATTTGCTTCTGATGAGAAATGATGAAGCCTACAAATACTACCCACTATAAAACTCCAGCCCTGAAGCACCTGATACCTCACTACCATACTAACCTTGTGTCATTCATTCATTTTGAGTAAGATATGAATAATTTAAACATGCTTTATTATCAGGTGAGACAGCTAGGATTCCCATAAAAGGCAATATGAATTATGAGAGCCAGACTGATGAAACATTCCATTTCTGAAATTGTGGAGACATTTAACATCCCTCAATGTCACGAATGTACCAAGAATATATTATCAAAGACATTACCAGATGATTGTGACCAGAGGTGTCGAGCTAGAATTGTCTGTAATAACAAACAAAACTGACTCCACTCACACCCACATTGAATACAGCGATTACCAGATGCATATACAGCAGTTCAGTTCAGTGATCTTTAGTCTCTATGCAATATGGGTGCAGAAAAGCCACCAGGTTGACCCTGTTAACACCACAACACTGGGCTCATGATAAGCAGTGCTGAAGGACTGGTAACATACAGTGTGGTCAGTTGAATCATAGCTCCTTTTGTTTTGAGCTGATAGTTGGGTTCAGGTGTAGTATAGACCCCAGTTGTCAACAAGGTACTATGTAGGCTGGTAGCTGTTTCATAATTGTGTAGAGTATATTCACATAGGGTGTGTTGAATCTACTCCTACACCTAAACATGTTTAGACTTCTAAGCACTAAATAGTACTGTTTTATGACTTGTGGACTCCAGTTATTCCAACAGTATAATGCACTGTATCATCAGGCTAGGTTGACAGGAATTAGTTTAAGGAGCATTCTAGAGACCTTTAGCAAATGGTGTGGTCACCATGCTTGACAGACATCAGCCCAATTGAGTTGGGGAGATCCTAAACCTACAAGTATACCAAGAATCTATGAACAGCTATCGTGATATGGGAAACCACATTTTAGTGTAATGTGTTTAATATATATGTATAAGCCCAGTTTCATGTTTTGGCTTCATTAAAATTTTATAATTTTTTAAAACAATAAAAATTAGTGAGGAAGTATATATTTATATGTCAAGAATAAAAACACCATTTGGAAACAACCTTTTTGAAGGTGTATTTGTTAAACCTTACCAATATCTGATCTTCTTGCAAGGATGTGAGAGGGACTCTAGTTTCTCCCTCATGGTTCGGGCATTTATATTACTTTCTGGTAGCCAGTTGACGTGTGTGTATATGTGTGTGTGTGTGTGTATTAAATGAATTGAGCACTATGGCTGTCTGGCATTTGTTTACATTCGTAACAAATAATATGCTAGAATTTCCATTTCCCTCTCAGGTGTAAAAACTCCAACTGATTTTTTTGCAGGCACAAAGGTCCATATTTGCTGCATATATTTTACGGTAAGTATTCAGTTAAAGTAGTCACTTGTTTATTGACACAAGTTGTGCAAGCTCTTTAGTATTATTGCTACCACCAATAGGTAAAATTGTAGGGTAGACTGCTCTCTCTAGCCTTGGTAAGGTAACCAGTTTAGGAAAAGAATAACTGTGAATTCAAAAATGTCAAGAAAGCAAATTTCCCAAGAACAGTCATGACAATTCATAGATATTAAAGAAAAGGAAGCTGTAAATAGCCATAATTGCCTATGTCTTTTCAGGTTTTTAACTTCTTTTAAAAACAAACTTAAGGAGAATAGACTTTTATGGTAGTTTTTGACCTTAGTCCAAACTTTGAAAGTTTTTAGTATTATACATTACAGTCTCACCTAACTTGATAGTTTGTTCTTTTTTTTTTTAATGTGTGACAGTTATTTTTGTCTTTTTTATGCTTCCAGGTTTAAACCCTAAAAAGCTTGTTCTCAAAAGAATTCTAACAACCAACAGAAACTCTTTATGAAAACTATAAAACGTTTGTTAACAGTTATGAATTCAAATCCTGGGAACAAAGTTTACCGTTGTGACTTGTGCGAAAAAACTTTCTCAAAAAACAGCAACTTGAAAAGGCACTTCAAAACCCACACAGGAGAGACTCCTTTTCACTGTGGAGTGTGTGGCAAATCATTCTCAGAAAAAGGAAACTTGAAAAAGCACATGACTATTCATACAGGAGAAACTGCCTTTTTCTGTGACATTTGTAAAAAATCTTTCACTACAAATGGTTCTTTGAAAATTCATCTGCGAACTCACACAGGAGAGACTCCATTTAACTGTCAGATATGTGACAAAGCTTTCAGCAGAAATGATGCCTTAAAAATTCACTTAAGAACACACTCAGGAGAAACTCCCTATCACTGTGAAGTGTGTGGGAAATCTTTCTCAGTAAATGGTAGCTTAAAACGACACATGAAAACACATTCTGAAACAACTCCACTTGACTGTTCTGTATGGAAAAGCTTTGTATGATATTGTTAATAAAAGGACTTTTACAGGAATGATGTTTTTTTTTATTGTGAAGTGTGTGAAAACTTACTCAGATACATAAGAATTCTGAGAGAAACTCCAGAGAAATTAATTACTCATGAGAAGTATAAATTAAAAAACATTTATTGTATAACTGGCCATTTGATTGTTAAAAATGCGTTTTTATGGAAGTGTATCGCTGATAATATGGAAAACAAGTACTTAAAAAATAGCAAAATGCATAGTTTCTTTTTTCTCATAAAACAATAAAGATTAGAAAAAAGAAAAATTATGACGTAAGTTTGGGCTTTTTTAACACATTTAACTTTACTCATCTTCCCCTACCTTTCTTCTCATCTTTCCCTACATCTCTCCCATTTTCCCCTGCCTTTCTTCTTCCCTTTTCTCTTTCCAGACCTCTTTTTTCTCTTGCTTCTCTCCAGTGCTTTCCAAATTCTTGCACATCTCTGCCTCTCTTCTCATATTTTTTTTACCTTGCCTTTCTCTGCATATCCTTCTCTTTTCTTTGCATATCCCTTAATTTTTTGCCTCTTTCCTAACATTTCTACTGTCTTTCTTTTCTCTCCATATCCTACTCTCTTGGCATATGCCTTTCTTTCCTTGCATAACCCTTCCTCTCTCCTCATATTTCTACTGTCTCTCTTTTCTCCCCATATCCTACTTTCTTTCCTTGCATATTTCCTCCTCTCTCCTCATATTTCTACTGTCTCTCTTTTCTCCCCGTATCCTACTTTCTTTCCTTGCATATTTCCTCCTCTCTCCTCATATTTCAACTGTCTCTCATTTCTCCCCATATCCTTCTCTCTTTCTTGGCATATCCCATTCTTTCCTTGCATATCTCTTCCTTTCTCCTCATATTTCTACTCTCTCTTTCCTCTCCATATCCTTCTCTCTTTTGTTGCATATCCTTTTCTTTCCTTGCATATTTCCTCCTCTCTCCTCATATTTCTACTGTCTCTCTTTTCTCCCCATATCTTTCTCTCTTTCTTGGCATAACCCTTTCTTTCCTTGCATATTTCTTCCTCTCTCCTCAAATTTCTACTGTCTCTCTTTTCTCCCCATATCTTTCTCTCTTTCTTGGCATAACCCTTTCTTTCCTTGCATATTTCCTCCTCTTTCCTCATATTTCATCACTCTTTTCTCCCCATATCCTTCTCTCTTTCTTGGCATATCCCTTTCTTTCCTTTCATATTTCCTCCTCTCTCCTCATATTTCTACTGCCTCTCTTTTCTCCCCATATCCTTCTCTCTTTCTTGGCATATCCCTTTCTTTCCTTGAATATTTCCTCCTCTCTCCTCATATTTCTACTGTCTCTCTTTTCTCCCCATATCATTCTCTCTTTCTTGGCATAACCCTTTCTTTCCTTGCATATTTCCTCCTCTCTCCTCATATTTCTACTGTCTCTCTTTTCTCCCCATATCCTTCTCTCTTTCTTGGCATATCCCTTTCTTTCCTTTCATATTTCCTCCTCTCTCCTCATATTTCTACTGCCTCTCTTTTCTCCCCATATCCTTCTCTCTTTCTTGGCATATCCCTTTCTTTCCTTGAATATTTCCTCCTCTCTCCTCATATTTCTACTGTCTCTCTTTTCTCCCCATATCTTTCTCTCTTTCTTGGCATAACCCTTTCTTTCCTTGCATATTTCCTCCTCTCTCCTCATATTTCTACTGTCTCTCTTTTCTCCCCATATCCTACTCTCTTTCTTGGCATATCCCTTTTTTTCCTTGCATATCCCTTCCTTTCTTCTCATATTTCTACTCTCTCTTTCCTCTCCATATCATTCTCTCTTTTGTTGCATATCCTACTTTCTTTCCTTGCATATTTCCTCCTCTCTCCTCATATTTCTACTGTCTCTCATTTCTCCCCATATCCTACTTTCTTTCCTTGCATATTTCCTCCTCTCTCCTCATATTTCAACTGTCTCTCATTTCTCCCCATATCCTTCTCTCTTTCTTGGCATATCCCATTCTTTCCTTGCATATCCCTTCCTTTCTCCTCATATTTCTACTCTCTCTTTCCTCTCCATATCCTTCTCTCTTTTGTTGCATATCCTACTTTCTTTCCTTGCATATTTCCTCCTCTCTCCTCATATTTCTACTGTCTCTCTTTTCTCCCCATATCCTTCTCTCTTTCTTGGCATAACCCTTTCTTTCCTTGCATATTTCCTCCTCTCTCCTCATATTTCTACTGTCTCTCTTTTCTCTCCATAATATTCTCCCCCCCCCCCCTGCATATCCCTTTCTCTCTCTCTCTCCTGACTGAATACATACTGTAAGTAATATGGTGTGATAGTGGGAAAGGAATATATCTGGGATGCCTATTTTTATTTTGCCTGTTTTTCAAAGGTTAATCAATATGGCCACCTTTTAAGGATAAGGTATGCAAGTTTTGATATTTTATTTTCAATCCACATTGCTTACTTAAAATAGCAAAAAATCATGCAACAAAAATGAGTAAAAGAGTGGCAACAATGCTTCATTTAAAACCAATTCAGACAAGAATATTTTGGAATTAAATCATTGGAACAACTTTATATACACACAGTGAACTGTTACTATATAATTAAACCTTGAAAATAAACATTCCAACAAAGGGTACTTAAAAGTTCTTGACCTAACAAAAGAAACCTTCCCCAAATAAATCTGATATTGGGTCAGATTTTCGAGAGTGGGGGTGAGCAGTCTGAGAAGTTCATATGATTGGTATGATCTGCTTGGTGTCTCGTGGCACATAAAGCCTCTGATGAATTGTTCTGAATGGGTGTGGTAATTAGTCCCTGTGAACAACCTCTGAACCTTTACCTTAGTTCCCTCTACCCAGATTTTTGAATTCAGTGCTGAAGAACCCAGTCTGCCTTACTATTTATCCCATAACTGATTGGTGTGAAACATATACTGTTACAGTGTGTAGATTTTGATCTAGCATGAATAAAATATTATCAAGTAATTTAAAAAAAACTTTTTACAAAAATAAAACCATCCAAGATTGTAAATTTCCTAAAAGAAGTTGGATTGTACTCAAAAATATGAGTAATTGAAAAATGATTAAAATATATATGTATACATACCTTTTTTTTCCAAACTATTGCTATGAATCTATTTCAAAAATTTTGTTGGCATTAAATGACCCACTGAGGTTTTGATATGCCATAAAACCAACCAACCATAACTGGGGGAAGAAGAGATTCATAATTTTGCCAAGGTGGATTTGAACTTTGCACATTGATATCTCATTTTGAGCTGCTAAGCATTACACCACCCACACATCCCGAAAACTTCATAACACCATCAAACGACAAACGTAAAATTGTTAATCCAATCAGTCAGTTACAGCCATGCATGATACATGCTTAGGCAATCGTATCTTTTGATACATGACTGATGAGGCAGATTTTTTTCCCGCAGTAGGTTGCCATTTCTTTCTGTAGTAAAGCAGTTGCCATCCAAGGCTACAGAACCCGGTCTGTTCTGCTATTTACCTATAGCTGGGTGGGGAAGAAGAGGATTCATACCTTTCTCAAGGGTATTAGTACGTAAGTGAATTTCATTAAATTTCTGGAATTCGAACTCGGCTCTCCAATTCCTCAATCCAAGCCGCTATCCATTACTCCACCGTGCATCCTATTGTTATTAATAGTAGAAAATCTTAGGAGTCATCTCTGGAATACAATCGTATAGTTTTATAAAACAGTGTAAAAAAAGAAACATTATTTACATTGGTGGTAACATGCAAAGTTTTCATTCAAAAATTGTCATAGACTTAGTAAAGAATAGATCATAACGAGATAAAGCGTTTTTTAACCAATCACAGTTGAACTGAATAAAATATATAAAATGAATACGATCTTCCTTTTTTTTCATTTGTAAGCTAGTCAACTTGTAATCATCTCACAAATATCAGCCTGAAAAAGATGAAGTCACTACAACTCAAGAATGCCAGCTTAGTCTACATGACTCAACTTCCCTTACCAATTTATGGGGCAAACCAGAGATAAAGCATCAAATGGTCCGCTAACATCAGCCACATCAACAAAAAAAACCTCTTTCCATCACATAGCATGCTGGTGGCAACTATACAGTGAGTTAAAATATCTTTGTGTGAATTTTTTATCAGTCTTTCTAATGAATTCTCATTTCCACAAAGTAAAAATAATTTCTTTTTGTTACAAACCATACAATTTAATCTTTACCATGCTTTTTTCTTTTCTTTTTTTTTTTTTTTTTTTTTGTGAGGCTGCAAAAACATGAACCCCTTCTGTTTTAAAATTGTTATAACTTTCTTTTGTATTGTGCGTATAGATTTTAATTTTTTGTATACTAATAAAAGAATGGACGAGTAATTTTTTTGATGTAATGCATGCACGTTTTGGCATTGAAATCAAAAAATTGAAACACAGAATAAAATGAGATTGTAGGCAGCAGGTGTTGGCCCCCAACCAGCAGTAGGAATGAATTCAAAATACTTCCTCCTTCTCAATTTATAGAGGACATACAAAAATGCATGCTGGGATTTCTTTTGAGCGAATAAGTCTACTTCTTGGTATAATCAGACTTAATATTTTCTTGTCTTGAAGCCAGAATGTTGTAATTACTTGTCTGAATCGATTTTTATGTGTTATTAGGTTGGTGCAAAAATAATGTCGTTTTTTGACGTGTTTTTTAACGTCAAAAAACGACATTATTTTTGCACCAACCTAATAACACCATTCTTAGAGTGTGAACTTTTTGCCTTATTACTGTTATTTTGCCTTACATATATTGTTTATTTGCTTAATATTATTTTTACCCTGTTCTTTTCTTTATATTATTTATTTCAAACTGTTCATATTGTTTGTTGGGCATTTCTGCCAGTTTAATTTAACTATGGCCATTTACTCTACAGCAGAGAAGCGTAAATCTGGAAGCGAGTTTCACAGGTGAGAAAACAAACTATTAGAATTAATGGTTATATCTCACTAGATCAACAGTAAATTGATGACACCTACTTACAAACCAAGGAGGAAGGCTCATCAAAAAAAATTGTCATGTAAATATTTATCAAAAAGACATAGGGTAGAGACATGTCACGGAGGTCAGAAAGTGACTGAAGATGTCAGGTCAGTAACAATTACATTAAAGACTGTTCTTTGGATTTCATTGAAAATGTTGAGGTATATAGCCAGAGCACGAAACCAGACATGGCAGGAATATCCAGTGCATTGACAAATGGTAGATTAACAAATGTGCAAAATGGATTCTGATGAGAAAAATCATCTGTCATGACATAGTGAACCAACTTTAGTGAGAAGAAAGAACAATAAAAGAACACGATTCAGACAGATGCCAATTGATCTTGCATTTAAGATTTTTGAAGATAATAGGTGGCAGATGTTGGCTTCAACCAGTAGTATGAATGAATTCAAAATACTTCCTCCTCCTCAATTTGTAGAGGACACACAAAAATGCATGCTGGGATTTCTTTTGAGCAAATAAGATAGACTACTTCTTGGTATAATCAGACTTAATTCTTTCTTGTTTTGAAGTCAGAATGCTTCAATCGCTTGTCTGAATCCATTTTTATCCACAAAGTTCATTCTAGACTTGTTCCTCTGTTACTACAGTTTTTTAGGGTACACAAGACATAAGCATTTACTATTTTAAAATTATAACTTTCTTTGTATTGTGTGTATAAATTAATATTTTGGATGAGTAATATTTTTGCATTACATTTTGCATGCATGTTTTGATGTTGAAAACAAAAATTGAAACGTAAAATAAAAAAACAAATACATTAAAAAAAACAAAAAATTCCTAAATAAAGGCTTTGTTTGATATTGACACAGCTATTTTCATTTCCAAAAAATCACAAAAAAAATTAACGTGGGTTTAATCGGTGTTACACCTCATATAGAGTCTAGAAGAATTCAAAATGGCGTTGGAAAATGGAAATTTAACCTTCTTCCAAAGCAGTAGTAGGCGATTTCCAGCTTAAAATACCAGAAATAAGAGTTAACAATTTATAGAAACCATCTCAAGGTGATAGAATGCGCCTAGAGTAGCAAAGAGAGAGAATGCAGCATGATAAAGGTTAAAAAAGAAGATTTATTTTCTTTAAAATGTGCATAAAAATCAATTCATACACATCTGTGTACAAAAACTTTGTTGTAAAAATATAAATAATACCACTGAACATCATAGCAGCTTCTTGAAATTTTATATTGTTTTATAAATTTAACTGTTGAAACTCCATTGAACTACATTAATTCAACAAAGTAAAACTGGCAGCTGTTCTCAAAAATGACTGCCAATCAGTTGTTAACTGGGGCAAAGATGGCATGTAAATTTTAACCACTCCAAAACAAAACTAACTTTTAATTACTAGAGAGAACCTTTTCTACCTACCACCAGCATGGCTTGATGCTAAGTTCCAGAAGTGTAATATTGCATCTTCTTGGCATAAAGTGGAGATATTGAATCTGCTGCTAGAAAAGTTGCTTCTCTGTGCTGTGCCAGACAATTTTTCTTGTCAGAATCCATCTTGAGCACTTACAAATCTACTCTTCATCCATGCATTGAATATCATTGCCATATCTGGTCTGGTATTCTGTATATATATATGTATATATATATGTTTGCCTGTCAGGGTTTCAATTCTCAGTAGTGGATGCACCCAAATATAGGATGAATCTGTCGTCCAGTGCTTTCTGCATTCTGTTGAGGTTTCTTCTAGACTCGATGAATTACTTAATTATCTCAAATCCTCCTTAATTTCTATCGTTTGTATATCCTTGGTTGAACCAGCTTCTACTGCTCTGGATGAGGCGGCTTGGTGATGGTAGCTGTGGCTCTCAGAGGCACAGTCCTATGGGTAAAGGAACTTGGATGAGTTCCACCACAGAATATGTGAATGAACGGTGCAATATCGAGTCTAGTTCGCTACCTCTTCATCACCAAGGCCTGTTAGTACAGTTGGTATGATGTTTGCCTATCAATGTAACTGTCCGGGGTTCAATTCTCAGTAGTGGATGCGCACTGCTGATGAGCCCCAAATATAGAATGAAACGGCCGTCCAGTGCTTTCTGCATTCTGTTGAGGTTTCTTCTAGACTCGATGAATTACTTAAAAAAATATATATATATGGATTCTTGACAAAATCCAAAGAATGTTATCAGTCCTGACCTGGAATTTTGACTTCAGCCACTTTCTCATCACAATGATGTGCTTCCACTCTTTCTTTTCTATAAATATTTTCATGGTAGTTGTTCTGATGTGCTCTCCTCTTTGTGGAGGGTTTTATTACTAACATTATTTTTATTATTTACATTATTCGGACTATTGTCCTCATCTTTGTCGTCATATTTATCGCAACGTTTCAGCCATTGTACGCTCCGGCCTTCTTCAGGTGGTTGGAATTTCGAACTGAACCCTTTATTTCACTCACTGGGGTAGACTGTTCTAGTTCCACTTGCTATGTTTAATGGATGTCAGTTATCAGTTATCTCCTGTTAATTTTCTCTCTGAAAATTTTCCACTGCCTTAACCGGATATTGAACTCACATGGACACATGGCACAGTAAATAAAGACATTGGTTAGATCCAGTGACAGGACCGAAAGAGTGGGAGTTCAATACCTGGTTAAGGCATTGGAGAATTTTCAGTGGGAAAATTAACAGAAGATAACTGATAACTGACATCCATTAAATATGGCACGTGGAACTAGAACAGTCTACCCCAGTGAGCAAAATAAAGGGTTCAGTTCGACTTTCCAACCACGTGAAGAAGGCCGGAGCATACAACGGCCGAAACGTTGTAATATGATGACAAAGATGACGACAATAGTCTGAATAATGTAAATAATATGCATGATACCACATCTCAGAAATATAGACTGATATTAACATTATTTTATTCAGTTTCTTGTAAAGAGTTTTGTTTTCATATTGTAAATATCACATTGGGGCTAGTTTTTAAATCGTTGTTTTGTTCCCCTCCTCCTACAGACATTGAATTGTACATATGGGCTTTAGTTAGGATTTTCATAGAGACAATGAGGTATTATGGTGGATGTTGTAAGAAAGGTTTGTAAGAATGGGTTGTTTTGGTGTAAGGAATATTGTTTGTATGTTTGGGTTAGTGTTTGTGGCTAGAAGTTAAGACAGAAGAAGACCATCCTTTTCCCCAATTCCCATTTTGGCATTGTGCCACATTTTGTACCATTGTACAAATAAATATCACTCTCTTCTTTGTGGGGGTTTTTATTACTAATATTATTTTATTTAGTTTCTTGTAAATAGTTTTCTATTCATATTTGTAAATACTCATTGGGGCTAGTTTTTAAATCATTGTTTTGTTCCCCTCCCCCTACAGACAATGAATTGTACATATGGGCTTTAGTTAGGATTTTCATAGAGACAATGAGGTATTATGGTGGATGTAGTAAGAAAGGTAAGTAAGAATGCGTTGTTTTGGCGTAAGGAATATTGTATGTTTGGGTTAGTGTTTGTGGCAGGCTAAGTTTAACGTTAAGACAGAAGAAGACCATCCTTTTCCCCATTTTGGCCTTGTGCCACATTTCTGTACATAGCAGAATAAATATTGCTCTCATCTTTGGTACTTTGATCACATGAATTTAACCATACTATTTGATTGGCAGCTTGAGTTAGATATAGCCATGAATTATATATAACCCTGAATTCTATTCAAATAGTTTCTTTTCACGCACTACTCACCTCTGGAACTCTCTTCTCGTTCCTTGTTTTCTATCACCTACAATCTTTAAAAATTTAAATGCAACATCAATCACAATCTTCTGTCTTCTTGAAACCTGCCAGCAACTTGGTTGGGTAAACAAAGTGCTGTGTTGAAAGTGTCTTCTAAAAAAGCAAAAATGTTATTCTTCAGAAAGACAATGCAAGGGCATACTCTACAAAAGAAAATCTGAGAAGAAAAAAAAAGCTTTCTTAGGTTTGGGGGTTCCTCCAGATCCTCCTCCATACTTACCAGATTTAGCATCTGGTGATTTTCTTTTGTTTCGATTTTTGGAACATTCAGAAACAAAGAAGTTAAAAACTCCTTCAAACTTTTCTTTTCGGAGGAAAAGTCCCCCGCCATATTTCTTTAACCATGTAACTGAAAATTTGCCTTCAGTCGTTGAAAATTAAGGTGATGACATTTTTGATAGATAATTAAATAAATTTAACTTAAATCTGATTTTTATATCTTCTCTGGTCAAGCATAATTACTTTCCAAATGTCCTAACATATTACATTAGTTAGTATAGGAGACCAGGTTGCTAATACATTATTACAAAGTGAGAGACCAGTGCTAACACCAAAACCAGGAATCCAGCTACAGAATTCTTTGCTTTGTGTGTGTGTTTTTTTTTGTTTTTTTTTTAAGCGTTTCACCCCAAGCAAGGCGGGAAGCTACTAGGATGCAACGGGTTACAGAAGATTTCGAGCAAGATCAGATAGGAGTGATAGAGGAAAGGATGAGGAGAAGGATAATGGATAGATCAAGGCAACTGGAGATGTCAATTGACATTACATTTGAATAGTTGGAGATTATAGCTCTCAGGGAAACTGGAATATGGAAGGGAGTTCCACATGCGAGAGGTGGGAGACATGAAGCTGTTGGAGTAGAAGAGACAGCTACATTTAGTAGTTTCGACAGTGAAAGGGTGAGAGCGGGATTGTTAGAACGCGATGTTTTTCCACCTCCTCTGTACCCATGCGATTTAAAACCTGCTGATTTTTAATTTGCTTTCATTATTGGAACATTTTATAAGTAGCAGAATATTCAGAAACAAAGAAAAAAATTAAAATAGTCTTTCAAATTTTTTTTTTTTTTTTTTTTTTCAGGAGAAACCACAAATTTTTCTAAATATGGAATTGAATTTTTGCCTTCTTGTTGAGCTGCAGATGGTGAAAATGAAGGTGATTATATTTTTTATAAATAATATTTAAATGAATTTAACTTATATTTATTTGTTTTTGTTTTTTTTCTACAATGATGTTCACACTGTACAAAGCCCAAGAGCCACTTGAGGTAGAGGGTTACAGAGTAAGAGGCACAGTTTACGAGAATATGTGGGGCAGATAACGATTAACCCTAGACTTGAACAGGTTAAGATTGTAGTGATTGAGGAAACAACCTCTACAAAGCAGCATTTTATATTCTTTCAGGTAAAATGTAATTTCTCTTTGAACACCTTTTATACAGAATAAACTTTTTAAGCCTGTAGACTCCCCCCCCCCTGTAGAGAATAGTGCAACAGCTTCATACGCTAGATGTAGCTTTGGATTCCACAGCAAGTAGGTTTTCACAGCATCTGCGCGGATGACACCACAATTTATTCCTGCCTCAAAAACAAATCTAGTGTCACTGACAAAACTAACCTGGCCGTGCGTCTTGAAAAGGACCTCCAATCGGTTGTGAACTGGGGCAGGAATTGGCTGGTCAACTTTAATGCTTCAAAAACAAAACTGCTCTTAATCACTACAGAGATCCTTCCTTGCCCTCCATTAGAATGTCTGACGCTCAACTTCTCCAGAGCAACTCTCTGTGGCTGCTCAGTCTCACGTTGACTGCCCACCTGAGATGGAACAAATACATTTAGTCAATTGCTTCGTCCACTGCAAGGAAAGTTGGCTCCCTGTGCCGCGCCAGGAAATTTTTCTCCCCAGAATCTATCCTCCAGATCTACAAATCAACAATTTGCCCTTGCATGGAGTATTGCTGCCATATATAGTCTGGAGCTCCTTCTGTTTGCCTCGGGTTCTTGATAGGGTCCAGAGGCAGATATGCAATATAATTGGCCCTGCTCTGGCATCTCATCTACAGTCACTTTCTCACAGATTTGCCGTCGCCACTCTCTGTCTGTTTTACAAATACTTTCATGGCAATTGCTCTGAGGAGCTGCATTCGCTGGTTCCCAGACTTCATGAGTTCAAGCGCCCTACGAGGCTGGCATCCCACTCTCACCCCTTCACTGTCGAAACTCCTAAATGTAGCTACTCTAATAGCTTCATGTCTCGCACCTCTCGCCTGTGGAACTCCCTTCCCTATTCCAGTTTCCCTGAGAGCTATAATCTCCAGCTATTCAAATGTAATGTCAATCGACATGTCCAGTTGCCTTGATCTATCCACTAACCTTCTCCTCCTACTCTCTTCTATCACTCCTATCTGATCTCATTCTATATTTTCTGTAACCCCTTGCGTCCTAGTGGCTTCCCGCCTTGCTTGGGGTGAAATGCTTAAAAAAAAAAAAAAAAAAAAAAAGGTAGAAGTTGCTAGCCTCACATCCACCAGTTTTGAATTCAGTGTTGTTGCAGAAGTCAAGTGACTTACCTGCCAACATAGCTGCCTTCTTGTGTTTTCTTGAAGAAGCAGGCCAGCTAATTTTACCTCATTTTATAGGAGAGCGCTTAATACACCGCTTAGGTTGGCCCATTTTGCTAGAATGGACCTGCCCAATACATTTGCATGTGTGGTCTCTATTTACCTATATATCTCTCCATACCCCATTAAATGACTCAAGTCAGTTAAAGTTTGTGGTTACACTAGCCTACTTGTGTGTCAGACCACTGGCAAGCTAACCAATATTCTCCAGTTGTCTTTCTTTAACCTATAAATATAGCATACCTATCAAGGTTTGGTTGCCAACCAAAGCTAAATAGCTCATTTTCACTGCTATTAATCCCTAACTGGAGGAAGATGAGCTAAATTCATATTTTTCCAAAATTATTTGTGCGAAAACGAATGCAACAGTCATAGCTGAAATTGTTGAAAGTCTTTCCATAGAAGACCAAAGATAGAATCTTTGCCAGTCGCAGTACAGGAAGATAAATTGGCATGAATTATAATTTATGCATATTGTAAATGTATCCTTAGTGCCATTGGACTTCCCTCTAGAGAATAAGGTCATAGCCACACCACACTAAGTTCACAGCCTCGCCACGCAAGGTGCTGCAGTTTCTGTGGCAGGTACGTTTCCACATGATGCAGTTATCAGGCCCATGCCCACCCATTTTTGAATTCAGTTCTCTTTCTCCTAGACTGGTTGCCAACCAAGGCTCGAGATCGCAGGCTGCCCTGCAATTAACTTTTAGCTGGGATTGGGGAAAAGAGATAGATTCATAACTTTCCAAAAGTATTTGTGTGAAATCGAATGTAACAGCCTTGGCTGGAATTTGTGTTTGACACACCAATCCCACTTTCCATGCTGATAATCGCTACATGACGTGCACATCCAGTAAACAATATGGCATGGATGAAATGATTACAACAGATGTAGGTTTATTACTAGATAAAAACTTCACTTAGCTGGATGGTTACCATGACCAAATTGACAAAGTCCTTGTCCATGTCAAACAGGCTTTCGAAAATAGAAGGATGCAAATTCAAATCTTGTTAGATTTTTTATTTCCAATCTGCACTGCTTACGTAACAGTTGTACAATGTAAAAATATATATATATATATCTGAGCATTGCAATAAAAGGCAATAGTTAAAAGAAAAATATAAACTACCACATTTGATGGCTGATAAAACCCCCTTTTAAATGGCTCAAAAAATACCTACTGCATCTTAGATGACAAGTTATCGAGCAGGCTAACATTAATGCAAAAGCCACAGACTATCAGAACCTAATCTAACTCTCTCTCTCTCTCTATATATATATATATATATATAATAATTATAGTTTTAAGGTATGCTATATTTATGGGCTAAATAAATGTGCTCAATATCATATTGATATAGTGTATGTATATATAAAAGTGGACTGAGTACAACTCCAATTGGCAACAGTCTGTTTCATGCTTAAGTGCAAGCTTCAGGCAATATATATATATATATATATATATATATATATATATATATATATATACACACAGTATAGGATTGGTGTATACGGAATAAATTCTAATAACCAACAAATACTATTCTTAAGAGTGCTCAATACAGTAGAACAAATATAATTATTTATTTGAAAATTATAACATAAAAATGTTATAAAATCACTACAAAAATAGCCATTTTGTTTCAACACTTCTGGTGCCTTACAAAGTGATGATGTTGAATGTAGAACATCATCACTTGATAAGACACCAGAAGTGTTGAAACAAAATGGCTATTTTTGTAGTGATTTTATAACATATTTATAACTTTCGAATAATTATATATATGTGTGTATATATATATATATATATATATATATATATATATATATATAGTGAAGCAGCTCAGTTCATAGGAACCGACAGCCAGACACCAGCACATATGATTTGATTATAGTGGTAAAGGCTTTGTGCAGAATCAACCACACTTGTTGAAGGGCTGAATATAGAGAGCTGGTGCATTATGTGCCACAAGGTCCCAAAACGACCCTTCACAGGTTTTGAATTCAGAGTTGTCCTCCTCCTAGACTAGTTGCCACCCAAGGCCCAGTCTGTCCTGCTATTTACCCACAGCTGGAGGGAGACGATTCAAACCTTTCCCAAGGGTATTAGCATGTAAGTGAATGTAATGGATTCGAGTGGAATTTGAACTTGGCTCTCCAATTCCTCAATCCAAGCCGCTATCCACTACTCCACCATGCCTTTATATATATATATAGTACATCAAAAATTTATACACACTTCAGAAAAGGAAAAAACTTGTCTTTCATAGTTTTATCAAATGGTGATAACACTGTTTACTGTAGTATGATATTTTTTTTGACAGACGATTACCCTCATGACTGTAAAGTCTACAACAAGCCGGTGGTATGTTTGTCATTTCAGGAACATAGGATTATTTTAAAGTGGTATTAAAAATTTGAGAATGTTGTTGAAGTCCAAAGACCATAGAGTTGCTGTGAGTTTGTAATACAACGTCAAACATGTTTGACATTTTTGGTCTAGACTCTGTATGTGCATGTGTGTGTGTGTAAATAAATATGCTTAAATCTACCTTCATCCCTGCTGTCTGCCAGCGGCTTAGGGGTAGATTCTCTAACTGATGCCAATTCAGCCAGGTTTCAATTCTAGCTAGAGGCAACCGTACATCTAGCCACACTGATGAGTTGTGATACAGTGAAACAGTCTGACTGTGGATGACACACACACACACACACACACACACATATATATATATTAGAGACATTTTTATGTTTAACATTCTTTTTATAGATACAAGTATTTAAGTAAATGCTCTGTTTATAATAAACAGTATTAAATAACATTTACCGGCCTGAATGTCCGAGAAATTTTCATAGAAAATATTCATCCTTTGACAGGATTCGAACCTGCATTTTCTATGAAAATTTCTCGGACATTCAGGCCGGTAAATGTTATTTAATACTGTTTATTATAAACAGACCATTTACTTAAATACTTGTATCTATAAAAAGAATGTTAAACATAAAAATGTCTTTAATAAATTGTCGGACTTTGTCCATTTCTTAATATATATATATATATATATATATATATATATATATATATATTTTATGTGTGTGTGTACTATTACTGTTTAATTTCAGTGTTTTCACATTTGCTGGAACCAATTTCTAGTCACTGAAGGTGATGCCATTAAAATAGTCAAACTGAAATTTTTATGCATATTTTTTCTTTTTTTAAATACATTTCAATATACTGTCCCCTATGGAGAAAGATACCTTATTTAATGTTGGCTGCTTCTTTTTTATTACAACAGACTCTGGCATTTGAAGTCTTTCTTTGTACTTTTGGTTTTATCTACTAAAATTTGTCTTTGTTGATATTATTTTACTTATTTGCTATATGTTAAATTCTTACATTGGCCACTCATGCACCACACTTTCTCATAGGTTGACTTGTCATTTGTCAACATTTAATGCAATTCATGTATCATATTTATCATCATCAAGCTTAAAACAACTGGTATTTCCAAGCTGTCGCTCATTTAGGTACTGACCAAGCTTGACTTTTCTTAACTTTGGTAATCAAATGAAAACTGGCATTGACTGTAAGCCCAAGGACAGCCCAAGTTTTGAGTTATGAATTAGAGATGACAAAATACAGAAATGTAACTGTCTGAACGACAGAATATAGAAATCTGGACATGCATTAGCGGATGTCTTTCAGAGATAGGAACATTTTGTTAGAAGCAAAGAAAAAAGTACCGAAGTGCTTTTTAATGGCAGTGGATGCTATAGAGTTTCCTGACAGAGGAAGAGAAGACTTGAAGCAACAGAGATGTGATTCTACAGAAGGATGCTGAGAATAACATGGACAGAAAATGTGAGCAATGAGGAAGTTTTTAAAAAAAAAAAAAAAAAAATTGAAAATATAAGGACACATACTTAAAATCAGAAACAGCTGAAAATTCTGGGATGCAAAATGAGGAAGAAAGGCTTGGGAAATTTAACACTCACAAGACATATTTAAGGCAAGAAGAGTAGAGGGAGACATTGAGGAATCTACCTAAGGAGTTTATGTAAATAAACAGCAGAGCAGGGATGAAGAGGGAAGGGACAGGAAGTTGTGGAGACCCATGCTCCCTTATCACCTATGTCCTGTAAGAGCACAAGAAAGAAAACCTGATTTCATAATACTGCAATATTAAACATAAATTGGAAGTCAATCTGGGTAACCTTCAGGGAATTGCGAACTGGACCCTTTATTTAAACGGCGGGAGTGGATTGTTTTCATTCTGCTGTCCATGTCTCAGGTTATGTCATCTAGTTATTTTAGTACTGCTCAGTTATTGCTTGACCCATTTCCACCGAGTCCAAGTACACACTGCCCAGCCCAGGGATTGAACTCATAGTTACTGTCACCAAATTCAGGAGCCAATGTCTTAATCCACTAGGCTAATGTCCCATGAAGAAGAATCTGCATTAAATAAAGGGTCCAGTTTGACTGACAATCACCTGATAGCTGCCAGAGGGCACAATAGGTGGAATGTTGTGATAACAAAAACAAAGATGGGGATAATAGTCTGTGTACAAATAATGATAACTCCTTATGCCAGAAATTCGCAGGTCTTATCTGCCATTAAATATGGTAGTTAAAATTAATATTGAAAAATACTTTAAGAAAATTTCTATGACTTTAAACTTCAATGACAAGCTACAAAAATAACACCAAACAAATATTATATATATATATATATATATATATATATATATATATATATATATATGAATAAAAATATACGGAAAAAACAAACAAAAATCCTAATATGCAATTATGCTGTTTTAATGTTAATATAATGTCAACGTCGGACGTTTCGGTCCAGTACACCATCTTCAGGACATATTCATAAAACATAATTAACATTAGACTATATTTAATTCAACATGAAAAGACAATGGACATAAGAGTAAGACTAATCAAAACAGACAACGGAAATTATAAATATGTCCTGAAGATGTTTTACTAGACCGAAACGTCCAACCGTGACGTTATATTAACATTAAAACAGCATAATTGCATATTAGGATTTTTGTTTGTTTTTTCCGTATATTTTTCTTCATACTGTCGGATCTATATCCATATATTTGCTTACATATATATATGTCAGTTTTTTTTTTGTTTACATACAGTTCAGTGTTGGTACGAAAGGTTTTGATATAGAGCAAAACGTTTTGAGACAATAAAAAGTAGGGGGTGGGGGGAGAAAGTCAACTTTAAGTGGCTGATTCATACCATTTTATTCCCAAGAATGGTTTTTTGCACAGGATGCCTTTTCTGGATGGTATGGCACCAGCCAACAGATGCAGAATTGTCAACCACTTGGGAATAATCAAAAAGAAAATCAGATAAGTTGGTTTAATTAAACACTTTGTTAAAGTTTTTACTTTCAAATTACACTTCCAGTCTGTCACTTATTTCCAGACAACTTGACAGAAATGTTCCCAATTTCATCTTCAGTTAAATATTATTAAACAAAAAAAAAAAAAAAGTTTAATCATGTGATGAATTATTTGAAGCCTGTTCGGAAAGTATCCAGCTGTTACGAATATCCCAAGAAAAGGTTGTGCAGTCTTGATATAGCATGGCAATCAGTCAGAGGGGACCTTACAGCCCATTCAAGAACAGAAATGTTTGCCGTAAGATGACACTGACATTCTCTAGTGCTTTAGTACATTTTCAACAATGACGAATTCCATCTGTTCTTCTCACCTTGTTCGTGTTTCTTTTGGCAAGACGTTGTATCACCTAGAACTATCAACCCCCTGCACTGCTAGACTACATTTGGCCCCCTGATCTGTCCATCTTCATGTAGTCTACATCTGGCATCCAGATCTATCAACTCCCCACTACAGTCTGAATTTGAAAACAAAGTCTATCAAATGCCTTGCAATTCTAGATATGGCACTCAGATCCTCCAAGCTTCTCAGAAATCTGCATTTGGCACCTGTATCTATCAATCGTTATGTCATCTATATTTAGCATCCTGATCTATTAAACTCACTGCAGTTTAGATTTGACAACCAGGTATATCAAACACCTGGCAATGGAGATTTGGCACTCATGTCTATCAGTCTACCTGCAATCTAGATTTGGCACCTGAATATATGTCTACCTGCAATCTAGATTTGGCACCTTGAATATATCAGTCTACTAGCAATCTAGATTTGGCACCTGAATATATCAGTTTACCTGCAATCTAGATTTGTCATCTGAATCTGTTAATTGTCCCTGAGTCTACATTTGCCACCCATGTCTATCAATCCTCCAAAAGTTTAATTTCTGGTTTTTCCCAACGTTAAAAATAGCTTTCAGACCATAAACAAGATTAAGTAGAATGCAACGAAGCAGCTGATGACCACGGGAGGTGATGCTTTATTACTGCTGTCTCAACACCAGCCAACTTGTCTCCGTGACAACTCACCACCAACATATGCAGCGTTTGGACAACTCAACGCTGGCGTCAAATTTATAGCCTCAGAGCAGTTTTGGCTGTCATAGTGTGCACATATCCTAAGATCGGCTAGGGCACCTCGATGTGGTGTAATGGTTAGCAAGCTTGTCTCGCCAAAACAGTTACAACTGAGTAGTGAGTTCAATTCTCACTCGGTGCTCCATACTTTCGGCCTTGTGCCACATCTAAGCTATGCTTAGAAAATCATTTGGGCACCTCGAGGCGGTGTAATGGTTAGCAAGGTTGGCTCGCTAGAACAATTACGACTGAGTAGTGAGTTCGATCCTCACTGGGTGCCCTCTAATTTCGTCCTTGTGCCACATCTAAGCTATGCTTGGAAAATCACTATCTTAGATCGGCTTGGAGTTGTAGAGATTTTGAAAGTTTGGTTGTTTGTCTTAGCGATTTATTAGTTACAACAGACTATTTAGCTGACTGGTGTTTAAGTTTTAAGATCAGACAAATAACCATGCTGAGTGGCAAATAGAAGACTGCACAGAGAGCTGAGGATGGAGGACCCCACAATATGGAGATTCATTACAGGGCTGCAAAAGGCGCCAAGAAATTGAGATGCATTTTTCGAGAATTTAATTGGAGGTCATCCCCACTTCCACTACATTGAAAAAGTATATGAAGGCAGATGAAGGAATTTTGCAGATTATTTCTTTGTCACAACGACCTCCAACTGAATATTTGAGGGGAATTGCATACAATTTTCAATAAATTCTTAAATTAAAAATAAAGTCATGTATTTAAAAAATGATCCTTAATAAATTACTTTTATTTGTTTTCAAAAAGTCGATGAAAAAATTTCGTAGTTTGCATGTCATTGAGTAGACTGGTGGTGAGTTGTCTTGGAGTTGAGTTGTCACAGTGCTGAGTCAGTGGTGCTGAGTCGTCCTGCACCCAATGATCCTGAAGCAACACTATGCAGTCTGTTTTGAAGAGTGGGAGTGTGAAAATGTGTGTGAAATCTCAAGGGGAATAATTTAAAGAGAACTATGGTACTATTGCCCTAGGTAGGCTATATTTAACTATATTTAAAAGGTCTGTAAACTTTCCAAACAGGCATTGTATAAAATTACATGTTAAAGAAATTTTTTAATGTGCCAAAAATTATCTGGATAATTTTAAAATGGAATAAATATGTCTTTGGTGTGTTTTCGCATGTGTCGTTTCAGATGGGCACTTCGAGAGAACATCGAAGAGCAAAACTGACAAGGGAAAGGTTTTTCCCCAGTGTGTGTTTGCATGTGATTTTTTAAACCTGTGTTTTGGGAAAATTTCATCTCACAAATCTCACATTGGAACGGTCTTTCTCCAGTGTGTGTTCGCATATGCTTTCTCAAATGTGCATTCTGAGAGAAATTTGACCCGCACAATTCACAGTGAAAGGGCTTTTCTCCGGTGTGTGTCCGCATGTGTTTTCTTAAATTTGAGTTTTCTGAAAACTTTGAACCGCAAACATCACAGGTGAAACGTTTCTCTCCACTATGTATTTGCTTGTGTCTTCCCAAGTTAGAAATATCTGAAAACTTTGTCCCACAAATATCACAGTCGTAGGGTTTTTCTCCGGTGTGAGATCGCACATGTTTCTTCAGGCCAGAATCGGAAGCAAAATTTCTTCCGCATAGCTCACAGTGAAATGGTTTGGCTCCACTGTGTGTCCGTATGTGTCTTGTCAACCTAGAATTTGTGGGAAATTTCAACCCACAAATCTGACACTCAAAGACTTTTTCAGTTGGGTGTGTTTGCATATGACTCTCAACTTCTGCTTTCTCTGAAAATCCCCATCTACAAATTTCACAGTGGAAGGGTTTGTCGCTGGTGTGTATACTCAAATGATAATCAAGATTGGTTTGATCTGAAAAGCTGCAGTCACACATCTTACAGGAGAAGATATTTTCTTCAGTGTAATTTGGTAGTTTTGATTCCACGTAGGTAGTCTCTGTTTTGTTAATTTCTTTGAAGTCTTCCTTCTTTGTTTCCATGTCTGAGAAAATTATGTTACTACTTGTTTCTGCTCTTTAAATGTATTTGAGAAAAATCGTTAACTCAAATTTTGTTCTGAAAATAAATGTCTGTCTACTTCATCCAGTTCAGAGTTTATTTCTAAGACTGCTTTTCATTCTTGTGAGCTATCTTCCTTACGGCTTAATTAGGTCAAAATCTGATGAATAAATACCTAAGTTAAAGGGATGAGAATTCAAAAGGTGGACAACATTACAGATAACGTGATACGGCAGCTGGTGGTAAATTAGAATTTTTCTAATTGTCCGCTGCAACTGGAGGCCTTCGGAGCAGGTTCTCAGTATGGATAATGAAGTTTAAAAAGACCTTTTCATTCGGCTTTCAACAGTAAAACCTGAAAATTAAAAATAAAAATATTGTGAAGATATTAACAAAAAAGATGACTATGTAAAATAGAAAATCAATTTGCATTTGAGTGTATCTATTGTAACGTAGGGAAGGTTACTGAATAGAATAATCGAACAAAGGTTGGTCATGAACGATAATACGTAGGACAAGAACAACATATATAAGATTCGCCAGTGACGCATAGAAGAAGTAGTCAACTGCTAGAAGTGAGTCAAGTGAATTCCACAATGAATCTCCAACTTTCAGGATATCTACTAACCACCCCATGCAGTCAGACATGGCACAAGGCCAAATTCAATGTGGGTATCTGAGCTCATAGGCTCAGCCAAAACTTCCCAGTAGACCCTGCATAAAATGGGGTCGGGTAACTTTTTCCTGAGACAAGACTCTACCCTTTGATATAGCCTTGTGTGGGGATCCTCTCTGCCCAGAGGCAGAGAGTTTGACTGCACAGCTGGAGACAAATCTCCAACTGCAGGATATCTACCAACTGCCCCACACGGTTAGATGTGTCACAAGGCCAAATTTAATGTGGGATATCCGAGCGTGTAGGCTCGGACAAAAATTCCCAGTAGACACTGTATAAAACGGGGTCAGGTAGCGTTTTCCCAAGACAAGACTCTGCCCTTCGATATAGCCTCGTCTGGGGATCTTCTCCGCCCAGAGCCAGAGATTTTAACCAGCACAGCTGAAGATGAATCTCCAGTTGCAGACCAACATACAGTATTTACTACTGTATTTATATACATTATCATCTGCAACAACAGTATCAAAAATATTTTCTTTTTTATAGACTTTTGCTTCAAAGCTTCATGTCTCCTCTATATTACTAATCTTACTATAATGGCTGAAACATGAACTGAGATACTGATGATTTGAGGACATTATTTAAAACCAGGCCTCAAAGCTGCTTGTGGCATGACAGGCTCACACAGTAGATCCAAGTGGACATTTGCATTATCTCAGTCCCCTGAATTATTTCCAGCTCAATTATCGAACTGTATTAAATGTTATTTGTACTTAAGAGGAAGATTGAAACAACACTTACATGTTTCTAATTAAAAGATTGTTTATTGGAATGGTTGACAAAACATTGGCTAATTGCCACTTGAATCAAACTTTATAAAATGGTAAATAATAAGGATTTCCTTTATAGTTGGTTCACATATTTTAATAATTTAGTAAATGCTTATAAATTTATGAATAAAAAATTGTTTTTGTATTTATTTCTTTATAAATTGCTAAATGATAAATATTGCATTACATTAGTTCAAATTGTATTAGTTTTTTAGAATGTTGTAATTATAAGATTATTCTTATAAATAAACAAATAGTGTTCAATAATTATTTGTAAATTCTTAATAAAAAATATATAAATTCACTTTCATCATGTGTTCTTATATATATATATATATATATATATATATATATATATATATATTAGGTTGGTGCAAAAATAATTTCGTTTTCTCACATAGTAACATATGTTAGAAAACGAAATTATTTTTGCACCAACCTAATATATATATATATAATTATTTATTTAAAAATTATAACATAAATATGTTATAAAATCACTAAAAAAATAGCCATTTTGTTTCAACACTCCCGGTGTCTTATCAAGTGATGATGTTGAATGTAAAATAAATGGTTTTAAAAGATTCAAATTAATAAACGATCCTTCATAAGGGGAAAACACTTTTGCAAAAGCTAGAATGACCAATCAAAACACAAGTATAGGAGAATTCAAAAAACTTGACAACAAAGTAAGGTTATAAGAGGTTTCAAGTTGGGATTATACTAAAATAGAATTTAGTCTAACCAATAAGTATTAAATTATATGATAAAATTTGATATATATAGTTAGACCAGTATATATATATATATATATATATATATATATATATATATATATATATATAGAGGGTTACACTGCCTTAACTCACACTCTTTGGGTCCTGTCACTGGATCTAACTAACACCTTTATCCACTGTGCCATGTGTCCTAGAGGGGAATTAGCAGGAGATAACTGATAACTGACATCCATTAAACATGCCACGTGGAACTAGAACAGTGTACCCCAGTGAGCGAAATAAAGAGTTCAGTTCAACATTCCAACCACCTGATGATGGCTGGAGCGTATAACACCCAAGACATAATAAATATGGCTAAAAGATGAGAACAATAGTCTGAATAATGTAAATAGTGTTGACAATGCATATTAGTGGGAAATGAGCAGTGAATTTTTATATACATTATATGTATATATATTTAAAAATTTTTTTTTTATATATTACCAACAGTGTTTGTATACGTCATTTTTTAAACTGAAATTAGAATTTCTTATTTTTCAATTTTAAGTGGAAGTTTCAACCTAAATTTAAATTCAAGTTTAGATAATAATACAATTAAATATTTAACGACAATTAAATATTTAACGACAATAATGCCATGAAACTGCAAGACCCAGAAAATATTAACCAGACTGCGATCAGTTCTCAGTACCTGATGATTACATTGTGCATGAAACTTTTTGCGTTGTTTTGCTTACACAAAGGGATAAATATATATGTATGTGTATATATTTTGAACAATAAAAAATATTAAAAAATTAAAATCTTCAAACATACTGGGTCGTATAATAATATTCTTTTGTTTTTATTATTATTTCATTTAGATTCCTCGACTAGTTTCGGCCAACATGGCCATCATAATAATAATAAATATATATGTGTGTGAACACTTGCACATACATTTATTTGATATATATATATATATAGATATATACACATATACACACACACACTTAGATACTATAAAAAAATTATATATATATATATATATATATATATGTATATATATATTATATATGTATAGCCCAGTTCGTTGGGTCAGGGAAACTTGGATGAGACACATCACAGAATTTGTGAAGAGCTGCACTATATTGAGTCTAATTAGCTACTTCTTTGTCACCAAGGCCTGTTGGTATGATGCTTGTGGTGTATTGTAATGGTCTGGGTTCGATTCTCAGTCGTGGATGTACACTGCTGATAAGTCCCGAAAATAGGCCAAAAAGGGCCATTCAGTGCTTTCTGCATTCTGTTGAAGATTCTTTTAGACTCAATGAATTACTTAATAATGATTAAATCCTCCGAATAATTTCTATCATATATATATATATATATATATATATATATATATATATAATTATTTATTTTTAAAGAAAAAAAAAAAAAAAAATTTATAACATAAATATGTTATAAAATCACTACAAAAATAGCCATTTTGTTTCAACACCTTCGGTGTCTTTGGAAATCGTAGCTACCGATGGGTGTTGAATTTAATGTCCGTTTTTTTTTGTTTTTTTTTTTACATACACTATATTTTAATATATTAAATAATATTAATTTTGATCATTTTTATCTTTGTATATTTACTCGCTTAAATTAGATTTCAATAGGTTGTTAACATTCATGCAATGACATTTTCTGTCTTAAATATTTATCGGTTAGGGTATGCAACTGTCTGGGTCAATGTCTGTGGATGTGTGTGCATGTATTTATATGTATCTATGTGTATGGAAAGTGCATCCACTTTTAATTATGTATGTATGTATGTACGTGTGTGTTGGTTTCCCTTCTCCCATTTTCCCCCCCCTTTTTTTTTTTTTTTTCATGACAGACGGTGGAGATGTTCTCTGTCTTGTCCCCTTTTTTTTGTGTGTATATGTCTTGGTGCTTATGTATTAGAATCTGACTGCGTTTGTTTTACGCGTGAGTTTGGGACCCCATTTACACATCATGAGGATTAAAATGTATACATTGTAAAAAGACCGGATATTAAATATAGCTAAAGTAACTTCAATGAAAAAATAAATTGAATAACATATTTCTTCTTTTCTCCTCAGTAATTTTATAGTTATAAACTTGATAGCGAATAAATGTTAAATTTTGATTTTGTAATTAGCAGTTTTAAATTTTAATATTAAATTTTATCATATAATTTAGTAATTATTCGTTGGAATAAATTATTTTTTAATACTAAACATCTGAATAGATATTATAACATGACTTCGTTATCGAGCTTTTTGAATTTTCCTGTACTGGTGTTCTGATTGGTCCATCTAGCCTTTGTAACAACGTTTTCCCCTTGCGTAGAATATTAATTAATTTGAAACTTTTAAAACCATTTATTTTACATTCAACGTCATCACTTAATAAGACACCGAAGGTGTTGAAACAAAATGGCTATTTTTGTAGTGATTTTATAACATATTTATGTTATAAATTTTTTTTTTTTTTTTTCTTTAAAAATAAATAATTATATCTGCTCTACTTTGTATTGAGCACTCTTTTAAGAATAGTAATTGTTGGTTATTGGAATTCATTCCATATACACCAATCATATACTTGTATATATATATATATATATATATATCCGATGAGAACGAAAGTAAGATATAAATTCCAATGTTCACAGCATTAATCCAAAAGAGGGCTCTATACTGATAGTAGATAGTAAACCAAAAATAACATTCCCAATTCCTACTAGAAGTATCGCTACACTTTTTACCTACTTAAACGTAATACTATTCCCTCTCTGCATCTTTCCTCCCCTAACTCTCACTCTTAGGCCGCTTGGGAGATGATGTGCCTGGAGTTTTGACCTGTGTTTATCAGCAGGAAAATTTCCACAGACCAGTGAACATTAAACACCCAATCCATTCATCACCAAAGTGTGATCAACAAGCACTATTGTTTCATTACGTCACTAATATTTTTTTTTTCTTCTCAAACAAATGGAAAAAAAGGAAGTGACGTTTCACATACGACTTGCTTACAAGCAGGATTGTTCATAACCATTTTCGATTCTCACCTGTCAAAGTGCAGTTGAAATGCACTGAAACCAAGTTGCATCTTTGTAGTGAGTAAAATGGTTTTGTCTATATGATAAAATTATAATAAATATATATATATATATATATATATATATATATATATATATATATATATATAAATAAATAAAAAGAAAGAACAGTAAGATATATAATCCGGTGTTCTTATAGATATTTTTATTTTTACAAAATAGTGCTCAATGTAAATTTACAGAGATTTTAAATCAATTAATTTATAATAATTATATATATATACATATATATATATAATAAATTAATTGATTTAAAATATGTTTTTTTTGCTACACAATTCTAACCATATTTCAAAAATGGAAGCTGTAATCTCCGAATTTAATTTTGTAATTAAATTAAAGACATTAGTTACATTTCATCCTCAAGCGAATTTTTGTAAAAATAAAAATATCTATAAGAACACCGGATTATATATCTTACTGTTCTTTCTTTTATATATATATATATATATATATATATATATATAATATATATACACGCACACTTGGATACATTAAAAAAATAATCCTCATAACAATATTATTGAAATGATCACTTGTTTTGAAGAATGGTTCCTCAAGTTAAACATTTTATGCTGAGCTTGTTCAGTACCTAGATGGTAGACTGCTTGGGAAGACAGGTGCTGCAAGCTTGGATGTGTGAGTGGTGTAATGGATAATGGCTCAGAATTATTAATCGGAGAGCTGAGTTCCAATTGCATTTGTTATATTCACTTATGCAAAGAATGAATCCAGCTCTTCTCTCCCCAAGCTATGGGTTAATTAGTAAGACTTGTATCACTAAAGCCCTTGTTATCCCCCCACCACCGCAAAAAATTGTGTACAAAATATTTAGATTTTGTCATTAAATAACCCATAGAGGTGTTGATATGCTGCAAAGCAAAATCAACCAGCCAAAGAACAACTTGTTTCGAGGATTTATTGGCCGGGAAGGGGAGGGGGGCAATTGAGATATGATACAACTCAGACATGAAGAAATAGAAAGTTTTGTTTTGTTTTTTGTTTTTTTTATAAGGTGGTGAGATAAATTTAGCTAATCATCTTGGAATCGAAGTTTAGCTGAGATGACAGACTACACATACAACAGAAAATGACCATTTTTTCTTTTTTCATCGCAAGAGAAGAAAATAGATATAATAAAATATCAGGTTTCCCAAGAAAAAGGGAATACAGGTTTTATTCCTGCTAAGAAGTACATTTTCTTTAACAAGACTTTCAAGTATCTAGGCTGGTAGACATTAATTTCACTGTTTGAAAAAATTAACCAGGATACCTACTCAAACATGTGTACCCAGTAAAATAATGTTTACAGTAATAAGAGTTATTGTCCAACTGAAAAAAAATCTAAAAAACTACTTAATACATATTTAGAGGAATGGTGACCCTGACAAAAAAAAAAAAAAAAATTAATAATTAGGTCCAACATACCACTACTTATCAACATGGTTGACATTATATTTCATTAACCATAGCTCCTTTAGGGCCTATTTAAACCAATAATTAATGCGCTTTATCTGTTGTTTTTTAAAATGACTTTTGTGTTTGTTTGGTTCAGTTTGTTTTACGGCATATCAACCTCAATAGGTTATTTAATGTAGACAAAATTTTTATTACTGGTAATATTTTTTTTTTTTCCAAAAATGTATTGCTGGTAACATTTTTTTTTTTTTTTTTTTTTACAAAGTATTTCTGGTATTAAAACCTATTTTTACACTTTCATAGTGTTTTGACCCCAGTTTGGGGGCTAACTATTTGCCTATGGCTGGGACCCTAACTGGTGCTACCACCCTGAGTCAGGGTGGACCTGGGAACACCAGCAATTAAAAGGTTGCTCTACGCTCCTCAAAACCTCCTAATCAGAGGCCTTGCTGTTGGACATAGTTGTCTTACCCAGGATGCAGATGTAATTTATTGTCATTCCCAGAACAGTGTCTGTTTTGTGTTCATATATATATATATATATATATAATCATTATTAATATTATTATAAAGAAAACAAACTCTTAAAAGACCATGAGATGATATTTATTTCATCAAGGTCAGAAAATTTGACTCCAGCATGGTCTGAAGAGTTGTAGTCAAATTTTCCCACCATAACGAAATAAATATCACCTCATGGTCTTTTAAGAGTTCGTTTTCTTTATAATAATAATTATTATTGCTCTGTTTTTGACATAGTGCTCTCCCTGGATTTATATCCATTTATAAAGCTAAGCTCTATGTCAAAAACAGAACAATAATAAGTATTATTATAAACGAAACAAACTCTTAAAAGTCCATGAGGTGATTATATATATATATATATAGCCTGCTCATGGAGTGGCAGTTGGTCTGAAGATTGCATTAAATGTGAAACTGGCAGTCACCATGTACTACTGATTCCTTTGTCCACATTGACTGTCAATATATCCATATATGCAATCTCTCTTTTCTATAGAAAATGTAATAAATTTTAAACAAAATATATACACACACGCATGATGCAGTGTTCTCATCAGATTTACTTAACAAATCGAACCAAATGTCCAGAAACGCCTGATTTTTGAAGGGACCGTAGAATATTCGCACATTGTGGAACGGAACGACTATATTTAATTACTACTGTATTGCATGTTCTTTCATGCTGATAGTTAGACATTGTACGTTCAGTGTTAATTATATTCACTTCTTTCTATCTATAATTTTCTAATTGAAACTGTCGGAAGGAAAAGGCTATGAATATGATTTTTATGTCCGCGCTGGACATCCGTACATTGTAAAAATGTTTTGTTCAGTAGTTGCATGCGAGAGAAACGGATGCGTAATGCTAAAACGACTAACAGAAATAAAATACTTTTAAATGATGTCATCCATCCAAATAAAACCGTCTTCATGCAGATAATTCTTAATGAAACTTTAAATAAACAGCAATAAATTTAAAACTAAAAAAAAAAAAAAAGTATTCTGATTTACTCTCTCTAAAACAATGTATATTGTTAAACAAGGGGGAAAATGCACTCACAGTAGTCGGATTTCTTTTTTTTTTTTTTTCTTTTTGCTTTCTGTCGCTTCGAAGTGACTAAGATATTTCAAAGATAAAAGAAAATTTCGGTCAAATATTTCGTTCCTGAAAGCTTCGATTATTCAATTTTTTTACACCATCCTTCTCTCGATCATCGGCGAGCGTTGGCGGCCTCCAGTCAAACGACGAAAGGGAGGTAATAAATAAGACTTAATTTAAGTTAAAGCCGATGCGAGAAGAAATATTTCTTCGCGGTAGACTTGAAAGTTTATCCAAACAATTTCAAATTTTCAACTAACTAAAAAAAAATTAATTAATTCTTCGGTATCTCTTTTAAATAAAGTGAATCGCGCTTTTCACTTTGAGGGATTTCTTTCAGTAAATTCAGTACCCGCCTCCCCGCCAATAAAAAATCTTTAAAAAAAAACACATACAGTGTAACCCGGATATAAGAGAGTTTCGGGACCGGATATGAAGTCTCTTATATCCGGGTTTCTCTTTTTATCCGGGTTTGGTCGAATTTATATACATTAACACAGGCTCTAATTTGGGACCAGATACAACCTCTCTTATATCCGGGTTTCTCTTATATCAGGGTCTCTTATATCCGAGTTTTGTCGAATTTATATACATTAACACAGGCTCTAATTTGGGACCAGATAAAATCTCTCTTATATCCGGGTTTCTCTTATATCGGGGTCTCTTATATCCGAGTTTTGTCAAATTTATATACATTAACACAGGCTCTAATTTGGGACCAGATACAATCTCTCTTATATCCGGGTTTCTCTTATATCAGGGTCTCTTATATCCGAGTTTTGTCAAATTTATATACATTAACACAGGCTCTAATTTGGGACCAGATAAAATCTCTCTTATATCCGGGTTTCTCTTATATCAGGGTCTCTTATATCCGAGTTTTGTCAAATTTATATACATTAACACAGGCTCTAATTTGGGACCAGATAAAATCTCTCTTATATCCGGGTTTCTCTTATATCAGGGTTACACTTTTAAAAAAATTAAGTTAATTAATTAATTAATTTCTTCATTTCACTTGGTTTATTTTCCATAACATGCCATTAATTTCTAAACCAATTTATTTCTTAGCTATTGATTTTCAATGTTTTAGTTTTGTTTTTTAATTGGTATCACCCTATGCAAGGCAATAAAGCCACTAAGATACACGGAGGTTTATAGAGTGTGAAAGAATTAGGAACAGAAATATGAATAATGAATGGAAAGAGTAATCAGGAGGACAATAGATAGCGATTGACATTGCATTTAAATTTTTGCAGATTAAAGTGGGCTGGAGCCGGAAAGGAGTTCCACAAGCGAGAAGTGCCAGAAAAGAAACTGTTAGCATAGAACTTACGGTGACATCTAGCCAGCTCAGCTGTAAATTGATGAGATCTCAACGCCAGTCTTGTACTGCGCTTAAATTCAAAAAGTCTATGTACCATAACAAAGAACGATATTTATTTGTATTTTTATACAAAATGCAGCACAAGGCCAAAAGGGGGAATGGTGACGTTAAACTTAGCTAACCACAAACACTGACCCAATCATACAACGTGTAGTGCCACGCCTACATTTTCTCCAATTCTAATTGATCGATAAATACACACTAAAAATATTAATAATAGGACAATTTATCGATCGCATTTCACCATACTGAATTTTTTCCTACACTTTGCTCGCAAACAAGTTTTGCTATAAAATCACTGATTGGTCCATTTTTCGTCCAATCGGGTATTTTTCGTGTACATTCAAAAATATATCCCGGGTTTGTGCTGGGAGCCACCCAGGTAATATAAATATTGAATGCATTCCAAAAAACCAGTAGTAGTAGTTCCAGCACGACAGTCGAGTACAAACCAGAGACAATAGATCTCATCTACTCACTCGTGTTATTCATCCTACTAACTCCGCACGTACATACACACAGATACAGAACTTCATTTGATACACCACCAGTTCTTTGTGGACATATCAAGTGAAATCAACTCTGTAAGTTGCAACTGTAGTGGATGGGTTAATTATGTGGTATTTGTTGAGAATAAGTTGCGTGTCAATTAACTATTTCCACTAACATCAAAATAAAATACAAAATTCAACTGAATTGTTTTAAAACGTAACAATTAGATTTATTTAGGTTGGTGTACAACATGCAAAGAAAAGGTAGGACAGAGTCGTGTCCCTTTGATTTGGAAATATTTGTACCAGAGTTCAAATTACGAACAAGACATATTTAATTAGAAACTAATAAAACATTCAAAACCATGTACAAGCAGAATATTTGGTATATGTTATGTTGGCAAATATGTATGATGTTTAGGTTTCAGAATGTCTTTCTTGTAATCGTTCGTTAATGTTGATATTAAAATTGTTAATATTAAGTGTCTTTTAAACAGAAAGTTCTTAAGAAGTAATTTACCTTTTACTGTAATATTGAACTTGTAATTCAGAAGAATAAAGTTTGGAATTGTGAGTTCTAAAGTTGATAAAAGTTCAGGAGTGATTTCAGAGTTCATGAATGTTGGTAATTGTCTTAAAAACGTCTTGTCAGCAATAACTAAGACGGAAGTTGGCGAAGGTTACATCTTGAGATGTGCGTGAGAGATGAATGAAAATTACTAATCCTTTCTCCTATAAGTTCACACGTGTTTTTGCTTTTATACTGGTCAAGTGGCTCCCAGCACATGAGCGGGAAAACAGATTGGTCGCGTGCAGGCGGTTTGATTGGTCGGAACAGACCAATCAGCAAGCCAGATTGGAGATGAATGACCAATGAATACTTGTTATATTGTATGAAAGTAGAATTTTGCTTATCAGATAAGAAGAGTGCATTTCCTAAAAAGAGGTAAGGTTGGTTGTGTTGTGGAAGATTCCACATAACACAACTGAACAATTTTCCAAAAGAAATATTCTATTTTCAACACTGAACTCTGACAAATCTCAGACAAAACTTCCTTAAAACATTTCCTTACAGTTAAAGGGAAGGTGCTTTTTTCTCCCTATTCACTCATATTACAAGTACTTTGTATTATTGTTGAATTTTAATATACATATATTTATTCGTTAAAACAAAATTAGTTTTCATTGTTTTTTCCTTGATATTTTATTAGGTTGGTGCAAAAATAATTTCGTTTTCTAACATATGTTACTATGTGAGAAAACGAAATTATTTTTGCACCAACCTAATAAATATTATGTATGAATGTTTATTGCCTTCTCAACACGCAGCCACATTTATCTATGTAACCACATCAACATTGGTGACTACAACACTCAAGAAAGCAAGCATTCTTCAAAGGGTGTTCCTTACACCAAAACAACGCATTCCTACTTACCATTCTTACTGCATCCACCATAATACCACAATGTCTCTATGAAAGTACTTACTAGTCCCCATATGTCCATTTCATTGTCTGTGGCGGAGAGGGGAATAAAAAAAATTAAACCCTAATGAATATTTACAAAAATATACCATACCGAAGAGCTTATCTGAACAATTACCATGAAAGTACTTATAGAAAAGATACAGAGAGGCAACCTTATAGCGGTGGAAAATTAACTGAAGCCGAGCCACCAGATGAGGCCCAATGATATTGTTGATTCTTCTTCGGGTTTTTATCAAGGAGCTCAAGTTTAATATTAGGTTGGTGCAAAAATAATGACGTAATAATGTCGTTTTTTGACGTTAAAAATACGTCAAAAAACGACATTATTACGTCATTATTTTTGCACCAACCTAATAGCAGGGGCACTGGGCCATATGGGGCAGCAATATTCAAAGCATGGGTGAAATAACCAAATCATTAACTGTATTTACATTTGTCGGACTATTGTCCTCATCTTTGTCGCCATATTTGTCACAACGTTTCGGCCGTTTTACGCTCCGGCCTTCTTCAGGTGGTTGGAATGTCGAACTGAACCCTTTATTTCGATCACTCGGGTAGACTGTTCTAGTTCCACGTGCCATGTTTGATGGATGTCAGTTATCAGTTATCTCCTGCTAATTTTCCCTCTGAAAATTCTCCACTGCCTTAACCGGGTATTGAACTCACACTCTTTGGGTCCTGTCACTGGATCTAGCCAACGCCTTTATCCACTGTGCCATGTGTCCTTGAGCGATCGAAATAAAGGGTTCAGTTCGAAATTCCAACCACCTGAAGAAGGCCGGAGCGTACAACGGCCGAAACGTTGTGACAAATATGGCGACAAAGATGAGAACAATAGTCCGACAAATGTAAATACTGTACATAATACCTCATCTAAGAAATATAGACAGAATCGGAAATCATTAACTATAGTAAAATTATTAGCAATTCTTTCCAGTAGTAAAATCGTTAGGAATGTAATGTTTTCATTAATTCCTGACCACTGACAATACCTGTATGTTTTTATATTCTCAATGCATTTCTATATTTACGACATTTTCTTATAATTTTTATTTATAATGCAATTTTATACTAAAATCATTGGCGATATTTTTCCTATAATAAAATTAGGTTGGATTGTTGGAGCATTTTATGCCCAAATTTTATGTATGCTGGACAATAAACTACCATATTTGTCGGCATATAAGACGCACTTTTTTTTACTAAAATATCTTTAAAAATTTCCCTGCGTCTTATATGTCATATATAGGTTTAAAATTCGCTATAGTTGTGAAATCTTTTTAAAAAGTGTGGCATTAGCAATGCTCTCAATGGAACAGAAGATTGCGCATTATTTAACGACCATGATAATAGTATTGAAAATTAGTATCAGAGTTTTAATAACGAAGACGACGAATTTTATGGATTTGAAGATGAATAAAATTTTAATGGTATCTGTACTGTTTTTGGATCAATTGTAATAATTGCTTGATTTTTATTTTGTTTTCTTACCTTTGGATATAATAAAGTTTTTATAGTCTCGTGTTCTTTATTTTTTGTTTAATTGTAATCATGGTTTTTTTAACCAAAATAATACCTCATAAATATAGCCTAGGCTGTTCCATTTACTAATAATTTTTACTAATTACTAATTTTTTCTTGATTTGCCCTGCTGGAATTGGGGTGCGTCTTATATGCTGTCAAATACGGTACATCCAGCTGCAAGGCCTCTGATCGGGAGATTGGAGATTTTTAAGGAGCCTGGAACCACATCTTAATTGCTGTTGTTCCCAGGTCCACCTTGCCCTGGGGTGGTAGCACCTGTTAGGGTCCCAGCTATGGGCAAATAGTGAACCCCCAAGCTGGGGTTAAAACACTATGATAATATATAAAAAAAACATTTCTTTATTGGAAATTCCAGCAATAGCTTTTAATAATAGGTTGTCCCAAAAGTTCGTAAATACTTGCAAAAAATTGAAATTTTACTCGCCAAGTATTAGGTTGGTGCAAAAATAATATCGTTTTTGACGTATTTTTTAACGTCAAAAAACGATAATATTTTTGCACCAACCTAATAATAACAAAAACAACAAAAATTATTCCTCAAAATAAAGACCATCATTTTCCAAGACTTTCTGCCATCGATCTGCAAGCTTTCGGATCAGGTGAAAGTACCATTCAGCCGGCTTCGAATCAAAGAATTCTTTACACGCTTCCTCGACTTCATCAAACGAGTCGAATTGGCGGCCCTTCAGAAAGTGTTGCATTGAGCAGAAAAGGCCGTAATCTGATGGAGCACAGTCAGGACTGTAGGCTGGATGTGGCAGAACCTCAACGCCGTCCAGCTCTTCAAACTTGTCTTTGGTCTTCCTGGCGGCGTGTGGCTTGGTATTGTCCTGCTGCATCAAAGCGCGCTTTCGGTTGATCAGAGCCGGGTACTTTTGCTTCAACTTTTCGTAGACCCGCTCCAGTTGCTTGACAGTAAAGTTCGGCATTGATGGCACGACCATTCGGAACCAACTCAAAATGTACGATTCCTTCAAAGTTCCACCAAACGCACAACATGACTTTCTTGCCGAATCGATCTTGTTTTGGAACCGACGGTGTCTCTTGCCCTTTCTGAACCCGTCGCTTGTCTCAATTGTGCTGGATTGTGTTGCATAAAAATTCAATTTTTCGCAAGTGTTTACGAACTTTTGGGACAACCTAATAGTAAAACAATTTTCCAGCAATAGATTTTAAAATAGCTAAATACAATTACCAAAGCTCCCACGAAAACCAAATTTCAACATTAAATAACCCATAAGGAGTTGATATGCCATTAAACAAATTAAACCAAAAATGTTATGTGGTACCCAGCGAGGGCAAACCTTTATTAATAATAAGTCCTACTGTATGAATTAGAAAATTGGACATTATTTGCTTGTCTGGAAAGAAAACTAGATGGGACATATACAAATCTACTTAAAAAAATCCAAAATGTCAGTTGGAGATCCCATGCAACGCTTAATACAATATACAGAGAACTGAAACTAAGGTCAAAGAAAAACGATTACACTTTACCAGCTGCTGCCACTGAGCAGACGGGGAAATCATTTCATCCATACTCCTATGGCATCCTTCTGGAGGTGTCTTCTCATAAAAACTGACTTTCCAAGGCACCTTAGCTTGGGACTTTGGGTTTGACATTGGGGGTCTGGGGACAGCAATCCTGGACCGAACGGTGTAGAAAGGTATTGTCAAAAGAGTTCCATGCAAGGCTTAACGCCATTTACAGAGAACTGAGACTAAACTCTTTTAAGGTCAAACAAAAACGATTACAGTTTACCAACCACTGCCACCGAGCAGACAGAGAAATTGTCTTATCCTTACTCCTATGGCATCCTTCTGTAAGTATCTTCCCGCCAAAAAAATCGACTTTCCCAGACCCCATAGCTAGGGATTCAGGGTTGGACATTGGGGATCTGGGAGCAGCAATTCAGGACCGAAGAGTATGGAAAGGGATTGTCAATAGAGTTCCATGCAAGGCTTAACACAATTTACATAGAACTGAGACTAACCTCTTTTAAGCTCAAAGAAAAACGATTACACTTTACCAGCCGCTGCCACTGAGCACACGGGGAAATAGTTTCATCCATACTCCTATGGCATCCTCCTGGAGGTGTCTTCTCATGATAATTGACTTTCCCAGACACCTTAGCTTGGGACTTTGAGTTGGACATTGGGGATCTAGGGATGGAAATGCTGGACCGACCAGGTATTGTCAATGGAGCTCCGACCCACCATAGAGAGGTCAAAGGAGGAGGAGAAGGATGATGATGATGATGAGTAATAATCAACCAGACTAACCTTTACTACATGCCATAGAATCTATACAGTAAAATTATTAGTTTGGTGCAAAAATAATGACGTAATAATGTCGTTTTTTGACGTTAAAAAATACGTCAAAAAACGACATTATTACGTCATTATTTTTGCACCAACCTAATAGATTGCTTATTTACACTATTATATTTTTTTTGTTGGAATGGTTGGAAGAACATTGGCTAATTGCCAATTGATTCAAACTTTATAAAATGGTAAATAATAAGGATTTCCTTACAGTTGGTTCACATATTTTAATAATCTAATAAATGTTTATAAATTTATGCATAAAAAATTATTTTCATATATATATATATAATTTTTTTTTTTTTCAAATTGTAAATGATAAATATAGCATCATATTAATTTTTAGAATGTTGAAAATATAATTTTTCTTTTCTTGTAAATAAAAAGAATCTGACAAATAAATAGAGGTGTGACGGGTACACACCTGGCCCAGGGTCGAATCCTTTGGTTACGGCGCCAACTGTGACGTCGCTCCTCCTGGTCGCTCCTCCTGGTTCCAAGCGTGCCGCTCCAACCTCTTGGTTAGATGATCACCAGCCTCGCCTTTCCCAACCCGCTTCCAATACCTGGTTGCTAAAGCAACTGTACTGATCTCCGGTCTGTCTACCCACGCTGTGTTTAGATCTTAGACAGACGGGACCAGCAGGGATTGGGCCGTATGCAAGTTGAGTCCGACGGGGGTGGCAAAACACAAGTAAAAGAAAAAAAAAACTCACGAGACAAAAAATTACTGATAAAAAAAAGGTGACAACCTTTTATATCTAATGTCCGTTACATAAAGAAAAATTGTTCTCATTCCCGACCCGCTCTGTGGACTATGGCACCAAGCTTCTATCATACAACTTAACGATTTCGAATTGTCTACTCTCTAGAATTGTGTATGTCGGAGTGTGGTTTAGTTCGACACTGGGGCTAATTTCTATCAATCATTCGCAGTTGATTCTTCCCTTCGACTTGAGTTGTATTTCTTCACTTCGATCTGGTTGGGTCGAATTCTGTTCTCGGCTGGGCTTGATTTTAACTTCTTCTTCTTCTTCCGTCCAGTAACTCTTTGGCCTTGTCTTCGACTTGGCTGCAACTTCTCCGCGGCTTTCGAGTAATCTTCTTCTTCGTCGACTTAGATAGAACTTCTCTTGTCTTTGACTTGGGCCGGAAGGATTTCTTGTTTTCGACTTGGGCTGGAAGGATTTCTTGTTTTCGACTTGGGCTGGAAGGATTTCTTGTCTTCGACTTGGGCTGGAAGGATTTCTTGTCTTCGACTTGGGCTGGAAGGATTTCTTGTCGCAACCCAGCCGCAACTCTCCGCCGTCCGAGGCGATCTCCTCTCGCTGCCGTCCGGGGCTGAACTCATTTTTTTGTCGATTGGGGTCCTGCTTTTATTGACGCCGCAGCAAACCGGGGTGGGTCTGTCGGCGTCAGGGCTCTCTCGATAATCCCAAAAGTCGCATTAGTTCTGATTTCCCATTATCGCTATTATTTTCACCCCTACTTCCTCACAGTGCCTCTGGGGGGAAGACGCATACCCATCTCTCCCGGTCTCTCGTATGTCAGGTGACCGTTTTCGACCAATGGTTCTTGATCGAGCATTCTCCCTCCTCTTTCCGCATATCACGTGACCGCTTTCGGCTAATGAGACTGTGGTGGGACGCCTCCCGTCTCCAATCGGGCGTGGCTTACATCGTTCTTGTTCTAAAAAAAACAAAATCTAATTTGGCCTTTTTCACACGTACGCAAAAATGATAATCTTGGCTTTTTCTCACCTGGGTTCTGTCAAAACAGCCTGCCGCTAATTAGATGTGACTTCAGGAAAGAATATTGGCGCTATCTGTGAGCCGAGACAATCGTTTTCTTTCCTTCTTTGTTTTTGGTCAGACCTGATAGTCAAAAATCTTAATTATCTGAATTGAAAATGTCTCCACTTCATCATCGTGGGGTTCCAATTTTTAACAGGTCAGAATCTGTATACAGTTCCACCGGTCACCACCTCAACACAAAAAACACCTTTCCTCCGATTAAAATTTCGTTTTCATTGTTCAAAAAAATCTTTATTGTTTCAGCCAACCTTAACAAAACTTCCATCCTACGCGGACACGGAATTAGTTCAAGTGCTTGACCTGATAATTTTGACACTTGTTAGGTGCTGGTCGTACGTGTGTTTTCGCTTACGACCTGGTCTCGTATTATGTTTCTGTCTTTCCTCTTCTTTTTGTTTTATTTCATTATCTCCAAACTCTATTTCTTCAACCAAATATAACAATTTCTATTTCCCTGGATTTCGGTCAGGTAATTTGACCTGATATATTTTGACACCTGTCTTGTCTTAGTTTTACTTATGACCGGGTTTTGTTTTATCTATTCCTCTCTCTCTTTCTTTTTATTATTTTTTTTTTCTTCTTCTCTTTGGATCGCCTAAATACAGTTAGAGAATTATTCTCAAAACTCAATTATTCTTCGTTTCTAAATAACTAACAACTGGTTAATAAACCGAATAAAAATTAAATCATATTTCTATGAATATCTCTTTTTAGTCTTTCTAAAAAATGCAGGGTGCCACAGAGGCATGGTGGAGTAATGGATATCGTCTCGGATTGAGGAACCGGAGAGCTGAGATTTTTATTACAATGTTTCCTAGAAAAATAAAAACTTTCACCTCCGAAGTATTAGGTTGGTGCAAAAAATAATGACGTAATAATGTCGTATTTTGACGTTAAAAAATACGTCAAAAAATGACATTATTACGTCATTATTTTTGCACCAACCTAATATTTATAATATGAAATGTTAATTTAATGTACATGTTAATGATAGATATTTATACTTGGGTTTTATCAAAAGAATTAATGCCGGGAAACGCATTTTCTTTACTAAAATTTCTTGATCGGGTTGCACAGGCTGATAGAAGTAATCCACGGTTTAAGAAATAAAAACGGGGCGTCTATTTCAAAAACAAAGTATCCCCTATTAACAGTGGTTTCGAAACTTTTAAGGATTGCTACCCACTTACACAGCAAGATACAACCTTAACGCCCCCCCCCCCAATATATAGGCACAACCTTGGTGATCATATTGCATATCAAATATTTTAGTATTTCCCATAAGAACACTGTTTCCAAACTTTGGGGGTTTGCTACCCCCTTATATACCAAAATACAACCCTAACGACCCCCCCATTTTTAGACACAACCTTGGTGATCATATTGCATGTCAAATGAGTATTTTAATATTTTCCATAAGAGCATTGTTTAACACAATTTTTGTCCTTGGGTAGCAACTGTTTTTTGTTTTGTTTTGTTTTTTCTCATTTGATTTCGCCTAGAAAGTATGAAAAAAAATGGCTACTATTTTCTTCAAATTTAGCTTTTGTAACCAGGCTATTGATATTTCTGAAACTTTTTAACTATAAGATGTAGTTCGTACGTCGGTAAAGTGCATGTCCATAAGAGCATTGTTTAGAGGGCTTGGGTAGAAACTGTTCACACACACACACACACACACACACAAATCAGCACATTCTTATTATAGCTAGTTTCTTGTCACATGTAATTTGTTTTTGTTAATACATGCATTGTACACTATTTACATTATTCGGACTATTGTCCTCATCTTTGTCACTATATTTGTATGGTTCAATTCGACACTATTGAAGAAAGCCGTCATCTTTGTCACCATACAAATATGGTGACAAAGATTACGGCTTTCTTCAAGAGGTTGGGATGTCGAATTGAACCATTTATTTCTCTCACTAGATGTGCCATGTTTATCTCCTGTTAATTCCCCTCTCCAAGTTCTCCACTGCCTTAACCGGCACTCTTTGGGTCCTTTCACCAGATCTAACCAACGCTTTTATCCAATGTGCCATGTGTCCTTGAGGAGATATGGGTATGAATTTCTGGGTATTATAAACCTAATGTCATCAGCAACTATTTTTTACCAGTGCTCATATTGCAATTTTTTGCTGTTACAAATTCATGTTTTTACCAGAGCTCATATTGCAATTTTTGTTGCTATTATCGTTTACCTCTGGCACTCCTTATTACTGGATATTGTATTCATTTCTATGCTTGGTTGGCCCAATAAAATTTTGTTGAAAATTTAATTTCTTGAAAATATGCATTTTTGCCTGTGTCCGGACTTTACCAGGGTCAATATTTCAATTTTTGTTGTTGCTATCGCTTTTCTCTGGCACTCCTTATTACTGGTTCCCACATTGTATTCATTTCTATGCTTGGTCGGCTCAGGAGATTTTTGTGGCCTAGCATATGTGCTGATTCCTTAAGTTTACGAATTTTCTAATGGTCTTCTTTGTCTGTGATCTCAGAAATATAGACAGTTATTGTTTTATGTTTCATTTTTTTCATCTGGACTCTCATTGAGTCCATCCATATTGTTTATAGCATAAATTTTCCAGAAGTTTGTAATCATTTACTATCCAAAGTATTGATTCCCACAACATAATGTGAATAAATATTTACCCAAACATATTAGCATCCCCCCACAAAGACCCCCCCCCAAAAAAAATTTAAAAGTGAGTAGTTTTGTGCGATTTATGCTTATAGTGTAAATTACTTTATTGAATCAGCCCCCAAATATAGTCCTCCATCATGTTTTCATTATACGATCCTTGGTAGTGACATTCAAAGTTCAGTATTCCTGGTTCAGGAATACTATGCCCCTATGTTCTATCAAGGTGAATGTCAATGATTTGGGCTTTGAGGGACATACTGCAGCCCATTTTGCTGTAGTTCTTCACCAGGGTCTCAATAAGGTCCACATAGTTTTCGGCCTGGTGGTTCCCCAGGAAGCCCTGGACCACTGTGATAAAGCTGTTCTACACTGCTTTCTCCATCCTAGTGAGCTTCTTCGGCAATTCTTAGCACTTTATGATCTTCTTTCTTTGTGGCCCAATGAAGGTACCAGCTTTGACTTTTACCACAGATAGCTTAAGGAAGAAGTCTTGAAGGTACTTGAAGACGGCAAACTCTTTATCTAGAGCCGTGACAAATTGTTTCATGAGACCCAATTTTAAGGGAAGTGAAGGGAACAATATTTTCCAGAGGTCCAACAGAGGTGCACATTTGACATTGTTCCTCCTCACACTGAACTTGGTCCGCTGTGGCAAGTCCTACCTGCAGTAGTGTGTTGCGTTGTTCCTGCTGTCCCAAAGGCAAAGATAACATGGAAGCTTGGTGTTGTGTTTTCATATTTCAAGGCATACTGCTGGCTGTATTCCTCTTCAAGCTGCAATGCATGAGTCAGAAAAAGAGACGGATACAAGTTCCCGTTATGAAGCAGTACAGCTTTGAGCCTCCTGGATGAGCTGCTGATGAAAAGATGCCACTTGCTGGGGTTACAGGTGATTCCAATAACCTTGGACAGACCGGTCACATTCTGGCAGAAGTAAAGCCCATCTTGACAGGGGAAAAGTTTGAAAAACACTCACGCTTTCTCTAACCTGCAACTTGCAGAAAAACAAATCAAGGTGGTGTAATGGTTAACGAGCTTGTCTCGCTAGAACAATTATGGCTGAGTAGTGAGTTCAATATTCACTGGGTGCCCCTTACTTTCGGCCTTGTGTCACATCCAAGCTACGCTTGGAAAATCTCTATACTTACCTGGTGTAGGGATCCATCCCTGTGCAGATGGTATCATGGCTATGACTAACTTGGACCGGCTCTGACCAGCTATGACAAGCCAAGACCAGCTACGACTAGCTTAGACCAGCTCTGACCAGATTGGACAAGCTATGACCAGCTAAGACCAGCTTGGACCAGTGAACACACTCAGGTCCCCACGTTAAAAACTGCTGTGGCCTGTTTAGGGGCCAGAAAGAAAGACACGGAAGATGAAGGTCGGTTGAAAAAGTATATTGAAGATATATACAAAACAATAGTGTTAGTAATAAGTAGATTGGCACTGCGTCTACTAGTCCCCTCCACTCCACACTCTGCGCTCCCATCCGACTCTCGTAGTTTGTATTTATGAGAGAAGGAAGAGTTCATTTTAAGAGGGTTTACCACAACAAAAACTGACCTCGTATCACAATCTGACTTTGGTGGGGGGGTAAGGTAAATCTCTACAAACAAATTCCACTGCTTGATGTCCAGGTCACAAAAGCAAAGTTTGAAGAGAATAAGAATCATTTCCTTTGCTTTCTCGACAGAACCAATAATGAAATAGAGATTACCGACCAAAGATAAAAAAAAAAAGTATTTTTTTTTTTACACCGTGGGACTGTTACATCAATGGGATACACTGTAAAGTGAAGACATGATAAAATGTGTGTGTGCGGTGTACGTTATGGTTTAGATGTGCCACTGCCACCATCTGGCTACAGATTTTTTTCTCACTGTACCCCACCCCCATGGATCTTTCCACCATCTCCAGGGGTCGGTGCCACCCACTTTTGAAATCACTGCACAATAATAACGCTTGTACAATAACTGATAAATATAGTACTTTGTAAAAGATATAAGTATCATTCTTAAAACTACTATCATAAAAAAAAACAGTAAGCATGTAATAAAATGCCTTTTGCAATTAAGAGGACCTTTTAAGCTTTGGTTTGTTTACAACATGTAATATCAAAAGGTAAAGGCAACATAATTTTCATTGCAAAATTCACACCTTGATCCATTTTTAATCAACTGATTTCTATCTTTATTTATATTATTTACAGTCAGACTAACGTCCTCATCTAGTAAACTTGCAGACACACGTCCAGCGGCCCAACATAAAATGGAGTGAATCATGCTGGGTATCACCTTACATGCGAGGACAAGCAACACCTGGAATTGACAGCAGACTGGAGTGAAGGACATAATCAAAGCGATCAAGAAGGACAAACACAGATGAGATGGCTACGTCTCTCGTCTCACAGACAACAGGTGGACCCCAAAACAGTGGAAAAGAACTAGAGGCATTGATATCCCTAGGGTTGCTGGCACCCCAAGCAAGCTGAACTTCAGCACCCTTACAAGTATATTTTTTTTAATTTTCACAAGAAAAACTGAAAATGTAGACTAACAAATTGTTATATTCCATGCTAAGGGAATAAATACTTAACACCAGGTGGATAATAGAAGAAAGGTTTATTGTACACAACAATTACAATATGAAATACGGTACAGTTATACACACAGGTCAATCTAGTAGAGAGTGCCACTAATTGAAAGGTTGGACGTGCTTGTGTCTTCTCACTCTCATTCTTCCTCCAGTCTCTCGTAGACAGTTGACTTTATAGGTACTTACTACCTATAGTATAATCATTCATGGGGGTGCCAAGTTATTCCATTACATCACAAATTTATCACAATATACAATTTAATAGGAGCTAAAGAAAACATTCATTATCTTACCTAAAACATTTTTTGTAACTTTTATATCTTCAAATCTTTTCATGACACTTTCTACACCAGTCTTCTTTACAAGATCATTTTCTATTGACAAAATAGTCAAAGAATTTAATCTGTCATGAGTCATGGACAACCACAAGTATGATTTTATAAGCTTTAGTTTTGGAAGATCACAAACACATGACATAGCGGTTTGATAGCACTCTCAGCCATGCTGGCACCCCAGGCAACTGCCCAAGTTGAGCCGGTCTTGACTAGAGTGTGGCCAAAGTCAAGATGGTGAGATGATCTGACCCAATACCATGGCCCAGTATTGCCAGAGATAGGAAGTGGAGGAGGTCAACCATGAAGGTGTTCCTTTGATAGGAGTGACAAGGTTTGGAATAAACCCGTGTTTTATATAATGGGATTAGATAGGCATTTTTTTCTGAAAAACAAACTCTACTACCATTAATTCAATTTTCATAGAATTTAATTAATATATTGTCTTAATATATGTATAAGTCAAGCTTTTATTTCTGAACATAAACTTTTTGAGTATGTGTTCAACCCGCTTTTCTGAAGTTAAAATGCTTTTCTGATGTATATGGCGTCATTTAAAAAAAAAAACATCCAACTGAAGATTTTAATGTACTGAGTGTCTCAAAAGTCTAGACACATAAATAGGAAATTGTTGTTTTCCCCCATGACAACACAAAGCCTCGTACAGCAAGTACAAGAATGGAACAATTTTGGAACTCGGTCAGTCTGTTCTACAGGCTGCCCCTAAAGTCTGGACACAGGCAAAAATGCATATTTTCAAGAAATTAAATTTTCAACAAAATTTTATTGAGCCAACCAAGCATAAAAATGAATACAATATCCAGTAATAAGGAGTGCCAGAGGAAAACGATAATAGCAACAAAAATTGCAATATGAGCTCTGGTAAAAACATGAAATGGTAACAGCAAAAAATTTCAATATGAGCACTGGTAAAAAATGGTTGCTGAAGACATTAGGTTTATAATACCCATAAATTCATACACAGATGTCCTCAAGGAAGGTGTTAGTTAGATCCAGTGACAAAACCCCAAAAGTGTGAGTTCAATACCTGGTTAAGGCGGTGGAGAACTTGAAGAGGGGAATTAACAGGAGATAACTGACATCCATTAGACATGGCACGTGGAACTAGAACAGTCTAGCCCAGTGAGTGAAATAAAGGGTTCAGTTCAACATTCCATCTGAAGAAGGTCAGAGTGTACAACGGCTGAAATGTTATAATAAATATGGCGACAAAGATTAAGACAATAGTACAAATAATGTAAATAATAAATAATACCTCATCTCAGAAATACAGACAGATACCAAAATTTTATTGAATTGGAATATTAACAAATAACACCTTCAATATGATTTCCAGCATTTGTGATGCAAATGTTGATGCGCTTTACAAGATTCACGTGAACGCGATGCAATAACTCCACATTGCCATTAATTCTAACACATTCACTCTTTACGCATTCAGTCAAGTGTGTTGCATCTGTGATTTTCAATGAATACACCTTCTCCTTTATGTTATAAAATAAAATAAGACATATCTCGGCTGATTTGCAGGCAAATAAACTAACATACTCAAGAGCGAGAGCCGGATGTGAACGGGAAAGGGCCCCGTCACAAAATGACCATTATCGTCGTTTACGCATAGGCCCGACGCACGAGTTCCGGTTGAAAAATAAAATAATATTTTAAAGTGTTTCTATTTTTCGACCAGTAAAAATGCTTCCCTCCTAATTATACTTGCATCATTTTTTGAGCCTGTTAAGCCATAAAAAACGCCATAAAAAGGGTCACACGGGAAGTACTAGCAGTCAACAGGAGGCCAGGGAAGAGATCTGTCACGGTCAGTCTGGGCAGTCAGCAGCAGTCAACAGGAGGCTAGGGAAGAGATCTGTCATGGTCAGTCTGGGCAGCCAGCAGCAGTCAACATCAGGCCAGGGAAGAGATCTGTCACGGTCAGTCTGGGCAGTCAGCAGCAGTCAACAGGAGGCCAGGGAAGAGATCTGTCACAGTCAGTCTGGGCAGTCAGCAGGAGGCCAGGGAAGAGATCTGTCACGGTCAGTCTGGGCAGTCAGCAGGAGACCAGGGAAGAGATCTGTCATGGTCAGTCTGGGCAGTCAGCAGCAGTCAACATCAGGCCAGGGAAGAGATCTGTCACGGTCAGTCTGGGCAGTCAGCAGCAGTCAACAGGAGGCCAGGGAAGAGATCTGTCACGGTCAGTCTGGGCAGTCAGCAGGAGACCAGGGAAGAGATCTGTCATGGTCAGTCTGGGCAGTCAGCAGCAGTCAACATCAGGCCAGGGAAGAGATCTGTCACGGTCAGTCTGGGCAGTCAGCAGCAGTCAACAGGAGGCCAGGGAAGAGATCTGTCACGGTCAGTCTGGGCAGTCAGCAGGAGGAGCGCCACGCCAACCAGTGAGAACTACTATGAGAGATCAACCCAGATTGACAGCCGGCTTATGAACTATACCACAAGGTAGCTGTCCCAAACCCACACGTTCCTATTGAAATAAATCACGTAAATCTATTTCTGCTGTTGCCGTATTTCTTTCTTGCAACCAGACGCTTGTCTATAACATTTAGCATACCCCAGAGAAAGGAGTCAGTTCTTTCTTCTTTCGACAAGACCATGTTACATCTGTCGATGTAAAAAACATAGTTAAAGAGATTTTCTATGTGTCCAGACTCTAGGGCAACCCTGTATAATAATATATTTTATTTCTGAAAGTAAAATGCTTGGAGAATTTTATTTTTTTATGTGCAATAAAAAATTTTGTTATATTTAACCTTTGTGTCCACAGAAAATGGTGTTGTGTCAAAATTACAGTTATTTCCTTGATACTGCAATTACTGCATGCACTTTTGACTCCCACAGCAAATGTTTATCGTTTTAAAAAGTGAAATAGACGTTTATTCAAATTTTCTTGTTTTAAAGTTCACTGATATTTTTATAAAAGTACGAATTAAAAAAAATAGTTTTTTTTTCTTTTGTTATTTAAAAAATGGTAAATAATGAAAATTTCATTGTAGTTGGTTTACATTGGGTACTTGCATTTTGTTTTGTAACAGGAAAAAACAGCATAGCAGGAAAAAAAATAGGTCCCAAACTTAATAGAAACAAAGTTTTATCGTCGAAATGTTTGTTATTATTTAAGAGGAAAGGCCAAAGCATTTTTTATTATTTTATTAAATTTTTTAATCCTTTCTAGCATGTTCAAAATTTCGGTTAAAAATCTTTTTTTTATGTCAGCGTTCTATGTAATCTAATCTACAATTAGTGTTTTAGCACCTTTTATTTCAGGTGAAAAACATTGATTTGAAAATTCTTGTAAAAATCCAATAATTGTTGGATTTTAATGAAACTTTCAGGACTTATTCACAAATGAATGAAATTATTATTAAAACTAAATTTAGAAAATACTAATAAAAAATATTTTTTACATAGGTTACCCCCCCACACACACACACACACTTAATTTCATGAAATTTCAAGAAATAATATTTCAATCTCAAAATTTATTTTATTAGTCTAAAGCAGGATTCCTCTTGGAGAAAGTAAATCATCATTTTTTTTTTCAAACTGAAAAATCTAAAAATAAAACTATGACATTATTTAATTAGCTTTTAATTGCTTTTATTATCAAAATATGTAAAGTTTACATATTTTGATAACATTGTAATTTTTTTATAAATTTTTGAATAAAAAGATTTCTTTTCAAAATTATTTCTTTATAAAATGGTAAATAATAAATATCACATTGTGCTTGGGTCAGATATTTTTTATAATCTTGGAAATAAACATTGATGAGGGAGTCAAAAGTGTATACACCATTTTTTTACAAGTAGAAAAATTTTATTTCTGAAGATGAAAAATGCTTGAAGAAATTGATTTTACTGTTTAAAACAATCTTCCATTTCTGAAGTTAATATGATTGTAGCTGTTTCCTTATAAGTAAACATTCAAAATGGACTACTTCACCTTTGACACTACCTACAAAAATTAATATAAATCTTCAAATCCATTACAATTTAGAACCTTCTTTTTACACAATAAATCTTGAAACTATTTAAATAGGTCAATTTGTAAAAAAATAAGGAAAACTTTTTGGGGAAAAATTTTCTTGAAAATTAGCATTTATTGATACCTGTGGTACCTAAACTTAATGAATTTAAGTGCAGCACTAGATTGGCAGGTGAGCTTTCATCATTTTAGCGTTAAAAGGCTAGATGTAACCATAAATTCTATGCTAACAATTTCTTCTCTCACACTTCTTGCTGATAGAACTCTCTTCCAGCTTGCTTTGTCATCAACTTTGATCTTCAAAAATTTAAATGCAATGTCAATCCTTATCTTCTGTCTTCTTAATTCCTCTTCTTTTATTGCCCTCAATCCTTAATAGTGTTTGTTTTTTGGGTTTTTTTTTGTTTTTTCCATATTCTCTCACAATCAGTAACTCCTTGTGCTTTAATGGCTTTACCTTGCTTGGAGTGAAATGATTACAAAAAAAAAAAATTGTTAGTCATCAAGGTGCAACAATTGGCAGAATTGAAAACTATTTATTTTTATTTGTATCATTTTTAGAAGCTGGGGTTTCCTGTTCATAATATCGACACACTGTCAAATCGATACATACTCCTTTATTTCCAAATACCAAGGTTGAAACTGTATTGATATCAATCATAACTTTCAGGACTTATAATTCACAAATGAATGAAATTATTTTTGCAATTTTTTTTTTTTTTAGAAAATCTTGTTGAAAAGAGATTTTTTTAACATGTTTCCACCCACTTACATATTTTCATGAAATTTCGAGAAATTAAATCTTCAAGCGCGGGATTTGTTTTATTAGTTATAAACAGGACTCTTTGTAGAAAGTAAATCACATTTTTTTTTTTTTGTAAAACAGTACCCCATATCATAGAAAAAAATTATTAAAAAAAAATGTAAAAAACTATGACAGTAATTAATTAGAAAAGCTTTCACCTGTTTTATAAATACGTTATACTAAGGACATTATTTTGTGAAGAAATAAAAAATTTTCGATGAATAATGTATTTTTTACAAATTTTTAAAATTTTTTTCATTAACTTCTTAATACTTCAAAAATCATTGAAAATTCTTTATTGCTTTCAAGCACGTAATGCAATGATAACGTTAATGAAAAAGTAAATTAACGAATCGAAATATGAAAAGCACATAACAGTCGTTTGACCCCGAATATTTTTAAAATAATTTAAAAAAAAATTTTATTGAAAAACAACGTTCATAATTTCTACGTATGGAAATGGACACATGACATAATCCTTAAAAAATTATCTAATTAATAAAAAAAAACTTTAAATAATTATCTAATTAAGAAAGTATGAAATAAAAAAATAGATATTACATAATTGAATAAAAATGTTAATATTTAAAAAGTACTAGTTAAAAACGAAAAACCGCGTTCGCTTACTTTGCAAAAATTGTCAATTTTGATCATCCATAGTAATCTGTCATCACCTCGTCACAATCGAGCGTTTTTTTAATCGTGATATTCTGCTTTTTTACGTGACCTAATGGAGGAACCTATATCAATGTCCAAAAAACAAACCAACCAGTGAATTATTAAGAATTACTCTGACTTCAAAACCATAGCAAAGATAACAGGAAACCCTTCCACTAAATTTACCAAGAAGTCACGGGAGTTCAAAGATAAAAGGAAATTGTGGAGAGTCATGACAGTCAAAATTCTGAAAGAACATGTCAAGAAAAAAGTAAGATTTATGGAGAAAGTGATCTCCCCTTATCTACAATTTTACTTTTCCATAAATAAGCATTTTTTTTATTTTAATTTAAATACATATTTATTTTTTAACAGAATCTCTTGTCAATGAACTTATTTTCAATGGTGAATAGATTATAATTAATTATAGATAAAAATCCAGCTAGGCTACAGACATATAGTTCTACCTTTATGTCTGTGTGTTTATTAAAAACAGACAAGAAATTATTAAGACATTTTTTTTATATTCTTGTCTTGTGTCTGTTCTGTTTTTAATAAAACATTAAAATATTTAAAAATATTTTTATAACGTATTTAAGTCTAAATATAAAAACTATAATGGCTACCTAACTAACAACTACCTAATGACACAGGAGTTTTACTTTTAACCCCAGCCGATGACGATTTTCTGAGGTGTGGTTATTTCTCATGTGCTGTAACTGGAGCTATGTTTTTCCTTATTTTAGATTGGGGAAGTTGCTGATCACTGGAAATTCCAACCTTGCATCAACACCTTTCTCATGGCAGGAAGGGAGAAGAGGCTGATGTAATATTGATGCTAGCTTGACTGGTCGCGGCGGCTGGGCAAAACAATTTTTGTCCTTGTGTATGGCACTCCCCACATTAAAACGGCCTCGTATCACATCCTGCCTTAGCAGGGAGGCAGGGTAAATATACCTAAATAATGGCTATCTTAAGTATAATAGCTATCTATGCAAATATAACAGCTACCTAAACATGATCTCTATCTATAAAAGGCAGGATGTGTGTGTGTGTGTGACGAATGCACGGCTGCAATTTTCGACGGATTTGCACCAAAATTTACATGCACATGCTCCAAGTTAGCGGGAAGGCTAAGACCAACTTTGCATTTCCCAACTCCCATCGATAGTGGAAATAATCGATTTTTTCATGCTTCTACGGCACTTTTCATGTAGTTTGCAGCCATTTTCTACTGGCCAGAGCGAGAGCCAACAGCTGGCTGCCACGAATAGGCAGGAAGATGCTATTGGCCAACGTGAGAGCCAACAGCTGACTGATACGAATGTTAACTAGCATGCTAGCATGCAAAAAAAAATCGATAGCTGCATTCGTCACAAGTGGGAAAAATTTAAATCTGCATGACACTTTACTCCAATTGGCTCATTTGCTTGCTTAAACTCAACGTTGATTCTGATTCCGCAGAACTGGGTTGTTAACATTCTTTTTTCATTCGGTTTTTCCAGTTACGAGTCCTTTTTTTAAAGCTGATCGTTTTGTGTTCATTTTGTTTAGTTCTTTTTTCGTAACAGATTTAATGTTTAGTATAGAGCTTAGAAAAAATTCGCAGTGTGACTTAGGCAAGAAGTAAGGCATGTAACAACATGAGCACAGCAGAGGGCACTCCTTTAAAGGCAAGGAAGGGTAAAAATATTTTAAGTCAAGTGATAGTGATTACTGTATGAGTCATACGATTTTTGAATCAAGCATGGGCAACACCGGGCCATGCTACTAGTGGCTATCTAAATGTTATAGCTATTTAAATATAACAGCTATCGAAATATAATAGTTATTTATGTAAATATTTTCACTGTCTAAATATAACTATCTTCCAGTGCAGTAAAGCACCACACCGATATCAGTTAAAGCCTTTTGGTCCTGAAAAATATCTTGTGTATCTCGGGATGACATTGATTTGTGCAACTGGTGTGAGATTTGCTAAGTAAGTTTCCATGTCCAATGTAATTTTTTTAAATCTAATCTGCAAATTTTGTTTTCTTCTTGTCCATAAGGATGCCCTATCTATCTAGAAAACAAGTTCCATAATTTATTTATTTAAATGTCAGTGTGAAGCTGACTATATAGGCAGAACCACTCAACTTTCTAGAGAGGCTTTTGAAACATTGGTTCTCGTATGAACACAGATCATGTAATGTCATAATGGATAATGGCCCGGAATTGGAAATCAAAGAACCAAGTTACAATTCAAGTTGGCTTTATTTCCTTATATTCCCTTCCTTACATGCAGATAAGCTTGGGAAATGGATGAATCCATCTCTTCTCAGCCAAGTTATGGGTTACATTAATCAACAGTATTGTGCTAGTCCCAAGTTATTTTGGGACGAATAAGAATAAAAACTTTATCAAAATTTAATAAAGTGATTTATTGACATTTAAAAATATGAATACCAGGTTTAACAATCTCCCTTCCTATATAGAGAGAATACGTCAGGTAGCCATCTGGTGGAGTGAACTAGGGCCAGACAACTTGTATCTTTATACCCTTGGTAAACTGGTATCACAGTGGTGGAGAGAATTCCTTGTGTGTCACTTTGGAGTAGGTCTGAATGTCTGAGAAATTTTCACAGAAAATATTCATCCTCCAACAGGATTCAGACCGGTAACTGTTGTTTAATACTGTTTATTATAAACAGAGCATTTACTTAAATATTTGTATTTATAAAAAGAATGTATAAACATAAAAATGTCTTAAAATAATTGTCGGACTTTGTCCATTTCATAATGAGTGACGTCATTTGTTTACATTTGATACGCCATGAGCAGACATGAATGTACATGAGAGATTCATGAAAGATTGAAGTTTAAAGACAGTAAATTCGACTTTGCTAACCGAACGCTCCTCTGTGGCCAAATCGGTTAAAGGCACGTCAAGCTAATTGACGGTTCCGTATAGGATACAGGTTCGAATCCTGTCGGAGGACGAATATTTTCTGTGAAAATTTCTCGGACATTCAGGCCAGTAAATGTTGTTTAATACTGTTTATTATAAAACAGAGCATTTACTTAAATATTTGTATCTATAAGAAGAATGTATAAACATAAAAAATGTCTTAAAATAATTGTCGGACTTTGTCCATTTCATAATGAGTGACGTCATTTGTTTACATTTGATACGCCATGAGCAGACATGAATGTACGTGAGAGATTCATGAAAGATTGAAGTTTAAAGACAGTAAATTCGACTTTGCTAACCGAACGCTCCTCTGTGGCCAAATCGGTTAAAGGCACGTCAAGCTAATTGACGGTTCCGTATAGGATACAGGTTCGAATCCTGTCGGAGGACGAATATTTTCTGTGAAAATTTCTCGGACATTCAGGCCAGTAAATGTTGTTTAATACTGTTTATTATAAACAGATCATTTACTTAAATATTTGTATCCATAAAAAGAATGTATGTGTGTGACGTCATTTGTTTACATTTGATACACCATGAGCAGTTATGAGAGATTCATGGAAAATTGAAGTTTAAAGACAGTAAATTCGACCTTGCTAATCAAACGCTCCTCTGTGGCCAAATCGGTAAAGACACGTCAACCTAAATGACGGTTCCGTATAGGATACAGGTTCGAATCCTGTCGGAGGACGATTATTTTCTTTGAAAATTTCTTGGATATTCAGGCCGGTAAATGCTGTTTAATACTGTTTTAATAAACAGAGTATTTACTTAAATATTTTTTATGTATAAAAAGAATGTATAAACATAAAAATGTCTCAAAATAATTGTCGGACTTTGTCCATTTCATAATGAGTGACGTCATATATATATATATATATATATATATATATATATATATATATATATATATATATATGTATATATATGCATATTCCTATTCAACTCTCCCCTTTGTATTTGACGTATGAGGGTCAAGCAGCTCCGTTCCTAGGAACTGATGGCCAGACATCAGCACATATGATTTGATTATAGTTTTGAAGGTTTTGTGCAGAACCAACCACGCTTTTTGAAGGGCCGAATACAGAGACCTGGTGCATTATGTGTCACAAGGTCCCCAAATAATGCTCCGCAGGTTTTGAATTCAGAGTTGTCCTTCTCTTAGACCAGTTGCCATCCAAGTCTATAGAACCCAGTCTGCCATGGCTGGAGGGAGAAGAAGAGGATTCATACCTTTCCCAAGGGTATTAGCACATAAGTGAATGTAATGGATTCAACTGGAATTCGAGCTCGGCTCTCCGATTCCTCAATTCAAGCTGCTATCCATTACTCAACCGTTTCTCCTTTTATTTATATATATATATATATATATATATATATATATATATATATATATATGATAATACAAGTAGGTCTTTTTAATATAAAATATTAAAAAACGGATCCAAAAAGAGATCTCAATATATACTATATAGAGCAATATGATATGCATCATCAAAAACATGGTTATAAATTATAATTTATTTCAACAGGTACCTTTTTAATACCCGTCTCATCAGACTGAAATTACAAATGGTTTAAATTTAAATTTATCCAGAATATTTAAAAAAAAAAAAAACAAGATAACAGGAAGTCTAGATACTTGACCTTGAAAATCTATTTTCTGGGGATTTATAATACTGAAGACATATGTGGGGAGGAGGGGATGTTAGTTTTCAACCATATGTGGTGGTTGAGAGAACATAGTAACAGCTAAAATGCTATCTCACACGCACACACGCCCATATATATATATATATATATATATATATATATACACACACACATATTTGCTCATACATATACATATACACATATAAAAGGAAGAAGAGAAAATAAATTAACAGATAGAAAATAATTGAAATAAAATGAATATAATACAAAACATACACACACATATGTAAGGGGGGAGTTTAAATAATATACTACAAAAAATACATCTTAAATTCAATATATAATTCATCTTCATACGCATACACACACATCTGTACATACATATACACCCATACATACACATATACATGCATGCATATATAGATAGATAGATAGATAGATAGATATACACCTAAATGCACAAATATGAAAACAAAAACCATGGTATATTATTTTCAATAATTAACACAAAATAATTGTATGGCTGCAAAGAAAAGAAAATAAGATAGACTAAAATTCTATTTATAAGGTAAATTTATTTTTATGACAACATTTAAATTCCTTTGGCTTAATAGCTAGCTAGTTTTTAAATTATAATTATTCCAATATTTTCTTCCAAATATAAGTTACATCTACTTCTGAAGCCGATTTACCTATAATCTTCTATTCAATCTGTGGGGAGAAGTTTCTATCCTTTAATTCCCAGACATATTTCAAAGGAGCTGTCTGGTGTTTTAGTTAAGGGTCAGACAAAGAATGCCTGTGATTATATAGTCTCTGCTTCCAGATCCTAGCAGAAATTCTGATGTATACTTTTTATTATTTACATTTTCTTTAGGGAAAACAGTTGCTATGACATTTTCGGATCTGCATATACCTCTAACTGGGCAGTTGTTCTTGACTCTACAATTACAAGAGGGTTTGTTATCTGCTTGGTTATTATTATAAAATTTGTTTAATATTTTATTATTGTGTGAACTAATAATATTGTAGATGTTATTTGTGCATGAGTAACACATTTTTAAGGTTTTTCTATTAAAAATCTTACTAAGTAGGTTATTTTGGTTAAAATGTTTATCAATCAATTTCAAAAAGTATTGACCAATATTTATATTGGATAGTTGGCAGAAAGTTAATCCATATAACTTTTCTTTTTTTGTGTCTGGTTCTATTTATTTTAGTATCTCTTGAAGATTCCAGGTAAAATAATTTTTGTTTAAAGCAAATTCTTTTGAGGGCATCATTATAAGGTATTTTATTTTCATCAAAAATTTTATTATTGGAAGATAATTTATTGATTCTAGTATTTACAGTGGTAGGAAGTTTAATTAATTGATGGAGATGGTTGGAGTTAACATTAATATAGATTGGAGTTTCATTATCTTTGTGATAAGGTTTAAATGTGTTCTTCCAAAGGTTTAAAGTTATATCTAAAAAATGAACTCTTTTTAAGATTGGATGAAACTTCTTAAACCCAAGAAATTTGAAAGCTCTGATGATTTTCTTTTGTATATAAGAAGATAGTGGACCATTACTATTAGGGATAACACGAAGTCCATCATCTCTATATAGACCAACCTGTTCAGAGTCAATGATCCTACTTTTTAAGGCAAACAGTCATTATCAAGTTATAGATCATTAATAATAATAAAATTAATTAAATATTCACTTATCTCTACTCTTGAGTTTCGTAGAATTACATCCATTCTTCAGGAGAATCTCCTGAAGAATGGATGTACTTCTAATGGTAAAATTGAAATTATTTTCAGAGATTATATTTTCTTTAAATTTTAATAAATCCAACTTGACTGTCAGGTCTTCTGAAGAGTGAATGTAATTCCATGAAACTAAGGGTAGAGACAAAATAAGTAAACATTTAATTAATTCCACACACACACACACACAAAGAATAAATGGATTTAATTTTAATCTGTGATTTTTATTACTTCAAATGTTATTTTTAGTGGATACCCATGTTTGAAATAGACGCCCTATTTTTTTTTATTTTAAACAGTGTTTACATCTATTAACCTGCACACTTGAAAAATCTTGATAAAAAGGTGCTCTCTAGCAGAGTACAAACCTATATCCACTTTTGTAGAAGAAACTATCATTTGATCCGGTGTGCCATAGTCCACTCAGCTACAGAGAGCAAACAGCCCAGCACATATAGATGTAATGCACACTGTTTAAAATGGGGCATCTGTTTCAAATACGGGTGTCCACTAATGCTTGGAGTCTTAGTCATTACTTTATCCTGTGAAAATTATTTTTACATTTTTTTTATATTTTATTTTGAATATTGATATAATGGACTATAAATAGTAAAAATGAAATTATTCTTTTTTTAATTGCTAAAAATAAAATATGTAACAAGTTGTGCCTCATGTAGGTTTCTATTTGTTTATTTTTTATTCGTATTTGTGGATCAAGTTCTAACCAATGTACAGATATTAAGTTTAGGGTTTACGACCACGTCACATTGAAACACTGGTTTCTGTACAAGCACCAGAGTTAAGTATCATTGAGCCTGGTCAGTACTTACATGGGTGACCACTTGGGAATACCAGGTGCTGTAAGCTTGGATGTGGGGGTGGTGTGATGCATAATGGCTCAAAATTGTTAATTGGAGAACCGAGTTCCAATTCCTGTTGGGTTCACTATATTCACTTACATATAAATAGACTTGGGAAAGATATTAACCCACCTTCTCTCCCCCAGCTATGGGTTAATTAGTAAGACTTGCATAACCAAAAACAATTATTATCTCCCCACCCCACGAAAAAAATTACTTCAATCTAAAATATTTTCTGGTTTTAAATAACCCGCAAAGTGTTGATAATCCGTAAAAAACGAATTAATCAATCTGCAAAACAAAAAATGAATTATCTCCCTTAAATTTTTCATAATTTTTTTTTTTTTTTTTGAACAAGCTTCATATTCTAAGCTCCCCTTTGGATTTGAGAAGTCATACGTCCTACCTAAATAAATCGTAAAATAGCGTCCGAAATGTCATGTACTTTCATTTCAAGTGTATATGTTGTTTTGTTTTTCTTTCTTTCCATAAAAACTGAAATAAAATTCAATTTCTGCGAAGACAAATATGGCTTTTTTTTATGTATAAATTTCCATTTTTACATTGGAAGTGATATTTCCCGCTCCGTCTAATAATCTCGGAGAAACAGGGAAAAAAAGTCATCTTTTTCCCCCTCTTGATATAATTCCTTCATTGAGTATCATTTCTGGCTGGTTACAATTTTTTTTTTTTTTTTGGTTTCATAGCTTCAAATTATTTTCGTTTTATCTCGTGTTTTTTACTGCTTCAAATAATTTATCCATGACAAAACACAGAATAATCTTCTGAAGGCTCCGAATATGAGACTAGTTTTTAAAAAAATGGATAAATAAGGTGAATAAATTAGTGTTTGAAATGTTAAACTTAACAATTGCCTCCTTTTTCAACGTAGTCTTTACTTTACTCTTTTCGGAAGTAACTAGTATCGATTATCTCCCCTGTTTCTTTCTTAACATTTTTTTTTTACGATTTTTAAATTCTTTTTTTTTTACTTCGAGAAAGAAGACATTATTTACGTTTTAACACTGACAATTTCAGTGAATGTTTTGATTGAATTTTTGTAAAGTGTTTTCGATGATCAAACTTTTTTGTATCGACAAAGGTTGATCAGGCGATAAAATTGAACGGTAAGTTTTTTTTTAAAAAGCTGCCTTCTTAATTTTACTTTTATTTTTTTAATTTGTACAATTTTTAAAAAGGAGAAATTTAAATGTTTTTAAATTCCTGTAATCGATTTAAAATGTGGATATTTTTTGCTGTAAAATTTCGCCATTCAAAAAAAAAAATCTTTGAAAAAATTCTGCTTTGAAATTACAAGATGTTAAAAAAGGAGTTTTTTTTTTTTTAGTAGTCGATTTGTTTAAAAAAATCATATTTTTTGTTAAAATTGTGTGTTTCCCTGAAAATGAAGAATCTTTTTTTGAGCAATGAAGGCTCGGTGGTGGCTCGTGTATACCCCCACCCCCGCTATTTATTTTTTATTTACTCGATATTATTGATAACATTCAATATAATGATTTTTTTCTTTAATTCTTTCTAATCCTTTAAGCTTAAATTGTCAGTAGCCATACCCACGTCCATGAAAAATTCCAAAAATCCTTGTATGGAACTGTGCGCTTCACAATTCCAATCATGCGGTGTTTGGCTGTTGTGCGCATGCGCACACGTCGGACGACGTTGGGTGGGGGCGTCGTGGGGGGCGACGTTGGGGGCAGGAAGCTGAACGGTGGTTAGAGAAAGAGAGCACTGTCGGTTAAGCAGTGCCGATTGTTGTCCAAGTGTAAGGTAATGTTTATTTTTAACTCAGCTTGTGTTGTGTTTAAAAACCATATATCATATTGAATGTGATAAAAACTGTAGACGATTGTCATGTTTCCAACTATTCTATTTAGTACATTGTTTTTACTGTGCGGAAGATTTTAATTATTTAAAAAAATGACCTCCTTGAATCCCCAAGAAGAAATAACTTCTGTGACAGTAAGTGAACTTCAACAGCTTAAGTTTTCAGAGTTGTCTCCCCATGAGAAAATGACAGTCAAGAAAAGAGGCCGGTCAACACCTGACATTCAAATAACTCAGCCAGGAATAAGCAGCAACAAGAGGTACATTTGTGGACTCTTCCACAACAAGCTAGTTAACCCCTGCTAGGAAATGCACTATTCCTCTTATAATTTTCACCATCACAATCAAGCAAAATATATAACAAGTATTCATTGGTCAATCACCTTCAATCTAGCTTGCTGATTGGTCAGTTCCGACCAATCAAACCGCCTGCACGCGACCAATCTGTTTTCCCGCTCATATGCTGGGAGCCACTCACGTGGTACACGACCATTATATAAACCTAACATGTGTAAACTCCCTCGAGTAGTTTTCTTTCTATTCATCTCTCTCGCACGTCTCATTCCTACCAAGTGCCAAGATGTAATCTTCAAGAACTCCCGTCTTAGCCATTGCGGTCAGACGTTAAAGACTATTACCAACATTCACACAAGTACGAACTCTGAAATCTCTTCTGAACTTTTACCAACTTTACAACTCACAATTCCAAACTTTATTCTTCTAAATTACAGTTTAATATTACTTCCTTTTAATATGAACTCAGGTACAACTAATACCTAATCAAAGGGACACGACTCTGTCCTACCTTTTTAGTTAGCATGCATGTATATTGTATATCAAATATTAATAAATTCAATTGTTATGTTTTGAAATGATTCCGTTCAGTTTTGTATTTTATACTATGTGCTATTTACGTCAAATATAAATTGCATTGCGTCCACGCATTGTCCTTAATCCCACCTTTCCTAGCCAAAGTTAAATATTGGTAACACTATCGCTACAATAATGGCGACCCCAACGTTCGACGTTCACAACAACAATGGTAACACCGTCGTTATACATTCGTAGCTTTAATTCTGAATGGTACCAACAGAAAAGTTGGCTCTGCGGCTGTAAAATGAAAAAATGCATTGTTTTGCTTCCCGTGTTTGCTGTTTGGAGGTGATGGGATGTGGACAAAAGATGGTTTTAGAAATCTAAACAAAATGAAAGAAAAAACTGAAAAACATGAGAAGTCAAAGAAGCATATTGAAAATGTGGTCTCGCTGTCCCTTTTAGGAAGCGTACACATCAAGGAGAAGCTTAGCAAGGCATACAGACATTCAATCAACAAGCATAACATGAAGGTTAAAAAGAACCATGAAATTTTATCCAAAATAATAGACTGTATTTTATTTTGTGGAAACTTTGAAACTCCTTTATGTGGACATGATGAAAAAGACGATACAGTATATCCAGGGTTATTTAGAGGATTAATAAATTTTGCATCTCAGATCCAGATTTGAAGAATCACTTAGAAACCAGTACTGTTTTCAAAGGTGTTCCAAAGACCATTCAGAATGAGATCCTTGACTGCCTGCTACAAATATACCATGAGGAGATAAGGACAGAAATTAGGAAAGCTTCGTTTGTAGCCGTCATGGCTGATGACATAACAGATATGTTTCGGAGCACACTCAAATGGTCATTGTTCTACGGTACGTGTTGAATGAAGAAATATTTGAGTATTTTTGGGGATTCTTTATTCTAGAAAATCAAACTGAAGATGGCATATCAAAATGAACAATTAGACATAATCCTTCAAGGAAATGAACAAAAGCTGATAGCTCAGACATTTGATGGCGCAAATCTTATGAAAGGGGAAAAAGGAGGAGTTCAAGTAAAAATAAAAGCTGTTTATAGTAGTGCGCATTTCATTCACTCTTATGCGCATCAGCTTAATTTAATAATGAGAAATGCAGCCAGCATTACACGGAACGCAAGAATATTTTTCGCTAACATTTTGGCCATTCCAACATTCTTCTCAAGATCACCACAACGTGTAACCATTCTCGAGAAGCATCTGGACGTCAACATTCTACGTCCGTCCTCTACAGGGTGGAACTTTAACAAACAGACTGTGAAGAGGGTTTATGAAAATTTGCAACCTTTAAAAAACTGCCTTACTGAAATTCAGTTGACATCAAATGCAGATCAAACCATTACAGAAGCAACAGGAATTTTACAATGTCTGAATGATGATAATTTCATGTTTTGGTTAGAGCTTTTTTATCAGATTAGGCTTCATGTTGAAGTAATTTACAACCAGATGCAATCTCAAGAAATTAGTGTATTTAAAATCAATAAATATATGACAGATTTCAAAACTGCAATTTTAGAAATAAGAAACTCAAAGTACTGTGAGAATCCTTCAATGGCACTCATGGCAGAAGCAAAGGAAGTGTGTGACTGCATATGCGTTGATATAATTGATAGATATTCTTTCGCAAAACACTTAGTAGCTGCTAAATTGTTCCACAAGAAAACCACTAAATTTAAGAATGAACTGCCGACAGAAGAGATAGTACTGACCACTGAAGCATATCCCATGATTGACAAAGAAAAGCTTGAAGCTGAACTAAAAGTATTCCATTGTCGATCTAATATGCATGAATATTGTAAATTAATCAAACTGCTGAAATTTATTTTGGAAAATAATCTCGATGTTGTTCTTAGTAAAATTACGAAACTGATAAAAATCCTCTTGACAATTCCCGTGACTACATCAGAGCCAGGACGGTGCTTTTCAACAATGAAAAATATAAAAACTTTTCTAAGGGGCATTATGAATGTTGAAGGATTAAATGCACTTGCTTTCTGTGGAGAAAAAATTTCCTCAACAATAATCCAGGAAACTAAAAAAATTATTAACCTTTTTGCACAAAATAAAAACAAGAAAAATGGATTTCATTTTTAAATGAATGAATCAAGCTTGAACTGTAACAATTTATAAGTAAATAAAAAATAATTTTTTTTGTTTAGAATTTTATCAAGTTTATGTATAACTGTTATTTTCATGTGTTTGTTTTGTTTTAAACATTATTAAAACAAGGGCTAAAAATTTTCTGTTTACAGCACCTTGAATAATTTTAGCCATGAGCCGCCACTGATAAGGCTTACTATACATCCCAGATAAGCTATCTTTTTCTTCTAAGTGCAGTGTCCCTAGAGGATGTGAACAATCATGCCCCTCCACAACTTCCTATCCTGTTTATTTTATCTCTTAGTAAGGTTTGTCTTTTTTGCTACCCTTCCCACTTTCTGTTCTATCATCCATTTACGCAAACTTGTTTCCCTCTCACTTTCAGTATACACTGTGAGTGTCAAATTCTCCAAGTCTTCTTTCCTCACGTCCCAGAAATTTCAGCTGTCTCTTTTTGATCTGAAGCAAAAATGTCTTTTTTTTTGCTTCCATTTTCTTTAAAACTGCCTAATTGCTTACATGTTCTATCTGTGATATTCTCAGCATCCTTCTGTAGGACTACCTAACTGTTGCTTCTTCATCTGTAGCATCTCCGATATGTCTTTTCCATCTTTCCACACGATCAAAACAGAATAGTCCATTACTTATGAGGTATTGGCAGGGTGTAGCGGTCTTGCTAACTAAGTAACTTAGAGAGAGACAAGTGGATTTATACTAAGACAATAATAATAATAATTTAAGGGAGGGAAAGTATTAAGATGCTCTAGACAACAGCATTAATAAAATCAGTGAGGAACATGTTGGCCAGACTTGCTGGCACTTGATTCCAGTGAAACAGTCACTGACTAACTAGAATTATATATGAATAAAACTGACAATAGGAAAACTAATAATTGCTGACGCGTTTCGTACAATGTGGACTTTATCAAAGCAAAATACGAAATGAATTTAATTGAACAAGGTAACTAAGAAAAACAAAAACAGAATGTTACTAGCAACTGGAATGTAGAGAAACGCTATTTTCATATTGTTAACTGAAAATAACGTCAGTATATGTCATGTGTGGAGAATATTGTCATTATATTTGTGTTGATGTTGTATTCAGCCATTTTCTTTTGATTTTATGAATCTGTTGTGTACATTTGTTTGTGAGAGCAGTAATTTTGTTAAGAAAAGTGAAATGGGGAAATTATTCCAAATTTTGATGATTGACCTGTTTATTTATTTCTGAAACATGACCCCTTTAAAGGGAAACATAAAGCAAGACTGTTACACCCTGCCAATACCTCATAAGATACCATAATTGATTTTGTTTACTTCGACATGAAAACAATAGACAAAAACTAAAAATCCTTGAAGCATTATACATCAAACAGTTGAAACCCAACCTAAACAAAAATACAAATATTCTTAAATGTCTATAACTGGTAACAGAAGCCATTGGTTTATACCAACAGCTTCCCATACTTCATACTTCTCCAATTCACTCTCATGTGGTCATGTGTGATGTCATGAGATGCAGTGCGATTTTCGCTTCTAGCGTCTTATATGCACGTGTTTATCGTTGCTTAGAAATCATCTATGTAAATAATGACAGACTATCATCACTGTCTTGTCCATATATTGCTTAATATGTTGTAATTGACATCTTTGATAATGACTTATGTAAGCTGAAAGCTTAGATTGTATTAAAAAAATATGGATCAATATTGTGAATTTCTTTCTTCGTTCAATGATAATGTTATTAAACTTAGCAGACGTTACAAAAAAAATTTACATAAAATAAATAGACAACACTTGTCTATATTATTTAATGAAACGTGTATGAATATATATATATATATATATATATATATATATATATATATATATATATATATATATATATATAATTGTACGTTTTGCAAGTTTGTGACTGGAAGGGATAATTCCGAGGAGGATATAAATCCAGAGGGAGCTCAATGTAGATTATAGAGCATTATAATGATAATAAGAAGACAGAGACTTTAATTATCCATTTTGTTTATAATTTGTATTTTGTGGACACCACAATTATCATTATAATGCTTCAGTGTTCAGGAAATAAAAATTATAAACGAAATGGATAATTAAAGTTTTTGTCATCTTAATATCGTTATATATACAGGGTGTCCATAAAGTTCGTGTGCACTTAAAAATTTTTATAATTTTATTTGTATTTGCAATAGAAATAATTTGTAAAAAGGACTGTTTTGTAAAAATAAAAATATCAATAAGAACACGGGATTATATATTGTCATATGCCCTAGTCAACAAATGGGTTTATAAGGCGACCATATGCCGACCAGAAGATATATATATATATATACATTATCACATCTGTGGAGAGATACAGGTTATCTCTCTCAGATCATGACAATGGACAATTGGTAAACAAAAATATTTTAAAGACCACTGTTCGATTAGGATAATCGAACAGTAATCTTTTCCCAGGTTCGCTTCAGTTTCAACACAAATACTGATCCACAATTCAAGGATGAACGATAAGGCTTAGCGAATTTTGATATAAGAACTTTAATATGTACATATACACAAAATATTAAAATAAAAGAAAAATATAAGCATGAGTAAAACATCCAACGACCAGAACCTCAAGACTTATGTTGGGATACCAAAATATGCCTATATCCAAGTGGATTCGACTGAACCCGAACGGATTTAAAAAAAAATATGAATAACTACGAATGCAGAAATCAACGCATAACCAAAAGATAAGATTTACATATTATTATTTTGACATGTGGAAAGGTGTTTGTAAGAAGATAATATTTATGGATGCATGTGTATCTTTCTAACATGGGTCCAAAATATATAATTACTTATCTTTATATTCAGTTCTCTTTTTAATCATTGTCCTTTCTTTTCTCTCTCACGTTTCCGCTTTTCTTTCTTTCCTTTTCTTTAAACAAATACAATTTCACACACGGTCAGGCTGTAACAGAGATGTACACTTTCTTCCTCTCTCTGGTTTTCTTTTTTGTTTCTTTCTTCTTCTGTATACAGTTCAGTTCCATACACGATTCAACTGCAACAAGGATATACATTTTCTTCCTCTCTCTGGTTTTCTCTTTTCTTTAAACGCAGACTGTATTCTCAGCGTACAAATTCCTTTGCATCTTCTGTGATGAATAACACGATTTATCGTCTTCAATTTGGGGTTAACGAACAGAAATACTTGTTCTTATATTTCTTGTCCGGAGTTGCCTGGGATGAATCGGACAAGTTCCATCATTATCAAATGAGTCTCATCTTTCCGTTCATAAGTTATCAGCGCTTCGATTTCAAGTCTTGCTCCTTCAAAGACAAGACAGCAACTGACTCCCAAGTAATTTTCTAACTCTCACGTGTCCTGCGTTTTGTCGTGAATTCCAGCTTACATCAGTCCCCTGTCTAGCTTCTGTCTAGACATCTGTTGCTACGGGTAATTGGGTCAGTCAATATCTTGCTTTTCCCAAAATGTCTCGAGACTCGCATGTGACCTCTTCTATTGTCAGGCGGAGATTAAACATAATATATGCGTGTTTGGGCTATCTGCGTCCGTCACAATATCTTACTATTATTTCTTTTTATTATAATATATATATAAAAGTATAGTTTTAAGGTATGCTATGTTTATGGATAAAACTGCACAATATCAGGGATAGAACATATTTAAATATAAAAGTAAACACTGAGGTCAACAGTCTATTTCCTGAATGAACACAACATTTAAAAATTTAAAAAAAAATATTTTTCAAAAAAACTTTTATTAGGTTGGTGCAAAAATAATGTCGTTTTCTCACAAATGTTACTATGTGAGAAAACGACATTATTTTTGCACCAACCTAATGCAACAATTAATTGTTGTTGTATTTTTTATTTAATTCTTAATTATTTATTTCAGGTTTTGCTGCCTGAATCGGTAAAATGAAGAAATCTTTACAAAATGGCTACTGCTCTTTCAACACTGATTATTCATCTGATCAAAAATTGATAATGGTGACCAGTAGTGAATATTACATTCTCAAAGTTGCTGTTAATGTATTAAATTTGTATTGTAATTTAGCAGAAGTCTCAGCTTGAACTTCAAAGAAGTTGTTTTCCACTGAAATCAGATGAAAAATTTAGCAGAAGTCTCAGCTTGAACTTCAAAGAAGTTGTCCTCCACTGAAATCAGATGAAAAATTTAGCAGAAGTCTCAGCTTGAACTTCAAAGAAGTTGTCCTCCACTGAAATCAGATGAAAAATTTAGCAGAAGTCTCAGCTTGAACTTCAAAGAAGTTGTCCTCCACTGAAATCAAATGAAAAAAATGATAATAGAAATAAGGAAGTGTATGTTTTTTTGTTTAATTATGGATTAAGATTTCTTTGGGGATTTTTTTTTTTGCTTTATTTTTTCTTTTTCTTAGTCTTTTTTTAAATTTAAAAAAATTGCCTGATAATTATCGTTTTCTTTTTATGTTTTCTTTTAAAAAGAAAAAATTAAAAAGTACAGTGTTAGGAGACAATTCAGAACTATAAAGTCTTACTCTCTCTATCTCTCTACATACATACATACATACATATATATATATATATATATATATAAAAAAGAGTGGATAATGAGATTGACGCAAAATGGCTACAATCTATTTCATGCTTGAACATAATCTGTAAGTCATCATCATCATATATATATATATATATATATATATATATATATAAGTTTCATTAATATATATATATATAAGTTTCATTAAAGATGACTTATATGGTATTGGGATTAAGCTTTTTATTTAATTTTTCTTGTGTTCATATGATTGCTTTCTGGATATAAAGTGTGTGAAAACTGTCTGAATGTCCAAGCACTTTCAGCTATTCTATTAATGAAACTTGTATAAAAGATTACTGCCCAATACACAATTTTATATATATAACACATATACATGCACACACACACACACACACACACACACACATATATATATATATATATATATATATATATATATATATATATAAAATGATAATACAACTAAAGAAAATGTAAAAATTACCAGAATTTAACGTATTTTTCAGGGTAGCAGAACTTCTACCAAAAAGAGTGCTCAGTAGATGACTACACACACACATATATATATATATATATATATATATATATATATATATATATATATATATGTGTGCGCACATACACACGCACACACATATGATAGAAATATAGTTTTACGGTATGTTATGTTTATGAGTAAAGTGCTCAATATCAGAGATAAAGCAAGTGTAAATATAAAAGTGGACACTGAGGTCAGCATCTTTGAGTCATTATATATATATATATATATATATATATATATATATATATATATAATTAACAATGGAAACAAGAAAAAGGGCAAAGCTAAATTATAAGCAGTGTAGTTCTAACCGAACTGACGATCATGAACTAAAAGCCAAGAAAACAACAACCTATATAAAAGAAAACTGCAAATGTCATTTTTCAGATAGTTCCAATTTGGATTATCATAAAAGTATACACACCAAAGAAAAACCTTTTGATTGTGAGGCTTGTGGGTTAAAATGTTCTCAGATTTCCTCCCTTAAGTTGCATGTTCAAAGAGAGACTACTGAAAAAACTCTCAACTGTGAGATTTGTAAAGCCAAGTATTCCCAAAATTCAGACCTTAAAAAGCATATGCAAACTCACAGTGCCCAAAAGGTTTTCAAATGTGACATCTGTGAAGCCAAACTTTCAAAAAACTCTCACCTTATTCGGCATAAGCGAAAACATACTGGTGAGAAGCCTTTCTCATGTGAAGTTTGTGATGCAAAGTTTCCAGAAAAGTACCAGCTGAAGAGACATATACGAAAACACACTGGTGAAAAACTCTTCCATTGTGACACATGCGGATTAAGATTTTCAGAAAAATTATACCTGAAAAGACACATGCAGCGACACAGTAGTGAAAAGCCGTTCAGCTGTGATATTTGTAAGTCAAAATTCTCTCAAAAGACTTATCTGAAAAGTCACATGTTAACTCATAGTGGAGAAAAACCCTTTGAGTGTGAAATTTGCAAATCCAGATTCTCCCGAAAGCAGCACCTGAAAAGACATATGCGAACGCACACTGGCGAGAAACCCTTCCAGTGTGATATATGCAGTGCAAGATTTTCCAGTGGTTCAAATCTTAAAACTCACATGCGGGGACACACTGGTGAAAAACCCTTTCACTGTGACATCTGTGAAAAAAACTTTTCTGAAAATTCAACCCTCAAGGATCACATACGAATACACACTGGAGAAAAGCCCTTCCATTGTGAGGTTTGTGGATCAAACTTTTCTAAACATTCAAATCTCAAGAGTCATATGCGAAAACACACTGGCGAAAAACCTTATCAGTGCCACATTTGTCTGGCCAAATTTTCACAGAGTTCTAGCTTGAAAAAACATTCAAGAACACACACTGGTGAAAAACCATACCATTGTGATACATGTGGAGTCAATTTTGCTGAGAATTCAACGCTTAAGGACCATATGCAAACACACACTGGTGAAAAACCTTTCCACTGTGACCAGTGTGGGTCAAATTTTTCAAGGAGTTCAAATCTTAAAAGTCATATACGAACACACACAGGTGAAAAACCCTACCACTGTAATATATGTGGGGCAAATTTTTCTCACAGTTCAAATCTTAAAAAGCATGAGCGTACACACTTGAAAAAGTACCATGTATTGTGAGGTCTTTCTGAATACCTCCAAAAGAAATATTTTTCCTTGACAATTAATTTTTATATAAATAACATTTTACATCTGTTTCATAATTGATTAAACTATTTTAATAATCATACTTGTTATTTAATTGAATGACAGCATGAAATGTATGTAATGCATTTTGTCTCCTAAAAGAACTTAATCAGTCTAAAATAATGGATTTTTGATAGTATTAAATATATACTAGCAGTGTAACCCATCTTTGACCGGGTCTTTCATTGCTGGGAATTTTGCCATTCAGTTGGAGCAGTTTAAGTTTAAAGTCAGTTCACCTGAAAATCAATATTAGTAACAACAATATGAATGGGGGGGGCTAAAAGGGCCGTTTTTGTGTTTTCAATCTTGTTTCAGCCTCGTGTGCAACAGCAGTTGAAGAGGTGTTTCTCCTCAGCTGTTCAGTCCTTTGATCATCATTTTCAGCCTCGCTAGCAGAAGTGTTCTGATGAAAACTGTAGAAACGCATTAACAACATCCGATCACACACACACACATTTTGAGAATTATAGATATAGATAATATTATTGTAATAATTTAAACTATTTATTTTTATTAAATTTTTTATGAAAGATATATATTCAAGAACTGATAGTAAATAGTAAAATGTTGCTGAGAGTTATAATGGACAGGAAGTAGTGGAGAGCCATTCTCGCCAACAAATTGAACTCAAAACCGGCAGTGAAGAATTATCTATCAAACAAAAAAAAATCATCAAAATCAGATGAAAACTGTGGAAATGCTTAAAAAACATCCGAACACCCACAGACACACGCATTTTGAGAATTATAGATATACATAGATAGGGGAATATATAAACGTAAATGCTGGTTATAATCTTGCACTGAGGAGAAACTCTGAAGATGTCGAAACACTAAATTTTAAAACTTCTAGTGTCCGATGGCACACACATCTCACCTGATCTTGTTTGGTATCCCAATACTTTTATTTTTATCGCTGTTGTTTTAAAATATCCCACATTCCGACCACAGATGATCGGTAAAGAGAGGCGAAATGTTGTAAGAATCTGGACACACATTTATTGTGGAAGATTCAGAAATCAGTGCACTTTTTATATATTTTTGCCTCAAGAAATGACTTTCTCTTATAATTAAAGCAGCAGTTTTTAAATCAAAATTATAGTCCTTACGATGGACTACTAATCCATTGAGTGCACTTTTATATCCCCAACCTCTCTGTACATGCATTTAGTCTCGTCAACGAGCTTGTTACTTTAGTCTTATGAAATCCTTTTAGAGGTTGTGTTCTGATGAGCTATATTTCTGTGTTCCACAATCTCTAACCCTCTCAACTAAGATCCGCCACACTGCGGTAAACCACCTTCAATACCTTTGTATTCGATTAGTAAGAAATAGGTTTTCACTCAAAGAGCTTCTTTCCACAAGCCTCTCCTTTGTGGAACCAACTTCCAAGGGGTTGCTTTCCCAACCGCTAAATTCTTAAACTCTTCAAGTTTAGGGTTAAACGTTATCTTTCCCACATATCCTCATAAACGGCGCCTCTTACCTCTAACGCAGTGGTGCCTAACTTTTGTTGTTTTTTTTTTTTGTCTTTTTTGGCCATACCCCAGCTTAGTATTGCTAAAATCCTGAGGACCCACCCTCCCCCACATGACATCTAATTCTTATTATTGAAAAAGTGATCTATTCATATGGTAGAAAGGTAAAAGGCCATTAAGAACATGGTATCCTTGAAAGAAAAAAATAACAGAACTACTGAGGAAGAAATTACTAAGAAATTGTTGCCTTGCAAATGATCCATCCTCTGTATTTAGATAATGTCCCATTTAAATTCAATATCTGTCTATATTTCTGAGATGAGGTATTATGTACACTATTTACATTATTCGGACTATTGTCCTCATCTTTGTCACCATATTTATTACAGCGTTTCGGCCCTTCAGTATCTGTCTATATTTCTGAGATGAGGTATTATGTACACTATTTACATTATTCGGACTATTGTCCTCATCTTTGTCGCCATATTTATTGCAACGTTCCGGCCCTTCAGTGTCTGTCTATATTTCTGAGATGAGGTATTATGTAGACTATTTACATTATTCGGACTATTGTCCTCATCTTTGTCGCCATATTTATTACAACGTTTCGGCACTTCACTATCTGTCTATATTTCTGAGATGAAGTATTATGTACACTATTTACATTATTCGGACTATTGTCCTCATCTTTGTCACCATATTTATTACAGCGTTTCGGCCCTTCAGTATCTGTCTATATTTCTGAAATGATTTTTTTTGTATTCTGTCACACTCAGTAAATCTGTGTGTTTTAGTGGCTTTGTGGCCTTGCTTGGGGTGAAATAATTGTATTAAAAAAATGACTAATTCCAAAATAGTGTCCGATCCCAACTATGAAATTAATTCAAAAAGTTTAATTCTGTAGGAGCATCATTGAAAGTGAACCCAGGTCACAGCATTCATCGGTTGTTGAATTATAATCAAATGGCATTGAACACAAAACAACGCATTGGAAATAATAGCGAATATATAATGGTGTATAAAATGCAATTTAATTTTTAAAGAATAAAGCTGATAAACAAAAAATAGAAATTATTTGGGAATCAGCCTAAATATTACGCAATAAACACGTTTGATTTTTTTCGTTTTCCAAGCATAATCCTTAAACTTTAAATAAATTCCTCATTACTTAATACACTTTGTGTTAAAGACACTTTTAGGCGTCCGCGTAATTTTAGCACCGTTGTGGTTACTTCTCCTCCCTCCATATCTCTGCGTGTCAACAATATTTACCAGCCTCCCCACGAGGTAGGATGTGGCACAAGGCTGAATTTAAAGTGGGGCAATCTGATCCTGTAGACTCAGCCCCAAAATTCCTCGTAACCCCGCATAAACAGGTCTGGGTCTGTCTACCTCCCCGGATGAGACTCTACCCTTCGGCATAGCTTCGTCCAGGTTCCTCTCTGTCCGAAGGCTGAGAGTTCGACAGCAGCTAAGATCTGAGTAACAGACCCCAGCTCGACTCTGCATGTCGACATCTCAGCCAGGTCTCCGACCTTTGCGGCATAGAATCGGGGAATTTATATCAGTCGTATCGGCTCCAAATCACTGTTTGGATCTTTTAGCGGGAGTCATTTTTACTGGCCAATATATAGTTCATTTTATTTCATTTAATACTGAAAACCTGCGTCGAGCCATCATGTGCAGAGATGCATTTTTGCATTCTGCCTGGGGTCACCAAGCAATCAACATCCGGTTTATATAGAAGAGTGTAAGAGACACGATAAAAAGGTAGAATAGTGCAATGGCTTACCGGCTTCTTTCGCAGCGGGGATGTTGGAGTTACCTCGTTCCTCCTTTCAGAAGTTCCTCCGCCAACTGGTAAAGCCATTGACCTCCTACACCCAGGCTGGCAGATGGCCACTTGGCACAGATGAGTTGGGGAGAGACATTCTTCACCGCCGGGTTGGGAAACCCTTCACACTACCCTCACAGTTTAACCGGTAGGTCGATGCTGTTGACCAGAGTGCAACTTCTTGGAACCCTGTGTGAGAGCTGGATGTAGTTCGTGGACCAGTACGGTGTCGCGATCTCAATTCACACTGAGTAAAGCAAGCAGCAAAGGCTTCGGTGCAAAGGTACTACCACTAATGATATACCCACAAAGAAGCTAAATTAAAGCAGTAGGGAAGGAACTAAAGCCGATATATCAGGTCAGGACCAATAGCATTGCAGATTCTTTGGATTTTATCAAGAATTTTTTAATATACAGCAGGAGCACCAGACCAGATGTGGCAGCAATATTCAAAGCAAGGATGAATGGTAAACTTTATCTATATCTATAATTCTCAAAATGTGTGTATGTATGCGTGTGTGGTCAGATGTTTATATGTTTCCACAGTTTTCATCCGATTTTGATAAAAAAAATTTTTGTTTGATAGATAATTCTTCAGTGCCGGTTTTGAGTCCAAATTACACATTCCCCTTCTCTTGGCCAAATTTCAATCTCTCTCAAGTGAGGTTACCTTTAAAGCCTACTTCTACAGTTTTAAGGCATTGCTTTCATTGTCGTTTATAGCCAATTTAATTGTCATTTATCATTTCATTGTTGTTTATCCCAATTTAAATTTTTTTATTGTCCTGCCAGTTTTTGCATTGCATTCACCATTTTATTTTGTTTGATAGATAATTCTTCAGTGCCGGTTTTGAGTCCAAATTGTTAGCGACAATGGCTCTCCACCACTTCCTGTCCATTATAACTCTTAGCAACGTTTTACATTTTACTCTCTGTCTTTGAATATATATCTTTCATAGAAACTTTAATAAAAATGAATAGTTTAAATTATTACAATAATATTATTTATTATTATACAGTTCCCTTTTCAGGGCCCCCCCTATTTAAATTGTTACCCCCCCCCACACACACACACACTATTTGGGAATGTCCCCCAGTTGCACCCAAATTTTGTTATTAATATTGATTTTCAGGTGGGATAACTTTAAACTTAAACTGCTTCAAATGAACGGCAAAAATTTCCAGTAATGAAAGGCCCGGTCAATGATGGGTTATACTGCTAGTATATATGTAAGATAGATTCTGGTGAGAAAAATTGTCTAGGTTGGCACAGTGAACCAACTTTCCTAGCTGCAGACCTAGCAGTTGATTCAATATGCTCTTTCCACTTCACGTCAGTGGAAAACATTGGTCAGAGAAGGCGCAACGAGTCGTTCTTTTGGAGGTTGGCATCAGCTTTGTCGCCATTCCAAGTTTTCAACCAACCTTAGTAACCATCAACTCTGTTTTTGTGCGGCACTTGTTTGGCTCGAGCTTGCGATGTTTCAGCCCTGATTTGGAGACTTCGTCAGATTTAAAATAAACACAACTTTGGTGGAGGTGCTTCTTATCCAGTCCAAGAGGTCGCCGGGCTCGTGACCAAGATAACTGGCTGGCTGACGTTCCTGGCCATATTGATACGTCTTGCGCCGTGACGAAGGATTCTTAACGGGGTGGGGGGTACCCCGGGAAGACCCACAGTCTGAAGTGCTTCATCTAGAGACCTGAAAAAAATTGTCCCATCCCATTTGATTGGAAGGAAAATCCTGTCACATTTTTTGACATAATCATTTTGAGGCTAGTTTTTCAATACTCACAGTAAAAGATCCATTGATTTTTACATTCCAATGTTTTTTCTTTCTTTGCAGATCAATAAGGATGAGTCATTAAAAAAATCAGTATAGGAGATAAGAAAACTGAACATAGAATAGGAGTAGTTTTACCCGATACTGCCAGCTGCTACAGAACCAAAAGTCATCTTCTTAAATAGCCGCGTCAGATCGAGACCTTCAAATGGCGCCAGACCCGTTCTGAAAAATCTAAACTGTCAATTGTATACGACCACATTATCAGGTCAGTGATTAAAAAATGGCTTTGTGCGATTGAACCCTGTAGGTCTTACTGAGGACTATCCTTTATTGAATCACGTGGACTGGCGCTACAGAATCACAAAGAACTGTGCCAAATAACAGGAAGTGCATCACTTGAGGACTTTCAACAGCAGACACAATAAAAAATGGATAGCATAAGAGTGAATGGGTTCGTCTATCATCTTGTCCACACTCCTCCTCCGGTCTTTTAAACAGGAATATAGGCTTATCCCTTGTTTCCTGTTTAGGATTGGGTTTCCGGTTCATTCTAAATTCTTCTCGTTCTGTTGTAACATACCTACGGTTGATAATGGGTATGTCTCCGTTCACATAAATACAGCAGTAAATGCTATATGTTGGTCTGCAGTTGAAGATTCATTGTGGAATTCACTCAAATCTAACAGTTAGCTACTTCTTCAACGCGCCACTGGCGAATCTTATATGTGTTGTTCGTGTCCTAAGTATTATCGTTCATTATCGACCTTCGTGTGATTATTCTATTCAGTAACCTTCCCTAGGTTACAACACATTCTCTTTCAGTTTCATTAGCCACTTTCATCTTAGTAGCACCTTGCTTGAGGTGAATTGGTAAAAAGACAAAAAAAAAAAAAAAAAAAAAAAAGAAAGAAACTTTTATTTGTTAATTTTATTCTGTTTCCTCAATTTACGTAACGTCCTGGGTATGACGGTAAACTACATCCGCGTCCTGGGTATGACGGTAAACTACATCCGCGTCCTGGGTATGATGATAAACTACATCCACGTCCTGGGTACGGCGATAAACTCCATTCAACAGCAAAGTCTCAGATAATGTTTTCAGAAAAATAATGTTGCCAGCTCTAAGTTTTTGAAACAATAATGTTGCCAGCTCTAAGTTTTTGAAACAATAATGTTGCCAGCTCTATGTTTTTGAAACAATAATATTGCCAGCTGTAAGTTTTTTTGTAAAAAAGTAATGTTGCCAGCTATACGTTTTTTGTAAAAAAGTAATGTTGCCAGCTATACGTTTTTTTTTTTGTAAAAAAGTAATGTTGCCAGCTATACGTTTTTTTTTTGTAAAAGAGTAATGTTGCCAGCTATACGTTTTTTTGAAACAATAATGTTGCCAGCTATACATTTTTTATTCCATACAAAATAGGCATTTAAAATTCATATAAACTGGATTTGGCATTAAATAACCCACAGTGGTTGATATGCAAAACCCAAACAAACAAACAAACAAATCAATTTACGTAGATAGGTTCGCCTATCGTCCGGTTCACTCTCCTCGCCAGTCTTTTGAACAGGAGTAGAACTGTATCCCTTGTTTCCTGTTGAAGATCAAGTACCCGGTTTCTTCTAATGTCTTCTCGTTCCCTTTCACTCCCAGTAGATCCTTGTGTCATATTGGCATTATCGCTTTGCTTGGGGGATAATTAACCCCCCGCCCCCCCCAAAAAAAAACGAAATCTTCAGAGTTTTCCTTGTTGGCTTCCGCACAAAGAAACAGAACCCGTTCTGTTCTGTTATTCAACCCTTTTCCATGGACATTAAGGATAAACGGTAATAACAGGATTTGAAACCCGCACGCCGATTCCACTTTCAGCGCTGACAACCGTTATACTACCTGCACGTCCGCTTAGGTAATGTGTCGCAAAAAATTAACTTTTAAAAAGTGCATTGCCAGTGGAAAAGATAAAAAAAAGTTTAGAAGATTCTGCGATTTTATTGCAAATATCTGATCTCGAAGAAGTATAAGCGTCCACGCAGGTAATGGTAGGAGGGGTAAAATTCACCAAATGGTGTGGGGGGGTTACACTTTGAATGGCGGGTAATCCTGAAAAGAGCCATTTTTTTTTTCAATCTTGTTTCAGCCTCACGTGCAGTTGAAGAGGCGTTTCTCCTCAGCCGTTGAGTCCTTTGATCATCATTATCAGCCTCGCGCTCAGAAGCGTTTAGGTAGGCTCTTCTGGAAAGCTGATGGCGACGTTGATCTTCGGACTCAGTGGCTCTGATGGAAGCATTCCAAGAGGCATTTTGAGACAGGCAAACTGAAAATTCTAATGACGATTTGTTATTGATCTTTGAACTCGGTGGCCCTGATTGAAGCGTCCCAAGAGGCATTTTGAGACAGGCAAACTGAACATTCTAAAGACGATTTGTTATTGATCTTCAGACTCAGTGGCTCTGATTGAGGCATTCCAAGAGGCATTTTGAAACAAGCAACGATTCGTTATCTCTTATTCGTATGGTGGACCTGGCAGCAGCGGTTTTGCAACCTAGGCAAATTCTTTTCTTTGGTGGCATGTCTTAGGCTAGTATGAATTATCAAATGGAATGCTGTAAAGCTACAGGAATTACTAAGCTCGAATAACTTTAGGAAAGTTTGGAAAAGTAAATGTTGAGTAATAAAAAAACAAGGTTACTTATTACTGTGGTGAAGGCAAAATCTGTCAGGACAATAAAAAAAATTAAATTGGGAAAGGCTATAAACGACAGTGAAAGCAACGCTTTAAAACAGTAGTAGTAGGCTTTATGCAACGGAAAAGGTAACTTCACTTAAGAGAGATTGAAACTTGGCCAAGAGAAGGGGAATGTGTAATTTGGGCTCAAAACCGGCACTGAAGAATTATCTATCAAACAAAAAAAAATTTCATCGAAAACGGGTGAAAACTGTGGAAATGCATAAACAACATCCGATCACACACACACACAAATATTGAGAATTATACATATAGAAAGATGATATTATTGTAATAATTTAAACTATTTATTTTTATTAACGTTTTTTATGAAAGATATATATCCAAGAACGGAGAGTAAATAGTAAAACGCTGCTGAGAGTTATAATGGACAGGAAGTACTGGAGAGCCATTGTCGCCAACATTTTGGATTCAAAACCGGCACTGGAGAATTATCTATGAAACAAAAAAAAAAAAAAATCGAAATCTGTGGAAATGCATAAACAACAACTGATCACTCACACACGCACACACACACACACACATTTTGAAAATTATAGATATAGATAGGCTTTTATAAGAAACTAGCTAAAAAGCCGCACATCGTGCGGATTTTTAAGTTATTAGGTTGGTGCAAAAATAATGACGTAATAATGTCGTTTTTTTGACGTTGAAAAATACGTTACATTATTACGTCATTATTTTTGCACCAACCTAACTCTTCCCCCAACTCCGGCCTAAGATTAAAGTAACCTCTGGTCCAGCTTAGAAAACAGCAATTATAATTTTGAAGAAATGATTTTGAATTCAGTATCTGTCTATATTTCTGAAATGACACTATGTACACTATTTACATTATTCGGACTATTGTCCTCATCTTTGTTACCATATTTATTACAACGTTTCGGCCGTTGTACGCTCCTGCCTTCTTCAGGAGGTTGGAGTGTCGAACTGAACCCTTTATCTCAAGGACACGTGGCACAGTGGATAAAGGCCTTAGTTAGATCCAGTGACAAGACCTAAAGAGTGTGAGTTCAACACCCGGTTAATGCAGTGGAGAACTTGGAGAGGGGAATTAACAGGAGATAACTGATAACTGACATCCATTAAACATGGCACGTGGAACTAGAACAGTCTACTCCAGTGAGCGAAATAAAGGGTTCAGTTCGACATTTCAACCACCTGAAGAAGGCCGGGGTGTACAACGGCCGAAACGTTGTAATAAATATGGCGACAAGATGAGGACAATAGTCCGAATAATGTAAATAGTGAACTTTGAATTCTTCAATTCCCTACATAGAACTTCAAAACTTCACTTGATTCGGCCAAGAGACCGATTTGGGCCGAAACTTCGATTTGGGCCAAAATTTCAGTTCAGGCTGAAAATTGAGTTCTTTAAATTACAAACTCCGTCGAAACTGGAAAAAGTCGCACGTCACGAAACCCTTTCACCTTAACTCTGATTCCTTGGCATTTTGAAGAAGTAAAATTGATTTCCTTAATTCTCAAACTTTTAGAGATATCTAAAACTGATTTAAATCAAAAAATTTGAAATTAACAAAGTTTTTGTGTTACTTTAAACTCAGTATAAATTAACAGCTTTCAAAATCATTAATTTTTGTCAGTTATTTTAAAATTTGGATGTTAAATTGTTTCCTCCTCATCCGGACACAAATTCCAATGCTGAATCTTCAAGCACCAGATGGAGGGCAGATTTTTAATCCCGGGATCACTTTGATTTCAAAAAGGTACAACATGTATATGTAGAACAAGTGTAACCCAAGTTAGAAGTGTTTCAGACACACGGACGAACAGACAGAATTTGCTGTTTATTTATGTACATGAATATTCCGACTCTAATCTCTATCTATAAAAGGCAGGATGTGTGTGTGTAACGAATGCACGGCCGCAATTTTCGACGGATTGGTACCAAAATTTACATGCACATGTTCCAAGTTAGTGGGAAGGCCAAGATCGACTTTGCATTTTCCAACTCCCATCGATAGTGGAAATAATCGATTTTTTCATGCTTCTACGGCAGTTTTCATGTAGTTTGCGGCCATTTTCTACTGGCCAGGGTGAGAGCCTATAGCTGGCTGCCACGAATAGGCAGGAAGATTCTATTGGCCAGCGTGAGAGCCAACAGCTGACTGACACGAATGTTAACTAGCATACTACCATGAAAAAAAATCGATAGCTGCATTCGTCACAAGTGAGAAAAATTTAAATCTGCATGGCACTTTACTCCACTTGGCTCATTCGCTTGCTTAAACTCAACGTTGATTCTGATTCCGCATAACTGGGTTGGGTGTGAAAAAGTATTTGTTGTTAACATTCTTTTTTCATTCGGTTTTTCCAGTTACGAATCCTTTTTTAAAGCTGATCGTTTTGTGTTCATTTTGTTTAGTTCTTTTTTCGTAACAGATTTAATGTTTAGTATAGAGCTTAGAAAAAATTCGCAATGTGAGATTGGCAAGAAGTAAGGCATGTAGCAACATCAGCACGGCAAAGGACATTCCTTTAAAGGCAAGGAAGTGCAAACATATTTTAAGCCAAGTGATAGCGATTGCTGTATGAATCGTACGATTTTTGAATGAAGCACGGGAAACGCCGGGCCATGCTGCTAGTTCCTTACATAAAAGGCACACATCTTTCGTTTTCATTGACTTACCCGTTTGAAAACCTTTGCAAAAAGGTCAGATAAGTTTGGGTAATTTTTAACAAGTGATTAGGTAAGGTTGGACAATTTAACGACATATCAACTGATTTTTTTCTCTGCATATTTAATTATTATGCATCTGTGTACAGTTAATAATATGAAACGTATATTTATTCATTAGTTGGAAATAAAAATAAATTAAAAATTTGTATGTGTACGAATATTATAGACCACTGTATAAAATAATAATAATAATGAAAATTATAAATAAAATAAAATAAACCAACAGCATAAAAACGTTGTATAAAATAAATTAAATAAAAATTAAAAATTACAAAAATACTCCCAGCATGCAACAAAAACTGTTCGTGCCGGAATTACGGACATCCCGCCAAAGGACGTTAAATTCAATCTCTTCACCACAAACCTTGGTACGGGCAACACGTGTCCGATTTCGCTCTGTGATATGGCTTGTAATACTACGGAGTAATTTCTCACTTTTATCACATGTACCATAAAACAACTGTAACTTTAAAAACATACATACCAATGCACACAAAAAAATATAAATAAATTGTATGCTTTTCCTGTTATTTCTGTACGTTTTATCTCCGTGAACACAAGGCTAATTTCTGCTGCTATGATTTGAGTGACGACCCAATAACATTATGGTGACCGCTGACGTGTATATATAAAAAAAACTTATTCACCCATACCTCCAGTCAGAGACACTAGATGTATGGTCGCTAGAGTTTTACTTCAGATAGCTTTGTAAAAATGGCAATGATTAAGCTGATATATATATTTCATGTAAAAATTCCTCAGTGTGTCGTTATGGTTAACGAGCTAGTCAGCTTGACCACTGTTATTGAGTAATGAATTCGATCCTCACTAGGTGTCCTTTACTTTGCGGCCTTGTGTCAAGCTTAGTAAGTAACATAATTAGAGACTGCGCGCTTGTTAGACCTTCATTACAGACACCCTTCAGGATGCGGGGGGTCATAGCTCTCCATAACTTCCTATACTTTGTAGCTCTAAGTAATGTTTGTCTCTTTACTATCCCTCTCACTCCCTGTAACGCAATCCATTTACAGAATTCCTTTATTTGCTGTTTCCGTTTTGCATCAACACGCCCCCCCCCCCCACTTCCTCATGCTTCCCAGAAATATCCAACTAGCTCTTTCTTTTTCTAAGTATGTTATAGACAAGCGTATGGTCGCAAGAAAGAAATACGACAACAGCAGAAATAGATTTACGTGATTTATTTCAATAGGAACGTGTGGCTTTGGGACAGCCACCTTGTGGTATAGTTCATAAGCCGGCCGCCGATCTGGGTTGATCTCACACAGTAGTTCTCACTGGTTGGCGTGGCGTTCCTCCTGCTGACTGCCCCGACTGACCGTGACAGATCTCTTCCCTGGCTCCCTGTTGACTGCCCTCGTACTTCCCCGTGTGACCCCTTTTATGGCGTTTTTTTATGGCTTAACAGGCTTGAAAAATGACGCGAGTATAATTAGGAGGGAAGCATTTTTATTGGTCGAGAAATAGGAACACTTTAAAATATTATTTTATTTTTCGACCGGAACTCGTGCATCGGGCCTATGCGTAAACGACGATAATGTGGTTCTACAGAAGGATGCTGAGGATATCATGGACCGAGCATGTGAGCAACGATGAGGTCTTAGAAAGGATGCAAACAAGAAGGAGGCTTATACTTAACACATAATGAGGAAGGAGGGCCTGGAGAATCTGATACTCACCGGTCAAAGAGAGACAAGGAACAACAACGCATGATATACCTAGCGGGCTTAAGCAAGTGGATGACAGAACGTGGTCTGGAGGAGGTGGCAGAGGGAATGAACTTGTTGAGAGCTGTAAGGGATAGAGAGAGGTGGAGAGCCATGATCGCTTAGGTCCTGAAAGGACATGACGCATCAAAAGAAAAGAAAGAATCCTTCACAGTCACTGTTCCGTTATCCATTTTCATAAGCTCATTAGCTAGATTTCTCTCTGCGCCCCCCCCCCCACCATTGGCTTTAATATGTCCTGTGGGTGTCAAGTTCTCTAAGTCCTCTTTCTACATTATGCGTCCCAGAAATTTCCACTTGTTTCTGATCCTAAGTGTCATTTTTATTATCATTTCCCGTAAAACTTCCATGTTCCGTTTATTGTATTCTCAGCATCTGTCCGTAAAAATACATTTTTTTTTTTAAATCACTTCACCCCAAAGATTTGGTTTGTTTTGTTTTGCGGCATATCAACCTCAATGGGTTATTTAATACCGTCAAAATTTTTATTGCTGGTAATATTTTGTTTTGTCAAAAATGAGTTTCTGCTAATAATTTTTTTCCAAAAATCTATTGCTGGTAATATTTTTTTCCTGTATATATTTTTTTCAAAAATATGTTGCTGGTAATATTCATTTTCTTAAAAAATTTATTGCTGGAAATAATTTTTGCTGCTAGGAAAGTTGGTTCATTGTGCTAGACAATTTTCTTTGTCCAAAAATATCTTACATATTTATGTATAAGTCAATGTTTAGAATGTAACTGCTACATCTGGTCTGGGGCTCCTGCTATATATTTAGTTTGGTTTGGTTTATTTTACGGCATATCAACCTCAATGGGCTATATAATGCCGACAAAATTTTCATTACTGGTAAATTTTTTTTTTCAAAAATTTATTGCTGGTAATGATTTTTTTTATAAAGTATTTCTGGTATTAAAACCTATTTTTACACTTTCATAGTGTTTTGACTCCAGTTTTGGGGTTAACTATTTGCCCTAGCTGGGACCCCCTAACAGGTGCTACCACCCCTCGTCAGGGAGGACCTGGAAACACCAATAATCATGAGGTGGCTACACGCCCCTCAAAACCTCCCGATCAGAGGACTTGCTGTTGGACGTAGTTTATTGTCTTACCCTGGACGCGGATGTAGTTTATCGTCATGCCCAGGACGGACACCCCAAAGAAAGGGAATTAAGCCACTAAGACGCAATGTGTTACTGATTATCAGAAAATATGAGAAGAAAAAAAACAGTATTAAGGAGTAAGAACAATAAAAGAAGAGGAATCAAGAAGACGGTAGATAACGATTGACATTGCATTTAAATTTTTGAGGATCAAAGTTGACTGGGAAGCAAGATACCGGAAGAGAGACGTGCGAGAGAAGAAACTGTTAGCATAGAACTTACGGTTACATCTAGCCATTTTAAAACTAGGAGGCACGGTGGATTGAGAAATCAAAGAGCCAAGTTCGAATTCCAGTCGCATCCATTACTGCATCCACTTACGTGCTAATACCCTTGGGAATGGTATGAATCCTCTTCTTCTCCCCCTAGCTATGGGTAAAATAGGAGGACAGACCGGGTTCTATAGCCTTGGATGGCAACTGGTCTACTGCAGAAAGAAATGGCAACCTAATGCGGGAAAAAAAGTCTGCCTCGTCAGTATCGAGAGATACATGATCGCCTAGGCTAAACCAAACGTGTATATCACGCATGGCACTTAACTGACTGAGTGAGTGTATGGTGAGACCTTGAGATATATCTGTTGCTTGCTCGTCATCTGTGTCCAGCATTCATTGCCATACAGAAGGGTTGATATTACATCGCAGTTCAACAAATTTCCCCCTCCCCGTCCTCAAGGTTTTACTTTAAGTAAATAAATTATGCCTCAGCAGACGTTCGTTTCTTTTTTGGGGAGGGGACGGATTTCGCTCTACACCGCAACGATAATGATTTGCTTTTTTTTTTTTCCTCTCACTATCCGAGCAAAAGGAATTTCTAGACTACAGACTTTTTTTTTTTAATTTAATTTTTTTTTCTAGAGATGTATGTACATCTATTTTAATTTAATTATTTTGTTTGTTTTCGTTAGTGTATATTTGGCTTATTAAGGAAAGAGATTTTTATTTTTCAGACAATATGTTTTTTTTTTGTTTTTTTTAAAACGTCGTGATAAACAATTTTTTTACCCCTTCGTTTAAAAAAAATGTTTTGACTTTTTGAGTTTGTTGCGCTGAAGATTCCTACTTAACTTGCATTTCTTTTTCCCCCAATTATAAATCGAAATCCCGAATTAACACAGGATCGAGCCTAAACAGGATGACTGGTAAGTTTAACTTTTTAAAATAAATCAATAATAAGAAGAAAAAAACTCTTGGTAAGTGATTGTTTTTAATTTTAATTTAGTTTATTTTTGTAGATTAAAAAAAAAAACTTAGGAAGAAGAAAGATTGTATTTTAATAATCATTTACATTTAAGTGAAGAAAATAAAAAAGGGTTGTTTATCTTGGTCAACAATGTTTTGAAATCCTGCCTTTTTTTTTTTATAGCTTGCGTACTTATTGACCCTTTAAAAAAATCGCTGCCATTTCAACCACCAAACTGGAGTACCTTTGCTTTTTCTCGTTTTTTTTTTAACAATAATTTTATTTGATTTTTGCACATAAATAAAAAATATAATTTATTTGCATTATTTGAAAAAAAACATTTTTCGTTTAAAAATATATTTTAAATATAATTTTAATTTTATTATTTAAAATTTTTTTTATTATTTATTATTTAAAAAAAAAAAAAAAAAATTTTAAAACATTTTTTTTTTTTATAATAATTTAATTAATTTGTATATGCCTTACTCATATTTTTATATACTCACCAAACAAACTAGTATTTTATTTCCCTTTCATGAAAAAACGAAGTGAATTTTCGACCTACACCCCGATTAAAACCGACCTAACTAAATTCGTTTCTCAAAAATCAAAATTCATAGCCAGGAGTCCTACTCCACCCACAAAGTCACCCAATATAACTTTTTTCTGTTTTACTTTGTTTATTTTACTAGGGACGGATCATGTTCATTACGTTCTGTTTGAACTTTGAAGTAATTACGTGGGGATACTGAGGGGAAAAAAAAAAAAAAGTTCACGCCTCCCAAAAGAAGTACCCCCCACCCCGCCGCAATAATAAAAAAAAAAAAAAATCTGTTTGGTTAAATTTTCGGAAGTATGTTGAAGAGACTGAAAACTTTTCAGCACTCAGCTAGTTTTTAAAAGTCAATTAAAAAAGCCATTTTTACGTCATTTCATAGCATTTTTTTCTGTTTTTTTTTTGTTTTTTTTTTTCTTCCAGTTTTTAATTTTTTAAGCAAAATGTTTTAAACTTTTTTTAACAGTTCCTCTTGAATTGCATTCGAAATTCTGTAAAAAAATTTTTTTAGTATTATTAATTTTTTTTTGCTGTTTTTTTATTTTTTTATTTTTATTTTTTACTGTTCTGAACAATTTGCTTTACACCAGATGATTGAATTGTATAATTAATTTTAATTTAAATTACACATACATTATGATTCCATCGTTACATCGAGCACAGTTTTTTTTTTTTTTTTTTTTTTTAAATAATAACAAAAAAATACTAAAGAACTTTGGATTATTTACCTAACGAGTTTTCCTGTTTTCACACATAAAACTAACGATTTCTTTTAAAACAAATATTCCTGGTTGGTACCTACACAATAATACTTTTTAAGTTAATTACTTTTTTAAAATTCGGTACCTGGCTGCAAGATGTTCACAACAAAATATAACAAAATTGTTTGGCCATGTAAAATACATTTTTTTCTTTGTAAAAAAATATGTTCATTTCAGTTTAAATACAAAAATAGTCGTAAAAATGACTTAAAAGGGGCGTACAGTTTGGCTTATACTTAGATACTCTTTTCTTACTGTTTAAGTTGTTGCTAGATAGAAAGGGAAAGCTCTCGCAATGCAGATTCAATAAAATTGCAGTTTCAATCGAATTATGTATGTATGTTTGTGCGTGTGTGCATGTATAATTTAGCAGACTTGATATTTTGAAAACTTTTTTAAAAAAGTGACTTCAAAAAATAATTCTATTATTAATAATTTCAATAAAATGATTTTTGAGGGTCTATAAATGATTTTTGAGGGTCTATAAAATTAAGGTTGTTTTTTTTTTTTTTTTGTTTTGTTTTTACTTTTTTTTCTTGTCTCCAACTTTGATTTTATTGCTCAGCCTGGGGTAGGTGTTGTCTAGACTAAGTGGGAGGTGAACATATTTCAGTCTCTTATTTCAAACTTAGCCAAATTGGGTATGCATTTGTGTGTGTACTTAATATGTGCATTAAATAATACAAACACATGTAAGTCACTAATATACACATGCAAAATCACACACCATGCAACAGACAATCAGCACTTCTTTTATAAAGATTTTTTTTTTTTTTTTTTTTTACACTATTTACATGTTTTACTGTTGTCCTCATCTTTATTGGCATATACACTCCGGCCATCTTCATGTGATGTTTGCTGGAATTTTAAACTAGACCCGTTATTTAGTTCATGGTGGTAAATTGTTCTAATTCCACGTTTCATGCCTTCGGATATCTCAGTTTTAGTTAATTCTCCTTGATAACTCAAATCTTCAAGTTTTTGTTCTTTCTGCTATGGCCAGAGATTGAACTCACGACTCTTTGGGTTAAGTCACTTTTTAGATCAATCAACCAACGCTTTTACTCATGGGGCTATGTATCCTGATGAAGGCTGGAGTGTACGATGACCGAAACATTGTGAATATGGCAATAAAAATCAGGATAACAGTCCAAACAAAAATTGTTTTAAAAATTTCAACTGACAATGGCACTTGCAGCTCGGTCAATGAATCAGAGAGCTGAGTTCCAATTCCAGTTGGGTTCATTGTATTCACTTATGTGCAAATAGCCTTGGGAAAGGTATGAACCCCCCTCTTCTCCCCTCAGTTATGGGTTAATTAGTAAGACTTGTATCAGTAAAATCATTACTATCTCCAAAGAATTCTTACAATCTAAAAATATATATAATTTTTGCGTTTTGTGAAATTGACCTGTTGGCAGGTCTTAGAATACACAGACTGTATCTCCTGCAGAGACAGATGTAAAAGGACACATTCCAGGTAGATACTTGCATATTCTAGTCTGAACTGAACCTATGTCTACCTTTCTTTTCGATTCCAGCTTAAGCTGGACCTATGCGTCTCTTTTCGATTCCAGCCTAAGCTGGACTTCCGTCTACCTTTTTTTTACTCAATGTGACACAATGTCTAATGTATGAGTGTTCTTGAATTTAAAAATTTGGAAAAACCAATAACATTTTTGCTCTTGTTGCAAAATAAAATCCTTGAATTAGCCTTGATAAAGTCCCTCAGCAGATGAAATGTGTCCACTAAGTTTTCCTTTTGTCTTTATTCATATTGTCCTTTTGTAGATATACCCTATCTGAAATTTTTTTAGGCATATATATATATATTATATAATAGTTTTTCTTTCACAATTTTTATTTTATGCTTGTTTGAACCCAATATTATGGTTTTATGGTGTCTAAATTTCTTAGATGACGGATTGTCATCATTATTAATTTTTGAATAATTTTTCTGTCATCTTCTTTAATCCCTTTTTTGCTAATTATTTTTGGAAAAAGGTTTCATTTTCAGACGATTTTGTTTTTTGTTTCTAATATAGTAACAAAGAAACTGAGGTACCTTTGAAGTACCCACTAAGACCTCTACCAGATGTCTGAGTCGATAATTGGACTCATTTCAAACTAACAATGGCATACAAAGGATAAAAAGATTGTCATATAAACACTACAGTACCTGGTTTTTTACCATTGTTTTGGACATGTTTGTTTGTGTCTGAAAAATACACTTTTGGTAAAAATGTATATACACATCTGCACCAGTGAAAGGGTTAATACATTCCAAAAACCTATTAAAAAATTAATATTAATTAATTTCTAAGAAATTCCGTCCTGGGTAAGACAATAAATTACATCCAACAGCAAGGCCTCTGATCAGGAGGCTTTGAGGAGTGTGGAATCACCTCCTAATTACTGGTGTTCTCAGGTTCACCCTGACCTTGGGTGGTAGCACCTGTTGGGGTCCCAGCTATGGGTAAATAGTTAACCCCCAAACTGGGGTCAAAACACTATGAAAGTGTAAAAATGGGTTTTAATACCAGAAATACTTTGTAAAAAAAAAAAAAAAATTATTAGCAGCAATAAATTTTTGAAGGAAAAAAATAACCCATTGATGTTGATATGCTGTAAACCAAACTGAAATCATCTAAGAATTTTAAACACCTTAAAACCATTGCATATTCAGTTCAAACAAGTTTTCCAAATAAGTTGAAAATTAATCCAATTTAACAATAGCTTTTCTAGTGTTTATGAAAGGGAAGTTTCACAAACTCAATTTGTAATATTGTTTTATTGGAATTAATTTCAATAATTCCTTAATGTTTTATGCAATCAGCATTCTTTTTTTTTTTTTTTTTTTTTTTTTTTAAAGGAAAATAGTATTTTTTTTTTTTTTGTTTATTTCAGGTGTTGCTGGCACAAGTTGATTTTTATTTATGGCTCGTCAAAAGTACTGATAAGTATTGATAGCAGATTATTTAATTTTTTTGAAATGATGAATACAATCAAAGAGACATGGTGAAGAGACTAAAAACTCACAAGTGGAAAAAAAGAAAAGAAAATCTATTGGCTTTGAAACAAAATAGAAGGAATCTACTTTTATAAAATCAAATTGTGCCTCCAGAAAAATAAGAGCCTTGAATACTTCTGATAAAAAAAAAAAAACAAACCCTCGCAAAGAGACAAATGTGGGTTCATGCCTTTTTTTTTAAATTGTTTTTTTTAAACCTTTAGCAATCTGTATTATTCACAAATGCTACTTCCATTTTCACTCTTTCAGTTGCAGTAGCTTTGTTCTTGATTTGGGTGACTGGTGATGATTGACAGAGCTACGCTGGTTGACCATTACTACTGAGAAGTGAGTTCGATCCTCACCAGGTGCTCCATACAAAATTTGACGTTAAATAAACCCCCCACCCCCAAAAAAAAGGTTGACATCATGTAAAATTGAACACCCAACCAAATCCTCATTCTCAGCGTCAAAGTTTCGTTTTTTTTTCCTGTCGTTTCCATAGAAGGGCATGACAACACATCTTCAAAATACAAAAACGCACTTATCCAGCAATCAGCTGCCTGCAAAGGCAGGACAAAGTTTTTGCTTGGTAAATGAAATTGTCTACAGTTGGCTAAACATTTGAAATAATGGAAACCAGCAAATAAATCTTATACAATTGTTGCTGGCAGTAATAATATAAAAAAAGATAAATGTTTCAAGATGCCATAAAAGAAGCAATGAAAAGAAATGAAGAAATACCTACTAACAATTGTCTAGAAACGACTACTGGAATAATGACAGAAAGCATTGGTCAATAATAGCACCATTGTAAACAACACTACAAAAATGGCAAATAAAACCATTACACTAAACAATGATAATGTAATACCAGAAACAGCCACAGAAGATGAAAATGCATGTCTTGATGATTCCGGATGTGCAAGCCTCGAACTTGAGCAGAAATCTTCCTTGGGAGAAAAATTATTTTCTTGCAGGATGTGTCAGTGTTCTTTTTCTGACCACTCCAATCTGGAATATCACATCAGTATACACAACAGCAAAAAACGATTCCACTGTGAAATCTGTCGGCTACAGTTTGCACACAAATCCCAACTTGTAATGCACATGCGGACGCACACCGGTGAAAGACCGTTCCGCTGTGAGGTGTGCGGGTCCAGCTTCTCCTTAAATTCCACACTTAAGCGACACATGCTGCGGCACACTGGAGAAAAGCCCTACCACTGTGATCTCTGTGAAGCACAATTTGCATCGAATAAGAGTCTGACAGTCCACATGCAAAAACACACTGGAGAGAAACCCTTTCACTGCATCCTCTGTGGCTCGAAGTATTCGCAAAGTTCACATCTGAAAATCCACATGCGAACGCACACTGGCGAGAAGCCATACACCTGCAATGAGTGCGAAGCGAAATTTTACCAAAACTGTGACCTCAAGAAACACTTGAAAACACACACGGGAGAAAAACCGTTCACGTGTGAGATCTGCGAATCCAAGTTCTCACAAATGTCAAATTTAAGAGATCATATTCGAATCCACACAGGAGAAAAACCCTTCACTTGTGATATCTGTGGCTCCAAATTTTCCCAAAATTCACATTTGAAAAGGCACATTCAGACGCACAGCGGAGTGCAGCCATTTCAATGCGATATTTGTGGATCAAAATTTTCCCAAAACGGAAATCTGCGGGCGCATATGCGAACTCACACTGGCGAAAAGCCGTACCAGTGCGATGTCTGTGGCTCGACTTTTGCGCAGAAGTCCACTCTGCAAAACCATGTACAAACGCACTCGGGTGAAAAATCTTTTCAATGTGAAATTTGTGGAGCAAAATTCCTGCGAAGTTCGGATGTCGACAGACACATGCAGACGCACACGGGAGAAAAACCGTTTGAATGCAATATGTGCGGCTCTAAATTTTCTCGAAGTTCAAATCTGAAGCGACACATGCAGACTCACAGTGAAGATAAACTTCTTCCAATGCCGTACATATGGATGTAGGCGTTATTTGATGTACATCTCCTAAAACCCGTTTGAAAAAGATCTATTTTCATTCTTTCTTAAATTTAAAGTTTAAAACCTTGAACAAAATAAAAACGAAACAGATCTTCGTCTTCATAGGACGTCTTAACACTTTACCAAGTGAATCACTCATCACATTCCCAGCATGCAACAATATAAACGTTTTGGCCATTCATAGAGTAAGCATAAAATTTCCGAAATATACTTGCATCTGTAGGAGAACAAGTTCTTGACATGGCAATCTTTACTTAAGTTCAAGTCATAGTGCAAGTCATGTACAAAACTGGAGGCCTATTTTAAATCTCATTGTTCCACTTGAAGCAAATTTAATTTGGGTTTGGATTTGTAGTAATTTGCTGCTGCAGTTTGTTTATGAAACTCTTTGCTTTTTACGCCATGAATGACTTTTTCCTTATTTAATTGAAGTAGGCATCATTTTTTTTTTTTTTTTTTTTTGGTGGTTATGCTATATATATTATTTTATATTTTCATTGCAAAACATTTTTTTGTACAAAATTCACTAAAAAATATAATTAAGGAAATCTGGTCTTACTTGGAAGTTAACGTATTATATTTTTAAAGTTAATATTCTCCTCTAGCCTGTTATGTGCCATGTGTGATACATGCTTAGGCGATCATGTATCTCTCGATAGATGACTGATGAGGCAGATTCTTTCCCTCAGTAGGTTGCCATTTCTTTCTGCAGTAGACCAGCTGCCATCCAAGGCTACAGAACCCAGTCTGTCGTGCTATTTTGCCCATAGCTTTGGGGGAGGGGAGGAAGAGAAGAAAGGATCCATACCTTTCCCAAAGGCATTAAGCACATAAATGAATGTAATGGATTCAACTGGAATTCAAACTCGGCTCTCTAATTCCTCAATCCGAGCTGCTATCCATTACTCCTCTTGAATTCAGTTATGTGCCATTCGTGATACATGCTTAAGTGATCATGTATCTTTTGATACATGACTGACGAGGCAGATTTTTTTCCCTCAGTAGGTTGCCATTTCTTTCTGCAGTAGACCATCTGCCATGCAAGGTTAAAGAACTCGGTCTGTCCTGCTATTTACCCATAGATGGGGGGGGGGAGAGAAGAGGAGGATCCATACCTTTCCCAAGGGTATTAGCACGTAAATGAATGTAATGGATTCGACTGGAATTCAAACTCAGCTCTCCGATCCCTAAATCCAAATCACTATCCATTACTCCCCTGGTAACTGGTCTACCACAGAAAGAAACAGCAACCTAGTGTGTGTGGGGAGGGGGTCTGCCTTGTCAGTTACGTATCGAAAGATACATGATCGCATAAGTGTGTGTCACACATGGCATATAACTGACTGATTCTCCACTATGAAATTCTTATCTATATACCTGAATAAATTAACATTTTATTATTTTCCATATTAATATGGCCCTCCTTGACATCCTAAGACTTCCATCAGTCTTTCATTCACTGATTTTAACATACGTCAGTTTTTTTTTGTTTTTTTTATTAATTCCCAAAGATCTTTGTGTGAATATGAAAATGTTATAACTGCTGTTATAACAAAATAATCAAGCTGAAAATCAGATATTGTTATTATTTAAAACCTTTATTTTTGGTAATACCGACATGTAACCAGCGGATGGGAGACGATTGAATAAAGCTGTGATTTGCATGTGTTTATGTGTCCGCCATTATTCTAGACCTCCGCAGCCAAAACTCTCCTATCAAGGTTGATAACTTCATATGGTTATCTCCCTTAGTTGGCTCTGCTAAAAAAAAAAAAAAAAAACCCTCCCTTTTTTTAGGTATTGTATCTTGCAAGTCCAGAGTTTACTTACAAGTGTTTTAATTTTAAGTAAATGCATTTTGATTGCGTTTGGCTTTGTTCACCACTGCTATCTGGTGCTGATTTTGTTAGAGGTGGGGGTTGTGGCAAATCAAAGGTGCCCATGAGTAAGTCGAAAGGAATGGATGAGCTGTGAGGTGCAGGGTCATTCTTTGTCATGGGCGAAGTTGCTGTTTGTGTCGCACCAAGACCTGGTTACCAACTTTAACCTCGTACATCCTTTTTCCCTTTTGTTGCCTGTATGATGCCGGGTACCCAGCTTGGATTACCAGGTCGGTAATTTCTAGCAAATACTGGTGTGTGTATTAGTAGTGCCTTTTGTGGTTGTTGGCCCTGGAGTTGTTTTTGTTGAGGATGTAAGGTGTACAGTGTTGTACAGAGTTTTCCTCCCATGAGTGCCTCTACTGGTGTTCTTTCTTTCACTGACACATTCGGGTTGAGTGATATATCAGGAGGAAGGCTTCTAATGTCTCCTCTGTTGTCCCCCTGTCCACATGTTTTAAGTAATGCGTGCTTGAATGTGTCAACAAAACATTCTGCCTGTCCATTTGACTGTGGATGGTAAGGTGTTGATCAGACATGCATAACGCAGTTCACCTGGCAGAAATGTTTAAACATATCCAACGTAAACTCATTATCTGACACAAATATCTTTGGGAAGCCGTGTTGGCTGAATAACCGTCTCAGCGCTGTGATGGTTGCATTCTTTTCATCGTGAAAATTTCAGGCCATTTGGAATATGCATCAACTACCGCAAGGAAATTAAGGCCATTGCTCGGGCCTGCAAAATTAACATGCATCCGAGACCAGCGCCGTTTGGGATCAGGCCAGTGGGAATCATCTGATTGTGTTGGATTTTTCTGCACTTCTATGCAACAGGTGCAGCCAGGGCTGCATTAAGACCCATAGGGGCCCTAATCACTTAAAAGATTTTGGGGGCCCCCATACACCTGCGAGTTAAGTATGCTAGCATGGAATCTCTATAAGTAGTGCAAATAAAGGCTATTAACCGAGAACGTGCATTGTGGAAACGCTAGCTGGAAATAAATATAGAATGAACCAAAGGCACATATGACCATCAAGAGAGGCTGACCATCAGTTCCAACCCAGAACAACATTAACCAAGAAAGAACCAATCACAGCTGAGCAGCCACTGTCACATGAGCCACAACCAGATTCTAACAGAACTGTGACCAGAAAGGGTTGTGTAATCAATAAACCAGCATGTCGCTTAAACATATGGTTAGCATAATGTCAAACAAACATGAAGGTAGTCTACCCCTGTTAGCAAAAATTAAATCCTATCTTAAGTTAATTAGTAATATTAACTTATTCAAGAGAGCTGATGCGATGTAATGAGTAAATAAAAACCCTCATTATCTCCCTTAGCTCATTTTCTTATTAACCAATCAGAATGCGAATAAAGATTCAATGCCGGTCAGTTGTTTCCGTTCATAATGTACTCCGTTGATTCAAATGTTAATCCTGTTTGACATTTCTTTAGACATATACAACAACAACAACAACATTATATTACAATTTCAGTGGGGCCCTCTTCCCTTGATGCTGTAAACATGTGCTTATTTTGCTTAATGGTTAACCCAGCCCTGGATGAAGCCTTTCATGTTGTTTTCAATCTCGCTGTCCAAATTTGGTCAGTAGACTGTACTGCACACAGTGGCTATCATGCGCAAAATGCCTGGGTGTCCAGAATGTTATTGCCTTAGGACCACTGTTCTGAGGTTATGGGGTATAACCACACGGTCTGCGAACATTAGATAGTCTTCAATGGTCAATAAGGAATCACTCCATCTTTTAAATTGCTGCAGGTCTGCTGTGAGGTTACTGGACCAGGATCCTTGAATGAATCTGATGAACTTGTTGAATTTCACGCTTTATATCCGTTGCTGTTAGTGGAAACATCCGGACACAGTCATTGAATGTCTGCTGGAAATCACCACAATTATGGTGTTCTCTTCTGGACTTCTTTATGAGCCGACAAGTCATGACAAAGCATCAGCCTGGCCAAATTCTGTTGTCTTTTGGTATTGTATCGTGAAATTTGTATCCTAAAAGAATGGTTGCCCAGAGTTGTAATTGATTGGCAGAATACACTGGAATGCCCTTCTTTGAGCCAAAAAATGGACAACAATGGTTTGTCAGAAGGGTGAGTTGAGGACCAAATAGCATTCTGTGGAATTTTTTCACAGCAAAAATTAGGGTTAATGCCTCCTTTTCTATTTGACTGTAGTTGCACTCAGCTGCTGTCAGGGATCTTGCGGCATGCATGGTGGCTTTTTCTTTCTTGTTTGGAAATCTGTGTGAAATCACTGCACCCTGTGACTTTAGGATTCTGCTGCCACGACTATATTCTTGAACTGGATCAAAGTTTGTAAAGAGTAGGTTCAAACAAAGCAGGGATTTGATCTTATGGAATGATTGACATTCAGGAGACCAGAACCACTCAGTATCCTTGGCTAACAATGTATTGAGGGGTACCTTTAGTTAGTATAATGAGAGAAGAAATGCTCCATAGTGACTCAAGAAAAGAACATAAGCTGGAGAGATCAGATGGCGGTGGCATAAGCTGCTATGTTCTGTGGGTCTGGGCGCCGACCTTGGTGGTTGAAAATGAAATCCAGGTATTTTACTGAGAGCAAAAAGAACTGGCATTTTTCTGGATGGAGATGAAAGCCAAACTCGGTGATACGAGTTAGAACCTTGTTTATTTTTTCCTCTCGGTTCCTCATGCAATTGACCGACAATTATAATGTCATCTTTGTACGCCGCTGCAACTTCCTTTTTCAGTTAACATAGTGTCCATAATTTGTTGGAATATAGACGGGGCTTTTTTTACCCCGAAAGGAAGACGTGCGTACTGGAATAGACCCCAATGTGTGTTAATGATCAGTAGTTCCTTTGATGCTGGTTCTATCTCCACTTGAAGATAAGTTTCTGACAGATCGAGCTTCGCGAAGCAAGTACCACCATTCAGCATAGTGTATAGGGAGCTTGGAATGAACAGAGGGTAATGATGGTCCTCAAGTGCTGCATTGAGGCCAGTTGAGAAGTTTTCACACATCCGAGTGGAGCCACTAGCTTTCTTCACTGTGAATATGTTACATGTGATGACATTTAATTTTTCATGGTGGGTTATTTCCTGGTCTACTAATGGCAATGCCGCATTTTAGGTTGGAAAACAGTTTTCGTAGAAAGCTTAAGTGTGAATGTGGCCTCTGCCTGTGTACAATGTCTAAGAGAATCATCAAAAATGGTAGAAAATTTGCTAATATTATCACAGATTTTGTTAGTGGTGTCATATTGCAACAATGGCTACGAAATTACACACAGTTAAGAGGGGGTGTTGAAGAGGCCCAGTGACTCCATAAAATCTATCCCCAAAAGGTTACGGTCTGTGTTTGCTACATAAACAACACCTGACATGCTAGTCCCATTTAGAGTGATAGTGGTTTTGAATTCACCAGTAATATGAACCCTATCGCCAAACACGCTCCATGAGATATTGGCTCTAATTTAGGTCTGCCTATCGTCTTCCATAGTTTTTATTTTAAAATTAGAGTTATGTCCGAGGCAGTGTCAATTTTCGGTCGTGTGTCATTTGTTATTTAAGGTAACTGAGACATATTTGTGTCTTGACTTGAAATTGGGTGCGAAAGTTGCTACCAGACTGTTAGATTGTGATCTTTTGGAGGGTCACCGCTTATGAGATGTTGGTTTGCATCAAGGTGACTGACAGAACCCGTCCTTGTGTCTTGAACAGACAGTTACATGCAGAATGCCATCCAGCACAGTTTCAACGCCTGAAGAGAGGCTCGCCAGACTTTCTGCTTGTTCTTGTCGTTGGACCATGTTGACTATAATAGCAGTGAAAGGGAACTGAATATTGAACCATAAAGGAGTCATCTTTGAAGTCTATAAGGCACTGGCATTCAACTATCACTTGTCGTAGTGTCATGTCTGGATTCTGTTTATCAGGATCCGAGTACAAAAATCTACATCAATTGTTGAACGCAAGCTATAGACAAAAATTAAGCATTTAAATTGGAATCTGTGATTGATGAGAGCCCAAAACATTCACATTCCTGGTAGACAATACTGACATATCTGGTTAAATCCACATTATCAAGGTTTGACAAATTCAAACAATTGAAACGTAAATTATAAATAGACATTTGCTCACCGAAAATTTGTGTCACTGTGTCCACTGTTTTTTTTTTTGTTTTTTTTTGTTTTTTGAAAGAGTAGTCATATGGCCATTTTAGGGAGAATATAGTTGGTATATTTCTCGTGTTCTGGCACTTCAAGCTTTCGTAGAAGAAGCTTGACTTTCCAGTCAGTTTGTGCTGAAAATTCTGCACGAAAAAGATCTTCGTAGCATTTGAACGACATTGAAAATTGATTTTTGCAGCTGGATCATAGAGGAATTCTCTGATGGATTATGCAATCAATTCTGCCGTATGTAAACCTGTCTCTTTTTCTTGCGATATTCTATCCCATTCTCATCACCAAATTGTTCTAACTGCTGTTATAAGAAAATAATCGAGTTTAAAATCAGATATTGTTATTACGTAAATCTTTATTTTTTGGTAACACCAACATGTAACCAGTGGATGCAAGAGCCATGGTCATAGAGCCATGGTCATTTATTTTTCCATTACTACAAATGTGTCCATTGTTCTAGCCTCCTGCATCCAAAAGCTCCCCAATCAAGGCCAATAACTCTGTATGGTTATCTCCCTTAGTTGGCTCCGCCATGGCAGAAAACAAATTCTCTTTTGGATGAATATCCAAAGAGGTTGATGGGACATCCAATTAATTTTCTCTTTTTCAATCTTCCTTTGTAAGATGGCAATAATCAGCTTTCATGATGTACTTTACTAAAAGCCAAGTCATAGTGCAACTCTTGACACTAACTAGAAGCTTATATGTCTACATTTTCTGAGATGAACTATTTGCACTATTTACATTGTTCGGACTGTTGTCTTCACCTTTATTGTCATATTCACAAAGTTTCGGCTGTTGTGCACTTTGGCCTTCTTCAAATGACATAAGTTGGAATTTCAAACCAAACCCTTTATTTTGTCCACTGGGGTAGATTGTTCTCGTTCCACGTGCCATGCCTCTTCTGGATATCTCGGTTTCAGTTATTTCCCTTTACTAACTCAACTTTCTGAGATTTTTGTTCCCTGTACTGTGGCCAGGTATTGAACTCTCAACTCTTTGGGTCAAGTCACATTGACAAAATGCTTTTGTCCAACGACACATGGTTCAGTGGATAAAAGCATTAGTTGAAGCAACACAGTGATTTGACCCAAAGAGTTGTGAGTTCAGTACCTGACCACAGTAGAGGTGAGCAAAAACTTGGAGGGTTACGTTGGATAGCACGTGGAACTCGAACAATATCCCAGTGTACAAAATGTTATATGCATTTTAATATATGAATTAATGATCCATGCTAAAACAGTTTTAATGAAACAAAAACCAATATCGGAACTATTAATTCTGGAACAAAAATATGACATGAAAAAAAACATGAAAGTAGCCTAATTATTATTTATTATAATTTACGTTTCAATTGTTTGAATTTGTCAAACCTTGATAATTTGGATTTAACCAGATATGTCAGTATTGTCTACCACGAATGTGAATGTTTTGGGCTCTCATCAATCACAGATTCCAATTTAAATGCTTAATTTTTGTCTATAAACCGACTTATTTTGTCAGATAATGTACAACTCCTCTAAAGCGAACCTCTGAGATGTTCAGTATTGAGGCTACTGCTCAGATTCGAGGCTGCTGTGACAAGCTTAAAATTTTTATTACGTTTTAGAGTTTAGGATACAAAAGGTAGTTTGTAACGTTGGCTTGTTTTATTTAAAGTGCAGATTACATACATAAATGTACAAAAAAATAATTGACGACCAATTGTTATGAAACCAAACAAATAGGGTAATTGTAATTGTTGTAGTTGTCATGTCAGGATTCTGTTTATCAGGATCCGAGTACAAAAATCCGCATCAATAGGTGAACGCAAGCTATAGACAAAAATTAAGCATTTAACTGTATTAAAAATTAAGCATTTATGCTAAACAAATATTGTAATTGATGAAAAACTAAGACACTTTATGAAATGTTTGTAAATTTATGAAATGCATCATTCAAAAACAATCTGTAAAGAAAGTCAAAAATAAGGATATACAGTACAATTCGTCTAAGCCGAACAACCGAGATGTTTGGTATTGAGGGTACTGTCATATTTAACAGCCCCCTCCCCCCACCACCACCACGAGGGATGTATGTGTCACAAGGCCGAGTTTACTGTGGATTCTCCAAGGCCGTAGGCTCGGCCAAAAATATTCCCTTAGAACCAGCATAAACGGGTTCAGGGCCTGTCTACCTGCCTGGACGAAACTTTGCCCTTCGGCAAAACCTAGTCCGGGTTCCTCTCCACTCGAGGCAGAGAGTTCGACAGCACTGTGCGAACAGATCTTTTCGACTGTTCATTTGAGGGTACCATTCTGATTCGAGGAAGAAAAGCCTTCATATTTATTTCAATACAAAAGTTTGGATCTGATGATGAGTCCAAATTTGAGGAAGTCTAGATTATTCTATGTTTGAATTTGGGGAGTTCAACTGTATATTTTTATGATTATAGAATGAGAAAAAAAAGTGTGGTTTAGAAGTCGGGTTAAAATTAATGTTTTGTTCACTTTGTTTAAAAAATATTGGATTAAATTTCAGTCAGTTACATGCCATGCGTGAGACACACTTAGGCGATCATGTATCTTTCGATATGTGACTGACAAGATTTTTTTCCTACAGTAGGTTGCCATTTCTTTCTGCAGTAGACCAGTTGCCATCCAAGGCTATAGAACCCGGTCTGTCCTGTATTTACCCATAGATGGGGGGAGAAGAAGAGGATTCATACCTTTCACAAGGGTAGCACGTAAGTGAATGTAATGGATTCGACTGGAATTTGAACTCGGCTCTCCGATTCCTCAATTCGAGCTGCTATCCATTACTCCACCATGCCTTCTTATTGAATTTAATTATGACATTAACTTTACATAGTATTCTTAAATTATTTTTTCATTAATTTTGTAGTCAAATATCACATTTATTTTATATTTTGTATTGATAAGCTAAAATTCAACACACATATTTTTTTAAAATCACATTAGAAAGAAAATTACTCATAAAAAATTAAATTTTATTATCAATATAGTTGTTACTGAGAACAATATCAGTGAGAAAAATATGAAATTCACATAACAATAGCATTTTTAAATAAATTTTTGCAGTGTAAAAACAAGGAAAAAAACCTTCAGAAAAAAAAAAAGTTTGTTAGACATGAAATATAGCAAAACATTAAAATGAACTTTCTTGGGAGAGAAATTCTGATTAATTATTCCTTTAAATCAAGTAAAATTAAAAAGTTACATTTTAGTATAAGAAGTAGGGAAAAATTCAACATTTTTTTCATTTGATACAAACAAAAATACAGATTACGCAAAAGTTATAGTCAGGGGTAGAGGTCATCTTATGACAATGTCACTTTCCACCCCAAATCTATTATGCTTGTGTAAAGATTAAAATACACAGCATTAATGGATACAAAATAATTTGTTGTCTCATATATATATATATATATATATATATATATATATATATATAGTATTATACACACACATATACAGTGTAACCCAGATATAAGAGAGATTTTCTCTGGTTCCAACAACTCTCTTATATCCGGGTTACACTATATATATATATATATATATATATATATATATATATATAGAATATTTAAGATCAAAAAACAAAGGAAAAAAAATTAATTATTTTTAATAATATGTGGAAAGCTCCGCCTTTTACCTGAAGACAGTTGCAAGACCAGAAACGCGTGTAGTAAAATTATGGAAAATAAAGCATATATTTTTTTTAAAAATCCACATTACAACCAAAAACGTTTGTGGTACCTCTCTTCTCCTCTTTTTAATATACACACTTTTCTCTCGTTGGAACCACTATAACCTCTTTCTTTTATTTTTATATATATATATATATATATATATATATATATATGGGTAATGATATAGACATTTTTATATATCAAGAATATAGCAACTAAGGTTTAACAATTAGAGAGCCAAGATTGAATTCCAGATGAGATTTTTACATTCACTTAGCTGCAAATACTCTTGGGAAAGGTATGAATCCATCTCTTCCGCCCCCGCAGCTATGAGTAAATAGTGGGATGTCCTGTCTCCTATAGCCTTGGTTGGCAACTCTGAATACAAAACCTGAGGGATTGGCGAGTAAACTGGTTCCCCACACCAGACCCTGTTCTTTTGCAGAGGTTAAGTGGAACCCCAGCAGCACAAAAAAAAATGATCTGTTAAATTGTCAATGACCTCCTCAAAGTCGGCAGCCATCCACTCCAATTGGGGTCGATAGCCACTCACTTTGACGAGTTAAATAGCCTCAACAACCCAAAATTGGCCAAGCGTGTTGAGTATGGCTACACTCCTGGAGACTTTGTCAATCAGGGAGGAATTCCTCAAGCAAGAGTAAGAATGATTTGGATTAAAGTGAAAGCTGAAGGTTCAAGAGTTCAAATGTCCTGGTGTATATGAGAGGGAGAGAAAGTCCAGGAGAATGTCTCTCTCTCTCTCTCTATATATATATATATATATATATATATATATATATATGCATGAATATATTCAAATGTAGCACCCACCTGCTTAAAAATGTGAGTGAAAGAAAGTAGGATGAACACTGCATCGGAGAATGGATAAAATTAATTCATCAATTTTGATTTAGGCTAATTTTGCATCTCATTATATACATATCTAGAGACACACTTTAAAAGTGCTAATTTGCTTTTCATCACAATTAGTGACCTTATATCCTGTCTTGCAGCAGTTCTTGTTTTTGATTCACTTGCTAGACTAGGATGTTCATATTCTGGTTGGTATGGTTTCTGATTGGTTGATCAAAATATGACTCTCTGGCTAAGTGATTCTGAATATACATTTTTTAGAGATGGTAAAATTTTGGTTTTATTATTTGTTTATTTTTATTTATTTTTTCCATTACTACAAAATAAAGCTGATGTATTTGCTTTTAAAAAGTTCATAGAGAATGTTATTAAATGTTAATTTAACTTTCAAGTACAATGATAAAGTTTCCTAAATTAAATATTTTTAGTCACTTTTGCACAAAAATGTTTATTATTTTGTAATGAAAACTAAAAAAAAAAAAAAAAAAATTACAGCTTACCTGAAGGAAATAAATAAATTTCTATATGTCAATTAAATAAACTCATAAAGCAGAAATTTCTTAAGCCAACTACAGCAGTGAAGTACTACAAAACAAACCGAAATTAAAAATCTTCGCTCTCAGTGGAATGACAAGATTTTGCGATAGATCTACAATTCTGGTTATGTGTTGCACTATGACTTGGCCTTAGGTAAAGATTGACATGGCACCTAAGGAAAAAAAAAACCGATTTAACAAAATTCACTTTTTAGATTGACAGGAAAAGAATAACAAGGACTTCATATTATTTATCTTCAGACTAATAACTTGATCATCATTATTATTATCACATTTCAGCCACTGTGCTTTCCAACCTTCTTCAGGTGTCTCTCAATCTGGGTAACAATAGGCTAGTGTTGGTTTGGGAATTTAGACAAATTGTGAGTTCAGTATTTTATTGCTTAAATTCGTTTACATTTCAAGTACAAGAATATATGTTATCTGATATAGATATTGAAACATTTCAATTTGTGCAAAAGGTATTCAGTCCTGGGTTTGACGATAAACTACATCTGGCAGCAAGGCCTCTGATCAGGAGATTGGATGTTTTTAGATGTGGAACCACCTCTTAATTGCTATTGTTCCCAGGTCCACCCTGACGAGGTGGTAGCACCTGTTAGGGTCCCAGCAATAGGCAAATAGTGATTCCCCCTCAAACAAAAACAAAACACTATGAAAGCATAAAAATATAATTTTTATAATAAAATTACCAGCAAGATATGTTTAGATTATAAAAATGACCAACAATACATTTTATCTGTAGTTAAAGGCATACAATTAACTTTAAAATATATTTAGTTGAAGCCATAGACTTGCCTTGCTTTAAGAACTCCTGTAGCCTAATAGTAAAGCATGCCTGGCTAAAACCATTGTGCAACCTGCATATTCTGATGATATTTTGTATAACAGAATAGCTTAGAGGATTAAACTGTTGGTCTGGGAATTGGCTGGCTCATTCCCTCAACTGGGTAGCAGAATTTTACGCTTAGTAGAAACAAGGTGAGCAGTGAAACAAATGTTGTGAGACATCCCAGGACATGGAAAATGGAATGAGAACCACTGAAAATTAAATAAGGGGTTCTGGAGATGACTAGAGAGCGTAATAGCTGAAACATCAAGATGATGACAAAAATGATGATGACGTTAGTCTGAGTGTAAATAATAACTCCCAGACATCTGAAGAGGACACAACAGCTGAAACATTATAACAACAACAAGGATGAAGATATTAGTATGAATGTAAATAATGAAAACTTTTCATCTGAGAAATTCAAGCAGAAAGAACTTTTTAACGATGATTAAATTTTAACTAATTTCTTAATTTTAACTAGTATTTCTTTTATCTTAATTTTAATTTTTTTTTTCTCACCCCAACTAAACAGACTATCAGTCTATGGCAGTGAATAAACAATTTCTTCCTTGGGCCATGTGTGATACATGCTTGGGTGATCATTTTTATTTTTTTATTTATTTATTTTTTTTTTATGATTCATGATTGACTTGACAGAATTCCAACAGGAAGTTGCCATAACTCTCTGCAGTAGATTGGTTGCCAACCAAGGCTATAGGATCCAGTCTGTCCTACTATTTAACCCATAGCTTGTCGGAGAAGAGATATATATTCGTACCTTTCCCAAGAGTATTTGCACATAAGTGAATGTAATGAACCTGGCTAGAATTTGAACTCTGATCTCTCTGCCTCCTCCACATCTAAGCTTACGGTCATTCCCAAGTGGTCACCCATCTAGGTACTGACCAGGTTTGATATTGCTTAACTTCAGTGATCAGATGAGAACCAATGTTTCAACACAATATGACCATCAGATGGAGATGGGAAATTTAAAAAAAAAAAAAAAAACTCTTAATAAGATTTAATTTGTACCACTTTTTCTTTTTTTTTTTTTTTTTTTTTTTTTTTTTTGTCGGAAATTTGTTTTTTTTTCCATAACAGCTGCTCCCCGATTTCAGAACGTTTGTGGTTGGCAAAAGATCATCTCGAACCATTTATAATTTATTCTTCCTTTGACCTTCCACCTATCACTTGGCGCCATATATGAAATTATTGCTTTTACATGCACTACGGATTTCTATATGGGTGTGGGCGGCATTCCGGTTATCTGCACAGAAAGTGAAATTCACAAGCTGGGTTCAAATTCAGGCCTATTCTGCTGTGTTCACTTTTGCAATAGCACCCTTATGTAAGGCATTAATTCTTCTTTTCTCCCTCATATGGGTTAAATATCTAGGTAGAATGATATTCCTAGCTTTGTGTGAGAGCCAGCCTCAAAGTACAGTGCTGAATTCAAAACTGGTGAAGACATAGAAAACCGCCATCTTTTCCAAGAAGTTGTGGTAATTCACAGATAAAGAAAAGCATTCTAGAGAAATTTTCTCTTTTTCTTTCTTTCTTACTTTCTTTCTTCTTCTATTTTTCCTTTTTTTTCTTTCTTCTTCTATTTTTCCTTTTTTTTCCTTTCTTCTTCTATTTTTCCTTCTTTTTCCTTTCTTCTTCTATTTTTCCTTCTTTTTCCTTTCTTCTTCTATTTTTCCTTCTTTTTCCTTCTTCTATTTTTCCTTCTTTTTCCTTTCTTCTTCTATTTTTCCTTTTTTTTCCTTTCTTCTTCTATTTTTCCTTTTTTTTCCTTTCTTCTTCTATTTTTCCTTTTTTTTCCTTTCTTCTTCTATTTTTCCTTTTTTTTCCTTTCTTCTTCTATTTTTCCTTTTTTTTCCTTTCTTCTTCTATTTTTCCTTTTTTTTCCTTTCTTCTTCTATTTTTCCTTTTTTTTCCTTCTTCTATTTTTCCTTTTTTTTCCTTTCTTCTTCTATTTTTCCTTTTTTTTTCCTTTCTTCTTCTATTTTTCCTTTTTTTTCCTTTCTTCTTCTATTTTTCCTTTTTTTTCCTTTCTTCTTCTATTTTTCCTTTTTTTTCCTTTCTTCTTCTATTTTTCCTTTTTTTTCCTTTCTTCTTCTATTTTTCCTTTTTTTTCCTTTCTTCTTCTATTTTTCCTTTTTTTTCCTTTCTTCTTCTATTTTTCCTTTTTTTTCCTTTCTTCTTCTATTTTTCCTTTTTTTTCCTTTCTTCTTCTATTTTTCCTTTTTTTTCCTTTCTTCTTCTATTTTTCCTTTTTTTTCCTTTCTTCTTCTATTTTTCCTTTTTTTTCCTTTCTTCTTCTATTTTTCCTTTTTTTTCCTTTCTTCTTCTATTTTTCCTTTTTTTTCCTTTCTTCTTCTATTTTTCCTTTTTTTTCCTTTCTTCTTCTATTTTTCCTTTTTTTTCCTTTCTTCTTCTATTTTTCCTTTTTTTTCCTTTCTTCTTCTATTTTTCCTTTTTTTTCCTTTCTTCTTCTATTTTTCCTTTTTTTTCCTTTCTTCTTCTATTTTTCCTTTTTTTTCCTTTCTTCTTCTATTTTTCCTTTTTTTTCCTTTCTTCTTCTATTTTTCCTTTTTTTTCCTTTCTTCTTCTATTTTTCCTTTTTTTTCCTTTCTTCTTCTATTTTTCCTTTTTTTTCCTTTCTTCTTCTATTTTTCCTTTTTTTTCCTTTCTTCTTCTATTTTTCCTTTTTTTTCCTTTCTTCTTCTATTTTTCCTTTTTTTTCCTTTCTTCTTCTATTTTTCCTTTTTTTTCCTTTCTTCTTCTATTTTTCCTTTTTTTTCCTTTCTTCTTCTATTTTTCCTTTTTTTTCCTTTCTTCTTCTATTTTTCCTTTTTTTTCCTTTCTTCTTCTATTTTTCCTTTTTTTTCCTTTCTTCTTCTATTTTTCCTTTTTTTTCCTTTCTTCTTCTATTTTTCCTTTTTTTTCCTTTCTTCTTCTATTTTTCCTTTTTTTTCCTTTCTTCTTCTATTTTTCCTTTTTTTTCCTTTCTTCTTCTATTTTTCCTTTTTTTTCCTTTCTTCTTCTATTTTTCCTTTTTTTTTCCTTTCTTCTTCTATTTTTCCTTTTTTTTTCCTTTCTTCTTCTATTTTTCCTTTTTTTTTCCTTTCTTCTTCTATTTTTCCTTTTTTTTTCCTTTCTTCTTCTATTTTTCCTTTTTTTTTCCTTTCTTCTTCTATTTTTCCTTTTTTTTTCCTTTCTTCTTCTATTTTTCCTTTTTTTTTCCTTTCTTCTTCTATTTTTCCTTTTTTTTTCCTTTCTTCTTCTATTTTTCCTTTTTTTTTCCTTTCTTCTTCTATTTTTCCTTTTTTTTTCCTTTCTTCTTCTATTTTTCCTTTTTTTTTTCCTTTCTTCTTCTATTTTTCCTTTTTTTTTCCTTTCTTCTTCTATTTTTCCTTTTTTTTTCCTTTCTTCTTCTATTTTTCCTTTTTTTTTCCTTTCTTCTTCTATTTTTCCTTTTTTTTTCCTTTCTTCTTCTATTTTTCCTTTTTTTTTCCTTTCTTCTTCTATTTTTCCTTTTTTTTTCCTTTCTTCTTCTATTTTTCCTTTTTTTTTCCTTTCTTCTTCTATTTTTCCTTTTTTTTTCCTTTCTTCTTCTATTTTTCCTTTTTTTTTCCTTTCTTCTTCTATTTTTCCTTTTTTTTTCCTTTCTTCTTCTATTTTTTCCTTTTTTTTTCCTTTCTTCTTCTATTTTTCCTTTTTTTTTCCTTTCTTCTTCTATTTTTCCTTTTTTTTTCCTTTCTTCTTCTATTTTTCCTTTTTTTTTTCCTTTCTTCTTCTATTTTTCCTTTTTTTTTTCCTTTCTTCTTCTATTTTTCCTTTTTTTTTTTCTTTCTTTCTTCTATTTTTTTCCTTTTTTTTTTTCTTTCTTTCTTCTATTTTTTTCCTTTTTTTTTTTCTTTCTTTCTTCTATTTTTTTCCTTTTTTTTTTTCTTTCTTTCTTCTATTTTTTTCCTTTTTTTTTTTCTTTCTTTCTTCTATTTTTTTCCTTTTTTTTTTTCTTTCTTTCTTCTATTTTTTTCCTTTTTTTTTTTCTTTCTTTCTTCTATTTTTTTCCTTTTTTTTTTTCTTTCTTTCTTCTATTTTTTTCCTTTTTTTTTTTCTTTCTTTCTTCTATTTTTTTCCTTTTTTTTTTTCTTTCTTTCTTCTATTTTTTTCCTTTTTTTTTTTCTTTCTTTCTTCTATTTTTTTCCTTTTTTTTTTTCTTTCTTTCTTCTATTTTTTTCCTTTTTTTTTTTCTTTCTTTCTTCTATTTTTTTCCTTTTTTTCTCCACTCGCCAGGAGATACCACCAATTGACTATTTTCTCATTCTTTGTCAATTTTATATTGAGTTAAAATATAATTTATTCACTTTTCATTGCTGCCAGGTTTATTTTTTCTTCTTTCATTGTGTTTGTATATGTGGTCGTATGTATGTAAAATATGAGCTGTGTGGGCACAGAGTTCAACCCTAAATGGCGACATTATTTCTCATTACTCTAAACGTTATATAAGTGGTTACCCATGCCTGTTTTTTAAACAGTGAATCACGTCTAGCTACCAGTACATTCAAATTTATTAAATATATGAAACCCAACAGATATGAGCTTTCAAGATTGGAACTAGAGGATGTGTTTTCTTCAAAAAGGTATCTGAACCTTGCTGGGCAGTGATGCCCACTCTGGCCGAGCGGTCTGAAGCCTATTGGATCAGATGGTGGTTTCTCCTAGAATGCGGAACACAGGTTCGGACCTTGCTGGAGACCTCATTTTCTTTTTAGTCAATGAAACCAGTAGGCATTATTCCTACTGTTTGAAAAATGAGGCATCTACTTAAACATAGGTATCCACTAAAATGAAGTTTGGTGGGTGGGTGGGTTGGTTGGTTGGTTGGGTTTTATGGCATATCAACCACTGTAGGTCATTTAATGCCAAATTTAGTTTTTATATATATATATATATATATATATATATATATATTGTACTAGAAAACGCATAGCTGGCAACATAATTTTTGGATGTAGTTTATCGTCATAACCAGGACGTAGATATATGACAGGAAAAACTGGGCGTTCACTATTTATTCATAGCAGGGACCCTAACCGGTGCTACCACTCTGGATCAGGGTGGACCTGGGAACACTAGCAATTAAGAGGTGGTTTCACGCTTCCTCAAATCCTCCTGATCAGAGGTCTTGCTGTTGGACGTAGTTTATCATCTAACCCAGGACGTGGACGTTTGGTGTAATGAAAAATTATATCAGATTAAAAATTAAATCTGTTAATATGGACTATCTATATTTCTCTTGTTGTCTGTCTGTGTGCCTACCGTGGGCATTGTTACCTCGCCCAGGCCGCATTTCTCACCCGATTTCGATGCGGTTTTAACCACAAGTTTGCAAATGGCTGCTGTAAGGACATAACTGAGGCCGATTTTTGAGTTCGGACCCAGGTTTCGAAAAAAATTGATAATCGAAAATCTGCTTACAGAAGGAATGATCGCATTTCAACCAAATTTGACACCCTCTTAGAGTCTATCCTTAGAAATGTTATCCAGAAGTTTCATGGCCACTGACCCCTAAACAGCGCTGAAAATCGATATAACCCAAAAACCGATATGCTCAGATTGCGCCTGAACTGCATGTCGGTTTTTAGCGAAAACCGACCGGATTTATAAGGAGGCCATTGGGAGTCACCATGTGAAGTTTCAACTCTGAGCGCCCCCCAAACAGAGTGCAAATCGACAATCGGTCAACCCTTAAAAATGTTTTTTCCGGTTGGGTATTTCCTAAATGCAGATTAATTTAAGGTGACGCTATGCGCGGGAAGAAACAGGTCAGTGTGTGCAGTGGAGTGGAAGAAAACATTTGACCTCAAATTCTGGAATGGGTGCAGAGCCATTAAAATTCGGCTTTTTTATCCCTGCTACCAGTTCTGACTTTGACCCACAAATGACATATTCGACTTTGTCAACACTATTGCTTTAATCGTAGTAACATCAGCACAGCAACGGGCACTCCATTAAAGGCAAGGAAGGGCAAAAATATTTTAAGTCAAGTGATAGCGATTGCTCTATGAGTCGTACGATTTTTTAATCAAGCACGGGCAATGCCGGGCCATACTGCTAGTGCCATATAGATTTGTCTATAAGAACAATTCATGGATAGTGAAACCCCTAATTTTTTTTTTTTTATGAATTTTAAGCCCTCCAGAAAAATTACCTGTGTATGGTACAACCGGTCACCAAAAGTGCATGGTTTTAACTGCTTCAAAAAAAAAAAATTACCTGTATATATTGCGACCCCCACCTATTTTTTTGCCTAAAAAAAAAAAAAAAAAAAAACTAAATAAAAGCTCACGCTATGCACATGTATGGTACGTATTTCGTTAAAAATGACTGACAAGATATTGGTTGAGTTTTTTTTTTTTTTGTACTTGTAAGTGAACAAGAAAAATACGGTAAAAAATGTAACAGAAGTTTCCTGTCAGTCATTTTTAATAAAACATGTATTAAAGAGGGACTGCTACCCAAATACACAATTTCTGTACAAAATGAGAAAATTTGGAAAACGACTGTGACAGGTTTTGCTGATGAACAACCATCATCAGAAATTTCCACTCTGCTGAATTCTCAACTAGTTTTTTTTTTTTTTTGAGAAACTAATGTTCATTCCATACAAGACTCAAGAGCCCCTCAAAGTAGAGTTTACTGAAAGTCGCTGATGTGTGAGCGGTAAGAGTAAGTAGCACATTTATCTGGGAAAGGTAATGTTTAAGTCGAAACTTGAACAGGTTAAAATTTGAATGATCAGGAAAGCATCCTCTCGGGAGTCTTTGATTTTTTTTTTTTTTTTTTTTTTTTTTTTTTTAAGGTTTATTAACCTTTCAAAGCCAAAACGTTAGGCTTGTAAGAACGTTTGGGAGATAATAATGATTTTGCAATACAATTTTATTTAACCCATATTAGGGAGCAGAAGAGTATTTCCCAAGGATATTTGCCCGTAAAGTGAATATAATGAACGCGACTGGAATGCAAACTCAACTCCCCGATTTGCAACTGATTCAGTATAATCTTTCCACGTCATGTCAATAGGGAAACACTGGTCCATAAGTCACCTTCCTGGAGATTAGCATCAAATATGCTGATGGAAGGCATCAAAGATTCTTTGAGGTGATTAAAACTTAAGAGATGAGTTTCGTTTTGGGGATGATGATGATGATTATTATTATCATTTTTTTTTTTTTTTTCAACCCTATCCAGAAAATATTTATCTGTGTATAGTGCAACCGACCAACAAAATGCATGCTTTTCGACCTCATCAAAAAAAAATTAACTGTGTATAGTGCAACCCCCTGTTTTACCCCTAAAAAAAAAAAATAATAATCACCAATACTCGCACTATATATCCTTTTAGAAAGTCTTTGTGCATAAAAACATGAATTAAGTGGATGAATGAAAATACCTAATTTTCTTTTCTTTTTTTTTTTTTTTTCTTTATCATTGGAAACCCAGACAACTCGTTCAAGTATACATTTTGTCATCCGGTACCCGTCCCCTCCGACCCCACCTAAACTTACCCTGACTTTGTAAGCAACATATATTAGATACATAAGCTGTCTAAGGAAATTAAAACCCAGCCACCCCTAAATTAAAATAGATTTTCCTTAACCTGAACAACTCATAATATCAATATTGTATACATTTAAATTAAGTAAATTTTATTTTTTGAGATTGCATTCCATCGTCAAGCGATGATAGGAATAAAATGTGAGATATTATTTACATCATTCGGACTGTTATCCCTATCTCCATTGCCATATTCACAACATTTCGGCTGTGGTACACTCCATCCTTCTTCAGGTGATGGAAATTTCGTCCACCAGAGTAGATTATTCTAGTTCCATGTGCCATGCCTCTTCCGGATGTCTCAGTTACTTCCCTTTAACCCAACAAGTTTTGTTTCACCACTGATGCAGCCTGATATTGAACTCACAACATTAGGTCTAGTCACTGGATCTAACTAACTGGGCCAAGTGTCCTTGTATGAATTTTGGGGATTTATAAACCTAATGACCCAGCAACAGTTTTTTTTCCCAGTGCTCATATTGCAACGTTTCTGTTATTATTATTGCATTTTTTACCAGAGATTATATTGCAATTTTTGTTGTTATTCATTGCTTTTCTCTAGCACTCCTTATTACTGGTTTCCATATTGTATTCATATCTATGCTTGGTCGGCTCAGGAGATTTTTGTGGCCTAGCATATGTGATGATTCCTTAAGTTTTCCTATTTTCCAGTGATGTTCTCTGTCTATTATTTCAGCCTCCTTCCACAGGGGGTGGTGATCTTCGTTTTCCCTCCATAGGTGGTCAGCTATGCCTGTTTTTTTTTCTATTTCCCCTCGTGTTACTGCTTTACAACGTTCTTGCAGTCTTACCTTAAAGGGGCAGCCTCTTTCTCCTGTCTTGCCACAGCTGCATGGGATGGCGTACACACAGTCTTTAGTCATGTTCTCGTCTAGGTGGGGGGATCTTATTTGGAAGAGGTGTCGACGAAGTGTTGAACCACTTTTGAAAGTTGTCCTGATGTTATATGGACCACAGATCTTTTTATATATATATATATATATTTTTTTTTTTTCGATTATCCCTTCACGAGCAGACTGGAGCTGTTTTCTGAGTGTTGTTATCCTCTTGTACCCTTCTATCCTAGTTTGTCGGAGCTGCTGTCATGTCCCTGGTGTAGTTGTTACGTTGTAGGTTACTGCTTATACTGACTATTTCTTGCTCATAGATCTCTGGGTCACCACTTATGACTTTTGCTCGATGTTGTAAGTAGCAGACAATCCCTTCCTTTACACTGTATGGGTAGTGGGAGTTGAAGTATATAAATGCAACACATCACCTCATCAAGAAAATCTGGCGCCTAGTTTGCAAACACATCATCACTCACAACATTTACACACACCCCAGCACTCACGTTGTATTCAAACCGCCAGCTCTAAGCTGTGGCAATTCCAATTTCGTATATTTACTTTTTTGACACAAATGTGAGAAGGAGAATTATGTGGGAGAAACCAGAACAAAGTTCTATGATTCAATAACCAAACCGAAAAAAAAAACATCAGGGATAACAACATCATCTCAGTCTCTGTATACTTCAACCAACCTGCTTATGTCATCGACGTTGTTGGATGCATGCTTTTAGCGTCTTGGTTCGGCAGCCGGGTGGACAGATGCAGATAGGAGTGGACGAATATCCTAAAAGTAAACCCCCACATTGAGGGACTAAACAGGAACTTGGGTTTCCTCAGAGAGTACAATTTCTACAAGGAAACCCATAATCAGCAACACCACTCCTCAGATGGGTGAGTCCCACGCCCCTACTTTTTCCCTTAAATTTTAACAGCCATCACCCACCTACCTAGTATATTCTATATTCTACGACATGATTTCCCCTCGTGACACACTAGTCAGGAATAGAAGGATTTCCCTGTACAACTATCGCCATCATTGAATTTATCGCTATGGCACCATTACATATAAGCTTATATAAGGAGAGGGGTAGGATTAGTGAAGGGACACTCTAATTTTGTACATGTATTTATATTTTAAGACATTTTTATGTTTAACATTCTTTTTATAGATACAAATATTTAAGTAAATGCTCTGTTTTATAATAAACAGTATTAAACAACATTTACCGGCCTGAATGTCCGAGAAATTTTCATAGAAGATATTTGTCCTCCGACAGGATTCGAACCTGTATCCTATACGGAACCGTCAATTAGCTTGACGTGCCTTTAACCGATTTGGCCACAGAGGAGCGTTCAGTTAGCAAGGTCGAATTTACTGTATTTAAACTTCAATCTTTCATGAATCTCTCACGTACATTCATGTCTGCTCATGGCGTATCAAATGTAAACAAATGACGTCACCCATTATGAAATGGACAAAGTCCGACAATTATTTTAAGACATTTTTATGTTTATACATTTTTTTTATAAATACAAATATTTAAGTAAATGCTCTGTTTATAATAAACAGTATTAAACAACATTTACCGGCCTGAATGTCCGAGAAATTTTCATAGAAGATATTCGTCCTCCGACAGGATTCAAACCTGTATCCTATACGGAACCGTCATTTAGCCTGACGTGCCTTAACCGTTTCGGCCACAGAGGAGCATTCAGTTAGCAAGGTCGAATTTACTGTATTTAAAATCCATGAATCTCTCACGTGCATTCATATCCTTCATGGCCAAATCGGTTAAAGGCACGTCAGGCTAAATGACGGTTCCGTATAGGATACAGGTTCGAATCCTGTTGGAGGACGAATATTTTCTATGAAAATTTCTCGGACATTCAGGCCGGTAAATGTTGTTTAATATGCTCCATATGTGGCCTCCTTTGTAAATCACTTGCGGGTCTTAAATGTCACTTAAGATTATTGCACAAAATTTCATAACTGAATTAATAAGCTGTCAGATCCTCGTACGTCGAAACCGACGGGGGGAGAGTCCATTATTAAGTATATATATATATATATATATATATATATATATATATATAATATCCCACACCGTTCACACGACTCGGAGTTTCAAAATAAGACAGATATTATAAGATTCTTCCCATGTACCTATCATGAAAAGATCTTCTGTTCCAAGCTTTTGCTTTTTACCAAAGTCATAAGCAAACTCCCACTAGTAGCGAAGTTCCCCAATTGCAAATGTAAACCATTTCATGGAACGGCAGTTTTAGACCTGAAAAAGGGTAGCCTTTTCTCCCCAGCTAGAAACAAACCTGGTATTAGGTTGGTGCAAAAATAATGACGTAATAATGTCGTTTTTTGACGCCAAAAAACGACATTATTACGTCATTATTTTTGCATCAACCTAATAAAAGGCTTTTATAGGTTACCGTGTTTCTCAAACGTCTCACATGTCGGACAAATCGGTTTTCGAACAGAAAATTCGGGATGAAAATGCCTCGGTTATCGAACAAAATTTCGGTTCTCGAACAACATAGCCGAACCGAGTTAACCGAACGGAATCATTTAAGAGTCGACCGCCATGTTGTATACATTTGGGTGTGGTCGTGTACTTTTCTTTTCCAATTTTATTGTACTGTGACTTTTTAGTGGACTCAGCAATTAATCTGAAGAAGGCCAGAGCGTACAATGGCCGAAACGCTGTGATGAATATGGCAACAAAATGAGGACGATTGTCCGAAAAATGTAAATAGTGTACATAATGCCTCATCTCAGAAATATAGACAGTCTGGAGCCCCTTCTGTTTGCCTTGGGGTTCTTGATAAGATCCAGAGGCGGATCCAGTCAACATTTGGGTGTTGTGGTGTACTTTTCTTTTCCAATTTTATTGTACTGTGATTTTTATTTTCTTTCTCTACATTGATTTTTATTGAAAAAACAGTTTCGGTATACGAATATTTCGGGTTACGAACGGCCTTCGGGAACGAATTAAATTCGGGAACCGAGTTTCCACTGTACTACGTTAACCTTTACATCAATGTTTCTCAGCCCCTCCCTTTTTTTTTTTTATCTCACTTCACACTTGAACCTATATCCAAACTTCCGTGGCATGTTTAAATTATGACCAAAAAAGAGTATACTTTTTATGGTGTATTTCTTAACACAAACAAAACGAAAAAACATAATAATTAATATTCTTAAAAAAAAAAAAACCTTTTTTAAATTTTATTTTTCTGTTTACTACGTTTGATTTAGCATTGATACAATCAATTATCTAGGGGAGGGCCTTGTTGTATCTTGTCGGCACTCCTACAATTAAAAAAAAAAAAAAACAACTGACAGTAAAACCTTAACAAGCGATCGTTGTAAAACTGATTCAGCATATAAAAAAAGGCCTCAAAGCATCGACGGGTCCGCATTCTGAGGCCCAGATAACGTGGTGTAAATGGTGAGCAAGCTTGTCTCGCTAAACTGAATAGTGACTTCGATCCTCTCTCGGTGCTCCATACTTTCGGCCTTGTGCCACATCTAAGCTACGCTTAGAAAATCATTTTTAACCAGGATTTTCTGCCACGCTTTCTTTCCCATCCCAGTACTAACAGTTATTCGGACTATTGTCCTCGTCTTTGTTGCCATGTTTATCACGTTTCGGCCGTTGTACGCTCCGGCCTTCTTCAGGTGGTTGGAATGTCGAACTGAACCTTTTATTTCTCTCGTGCCATGTCTAATGGATACCAGTTATCAGTTATCTCCTGTTAATTCCCCTCTCCAAGTTCTCCACCGCCTTAACGAGGTATTGAACTCACACACTTTGGGTCCTGTCATTGGATCAAACTAACGCCTTTATCCTCTGCGTCATGTGTCTTTGATGACGTCTGTGGGAATTAACAGGAGGTTATGGAATCTTCCATATTAACCTTCCACCCCTTTCGGAAAAATGTTTCCTTCTATAAAACAAAGGCTTAACTAATCAACATTTAATTTCAATAAAATTCAATCTTCTATTGGTTAAAACTGTAGCAAAGTCACAACAGAACCTTTTCCCGCCTAAGTTCCCTGAAGCCGAATTTTAAACACCCAACTCTATATAAACAAACACATGACTCAATTCAAGTCAGTCATCAAATTTCAAGAGATCCATACAAACTCCACGCTGTTCAATTTACTGACTCGCAACCACTTAAAGTTTCTCGACAAAACTCAACGCAGCATTCAAATAACCATTGTCCGCGTGGATATTTTGTCACCTACAATTGACTTAAAGAGTGAACATTTTCATTACGTCAAAGTAATTGTACATTCATCAGTTTAGCCTATCAGTCAAAGGCAAACAACTCTTAGCAACTTAAATTCTGACTCAAATAACACACGCACACACACTAACAGTTGAAGAATACATTTTGATATTTTACTACGCAAGAACAAAATTTATTTTAATTTTAATAGCAAGCCAAAAGCATCAACATTTACTTACCACAATTCTGCATGAACATTCTTCACAACATTATCTCAATTACCAAACCAACAAAAATTCTGTTCATCTTTGAATGTGTATTTATTGTATATAAAAATCTGTTTATTGTTGATCTCTAATCACTTTGTTCAATCATTTCCTTGCTATGCAATTGTCCTTATGTTCTTTGGATTATCCCACAACAAATAGATTACACAAACTGCAAACACGCATAACTTTCACCTTATAAAAAATTACCTTCTGATACACCTCACTCAGCATACGATCCGCAACAAGATAACTGATATCCATTAGACATGGCACGTGAAACTAGAACAGCCTACCCCAGCAAGCGAAATAAAGGGTTCGGTTCGACATTCCAACCCGCTGAAAAAGGCCGGAGCGTATAACTGTCGGAACGTTGTGATAAAGATAGCAACAAAGATGAGGACAATAGTCCGAATCATGTAAATAGTGTACATAATACCTCGGGGTTCTTGATAAGATCCAGAGGCGGATATGCAATATAATTGGTCCTGATCTGGCATCTCGTCTACAGTCGCTCTCTCACAGACGATCCGTCGCCGCCCTATGTCTTTTTAAAAAATACTTTCATGGTAATTTCTCCGAGGAGCAGCATTCGCTGGTTCCTAGACTTCATGAATTCAAGCGCCCTACGAGGCTGGCATCCCGCTCTCACCCTTTCACTGTCGAAACTCCTAAATGTAGCCGTCACTTCTACTCCAATAGCTTCATGTCTCGCACCTCTCGCCCGTGGAACTCCATTCCCTATTTCAGTTTCCCTGAGAGCTATAATCTCCAACTATTCAAATGTAATGTCAATCGACATCTCCAGTTGCCTTGATCTATCCATTATCCTTCTCCTCATCCTCTATCACCCCCATCTGATCTTGCTCCAAATCTTCAGTAACCCTTTGCGTCCTAGTGGCTTCCCGCCTTGCTTGGGGTGAAACGCTTAAAAAAAGAAAAAAAGGTACTAGATTTCTTTTATTGTATATATTAATTTCCCATGCATTCCCCGCCCCCTGATTTGTGTAAATAAAATTTCATCCTCGGATTTTCTTTGAGTCAATGAGGTATTCTGGTGTTCGTAGCGTGACAGCTAAGTGCAACTGTGTTGTTATGGTGAAAGGAAAAATTGTAAGTACAAATGGGTCAATGAGAGTGACTAGCTCGTTCTGAGTTACAACAAGAAAAGACGAGTCCCTTTCCCCTCCTTCTTCGCCCTTTGTGGCACATTTTGTATTTCGATACGAATCAATATTAGGATCAAGATGTAGTATCTGTTCCAGTAGCCGACAACCGGCCCACGGCTTTAGCGATCATCATCGTCAACCGTAGCCCCAGCACGACCTTCCCAGAAGGCTGCCTGCTCAAGAAATGACAAAACTGTCCTTTTCAGGACAACGCTCTTCACGGACAACGAAACAGTGCTTTCCAGAACACTTTTCAACGATTACCCAAACTTTCCTTCTGAGGAAATTGCACTTCTCACCCTCTACATGAACATGCAAAGATATTCTTCACCTACTACACTATAACCTTATTTTTGTTGTTGGTGTATTTCCTTTAACGAAATAAACTTGAAAATATATATATTTTTTTTTACTCAAGTCTTCCGTCATTCAATATTCTTTGCAAGGTCCAGTTTTGGACTTAGTCTTAAATATTCTGCCAATGATTTTAGCCGTGATCGATTTTTGTTTTTAATATCATTGTAAAAAAAAAAAAAAAAAAATTGCCTCGCACAAATATGACGTTGAGGACGGAAGAAGTATTTCTGTTGCTTTTTTTCTGGATATCTATTGTTAATTTCAGTCCTCTGTCACTTCTTTATATATTATGCATACGATTATTGTTGTAGCATACTTACGGACGATAATGGGTATGTCACCATTCACATAAATACAGTAGTAAATACAGTATGTTGGTCTGTAGTTGGAGATTCGTCTCCAGGTGTGCTAGTCAAATTATCTGGCCCCAGACAGAGAGGATCCCCAGACAAGTCTATGTCGAACGGCAGTCTCGTCTCGGGAAACAACTACCCAGCCCCGTTTTATACGGAGAATTTTTGGTCGAGCCTACGGGCTTGGTTAACCCACATTAAATTCGGCCTTGTGCTACATCTGACCGTGTGGGGCGGGTGGTAGATATCCTGTAGCTGGAGATTCATTGTGAAATTCACTTGACTCACTTCTAGTAGTTGATTACTTCTACGCGCTGCTGGCGAATCTTATATGTGTTGTTCTTGTTCTTGTTCTAAGTATTATCGCTCATTACCAACCTTCGTTTGATTATTCTATTCAGTAACCCTCCCCATCAATTATTGATTATAAAAATGATATATTTGTAAAATCAATTTTTAACGGGGTTTTAATTTTGATATGTGCATTTGTTGCGCTTTGGACTTCTTTTGAAAAAATAAATTAAGGACCTTGTTATAGACAAGCGTATGGCTGCAAGAAAGAAATACGACAACAGCAGAAATAGATTTACGTGATTTATTTCAATAGGAACGTGTGGTTTTGGGACAGCTACCTTGTGGTATAGTTCATAAGCCGGCTGCCGATCTGGGTTAATTTCTCATAGTAGTTCTCACTGGTTGGTGTGGCGCTCCTCCTGCTGACTGACTGTGACGGGTCTCTTCCCTGGCCTCCTGTTGACTGCTCTTGTACTTGCCCGTGTGACCCCTTTTATGGCGTTTTTTATGGCTTAACAGGCTCGAAAAACGACGCGTGTATAATTAGGAGGGAAGCATTTTTATTGGTCGAAAAATAGAAACACTTTAAAATATTTTATTTTTCGACCGGAACTCGTGCGTCGGGCCTATGCGTAGACGACGATAATGGTCATTTTGTGACGGTGCCTTGTCCCGTTCACATCCGGCTCTCGCTCTTAAGTATGTTGGTTTATTTGCCTGCAAATCAGCCGAGATATGTCTCATTTTATTTTATAACAACCTTTAAAATTTTTCGCGGAGAAACCTACGGTTCTCTTGCGGAACATCAGCCGAAAAGTTCAGTCTAAACCAAGGACATAAAATATTTAGCTTAAAAAAAGTGCTACTCAACACCTGGTTTGTGAAAGATAATTCTTGGAGCTACAATACCATTTTCTTTATACTGTAGTAAACACAGTACATCACTGGCCGTTGGTTGAAAAGCGTTTCGCATCGCCTTCAAAAAAAAACTGTTCAACACGCGTCAAGTTGGATTTGGTCGAGATCAGAACAAGCAAATAAAATGTGCGCAACATCACGACCTAAGATGCGCAAGTGAAATATTCGCGTGGTCGTCTATAACGATTTTTACGGGCGCGTCAATAACGGCAAATGCGTTCAGGAAACTTTCATTACGGATAGAATTTACTTAAAGGAACGATCAATTAGCTCATCTTCATACTTACTTGATACTTACCTGGCTTATGTCAGAGGGTATCCCCCAGACCGGGCTCTGCTGAGGGGCGGAGTCTCGTCTCGGGAAACTGACTTCGTTTTTACGTGGTCTACAGGGAATTTTTGCCCGACCCTACGGGCTTGGTTACCCCACTTTAAACTCGGCCTTGTGCCACATCTTGCTGCATGGGGCAGCGGGTAAATAATCATACCCTGCCTGGTGGCAAACACTGCTGGTGGCACCAGGGGTGGCGGTCCCGCCATAGCCACCGAAACCGTGATATCACCCCTGGTCGGCGGCTGATGAAGACAGCACGTACTAACACACGTTGTATGTTTTTTTTTTGTTTTGTTTTTTTTTTTTTTTTTAAAAAAAAGCTGAAAAACCACTCAAGCCAAAATGGTATTGATGAATAGGGTGTGTATTATGATAAGGTGGTAAGAGATGAAGATTTAATACAATGCTAGAGGGTTACAGTTAAAATGGTAATGCTGAATGAGATGTGTGATATGAATGGAAAAGAAGGTGATAAGAGATGGAGCTTTAATATAAGGCTGGAGAGCCACTCAAGGATAAGAAGCAAAGATGGCCATTGCCCCTTGACTCAAAGAAGTCAGAAATGTAAGTGTTCCGAGTAGCAACCAAGCAGGAGTCTGTTGCATAAAGTACCATTTATTCGGGTAATCAAAAACTGTCTGAGTGCAATTTTCTCTTTACATTTGAAATGAGGAGGGGACAAAATGTGGGTGATTTGAGTCTGCATTCGAATTGTCTTTTCCGTAAAGTGTCAGTACTTAATTGGTGTCGCTAATATGGGGTGTTCCCAGTTCTTGACCTGGTGACCATGGCGATGTCGTGAATCAGTGAGTTCTTTCTTTGGCCACGGCCGTTGAAGGAGTGGGGAAAAAAAAAAAAGAGATGAGTGACTGCTTTCCTTCCATCTGCCGACATGAAGTTCAGTAGGGGGCGGATATCTCCCTCTTTTAGAATTATGAAATATCCTTCATTTTTTATCATTACTGATGGCCATGTTGCTTTTAGAATGATGAAATATTATCATCATTCTAGACCATAACGCGTCCTGGGTATGGCGATAAACTACATCCGCGTCCTCGGTATGACGATAAACTACACCCAACAGCAAGGCCTCTGATCAAGTGGTTTTGAGGAGCGTGGAACCAACTCGTAATTACTGGTGTTCCCAGGTCCACCCTGACTCGGGGTGGTAGCAACTGTTAGAGTCCCAGCTATGGGCATATAGTTAACCCCGAAACTGGGGTCAAAACACTATGAAAGTGAAAAGGTAGGTAAGACGATAAACTACCGTTTTGGAGTTATCGACAATAAAATTTCGAACTCAGTCGCGTTCAGCTGTCGGCCATTATTGGCCTTTTTTAACTACATTCAGAATGGAACATTTAGCGCGGGGAAGCTTAATTAAGAGCTTTTTTACTGCTCTTAACTGAACTTACTCGTTTAAAATTACTCCGCATTTATGTCGTAAAGCGATGACAAGTGTTGTTTTTTTTTTTTCAAATGCTATTTTTTTATAGTAAATCTTTCTTTTTAAATAAAAAACTCAAATAATAAAGTTTTTCTTTTACAGTAAAAAATAAAACAAATAATAATTAATGCACAAAGTTTGCACGAACTTTCCAAGCATTTTTTTTTTTTTTTGTAAATAAAAACTCAGGATCTTTCCAAAGTTTGCGCATTAATTATCATTTCGTTTCTAGCATTTTTCTTATGTTTTAATTTTATTTTGTATATAATCATGCTCTTTACAAAATAAAATAAAAAAAATTACAAAGAAATGCTAGAAACGAAATGATAATTAATGCGCATGTTTGGTCATTAATTACAGTGTAACCCGGATATAAGAGAAACCCTGATATAAGAGAGATTTTATCCGGTCCCAAATTAGAGCCATACTTATCTAAACAAAATAGACCAAACCCGGATATAAGAGAAACCCGGATCTAAGAGACTTCTTCTCCGGTCCCGACAACTCTCTTATATCCGGGTTACACTGTATTATTTCCTTTCTAGCATTTTATTTTGTAATTTTATTTTGTAAATATTCATGCTCTTTACAAAGTTTGCTCATTAATTGTTAAAAAAAACAACTTGTCATCGCTTTACAACGTAACTTAAATGCGGAGTAATTTTAGATGAGTAAGTTCAGTTAAGAGCAGTAAAAAGGCCCTTAATTAAGCCTCCGCGCGCTAAAGGTTCCGTTCTGAATGCAGTTAAACAAGGCCAGTAATGGCCGACAGCTGAATGCGACTGAATTCGAAATTTTATTGTCGATAACTCCAAAACGGTAGGTTTCTTCATAATTTAATTGTTAATTCTAATTCAGCATCTACATTTACACGGAATTATGACGATTTGGGAAAATTTTAAGGGATATTTAGTACGCGGGCGTTAAAAAGCAAATTTACCGAATTATGTACTTTTAAAAAAAATTAGAGTGACATTAGTAAAATCAAAGTTGTGGCCAGTTTTGTTCATGTGTAAGAGAGTTTGAATGATTGTCTAAACGTAAATCTCTTTTATGTTCTTTTATATTTCTACAACTTATTTGATAAGTAACAACATCTGAATTGATGATGTAATCGGAAGCATGACTGCAGGTGATTATTTAAAGGCGCGGATACAAATGAAAAGATTAAAAATTGACAAGTCTTTCCATTTCACTGAAGCAGACGTTAAATGCACAAGGCTGTTGTCATTTCCTCTATCTTCCCCTTTTTATTATTATATCTGCCTTATTTTTCTCACTGAAAGCAAACAATGTCTGATATACCATTTTCATACATCTTTCTTCGTAATCAAAGCAGAATAGTCTATCATTCATCTAAGGACGTAACGCACACGCTAAACAACTAACGCAGAAACAAGCAAGATTACATATTTTGAAAATGTTTAAAAAATTCAATATTTATTTTCAGTGTGTGCGTGCATAAATTATGTTAAGAAACGTACAACTTTAAGGGCTCCTGGTGATTATAATTTATTTCCTTAGAATACAAATTTGATTCTAATTCCTCAGATCAATATTTTCATACAAATAAATGGCTGACCCATTTTGTTCAATGAAAAAGCTCTCTGCTTCTTAATATAATTAATATTTGCTCTGTTTTTACATTGAGCTCTGTGGATTATATCCTACCTGGAATTATCCATACGGATTACCAATCAAACTGAATTTTTGGCTTTTCAATTAAAACAAAATAAATAACAAAACATATGTATTTTTCCTCAGTTTCTTCTTTAAATAATTTTATAATATTTTAACTTAATACAAATTAAATTGAAAATTTTAAATTAGTAATTTTTAATTTTCAATTTTAAATTAGTAATTTTTAATTTTCAATTTTATAGTAAAATTTAATATTAATTAGTTTCTATTTTAGTCTAACCCTAACATTAATTATTATAACCAAGGTTTATTGTCAAGTTTTTTGAATTCCCATATACTTGTATTTTGATTGGTAATTGCAGCTTATGTAACAGCGTTTCCCCTAGCGAGGGGTGTTTGATCGATTTGAACCTTTTAAAACTCTTTATTCTACATTCAACACCATCACTTGATATGGGAATCCACTAAAAATAATGTTTAAGTAATCAAATATGTCAGATTAATAAATAAAAAAGCCATCCCTAAATATATATGTTGCCATACTTCTTACATTTTCAATACAAACCGGATATTGACTGATCAACGATCCAAAGCAGTGTAAATACGTTTTCTGCGCATCGGCCCCGCACATACATCCGCTTTAATCAAAACAAAATTAATGAGTCAGAGCCACTCCCACTCAAAAAAACGAAATCTTAAATTTGAGCCGAGTAAAATTTATATCTACCCAAATTCAAACAGACCCGAGTTTGATGTCAACACCGACACGATGAGAGAGACACCAGTGCCAGCATCATAAAGGATGGCAAACCACTAGGAAGTGCCCAATTTCAAATATTTGGGAGCAATCCTGTCAAAAGATGGTACCTGCAATACAGAAATCCACACATGGATCGCCACAACCACACCAGCGATGGTCAAACTAGAAAGGATATGGAAGAGCAACATCAGCTTCCATACCAAGTTCAAGCTCTACAAATTGCTGGTTGTATCCATCCTTCTCTATAAGTGGGAGACTTGTACGCTTCTGGTTGAGGCAGGGAAAATATCCAGGCATTCAGGAATAAATACTTGAGGAAGCTCCTCCCGATCTCCTAGTAGAAGCACAAAACCAATGACGATATACAGAGCAAAGTCAAACATTAAAATTCCTTTCTCTACATTCTGTTTTTGGTTCTTAAAAATAATTGTGATGGTCGAAAGTACTTGAAGAAAACAATGACAAAATATGAACCTTGGACAGTTTATCTACAACTTTGAGAACACTTTATTCAAAAACCGGAAAAATAATAATAAAAAAAAAAAAAAAAATTAAACAGACAGACCATGTCGGTTATTTTAATCAAATTTTTAATCAAATCAGGAACCTCTCCTCAACAGTATTAAGTGTCGGAAGATGGCATGGTTTAGCCACATCACATAGCATAACAGGCTCTGCAAGACTGTCATGCAAGGCACTGTTGAAGGCAGATACAAGAAGGGCGGCAATGCAAGAGCTGTTCAAACAACATCTAAGAGTGGATGGATATGACAATGCCGGAACTCCTAAGAACCACAAATCATCCTGGAGGTGGTTGTCTGTTACTTCTGACCTTAGATCCCCTCTCCGACAATTGAAGCAGTCGGACTGATGATGATGACTGGAAACAAATAAGCTTCGATATTTATTGTAATCCATAAAGGGGTTAATGTTATTTGGCAGATGGAATTTCTTTGCGAATGTCAGAGCTCGCTATTTTAAATTGAACGAAAATAGAAACAATTCCTGTCCGAATTTCTAGGCTGGGTATTTATCATTATTTACATTTGAACTAATGTCCTCATCTTTGTTGCTATTTTCACATTTCGGCCATCATACCCTCTGGTCTTCTTCAGGGAATTTATTTAATATGTGGGGGTATGTTGTTGTTCTTCTACTGGCTATATCTAGGGAAATCACATCAAATTGGGGAGGGATATGACAATGCTGGAACGACTACAAGCCACAGAACATCCTGGAGGCGATTGTCTGTTTCTTCTGACCTTAGGTCCCCTCTCCGACAACTGAAGCAGTCAAGGGGCTGATGATGATGACTAAAAATCCTGGAACTCCTAAGAGCCACAGAACATCCTGGAGGTGGTTGTCTGTTTCTTCTCCCTTTGGTTCCCCTCTCTGACAACTGAAGCAGTCAAGGGGCTGATGATGATGACGATGATGATGATGACTAAAAATGCCGGAACTCCTAAGAGCCACAGAACATCCTGGAGGTGGTTGTCTGTTTCTTCTCCCTTTGGGTCCCCTCTCTGACAACTGAAGCAGTCAAGGGGCTGATGATGATGATGATGATGACTAAAAATGCCGGAACTCCTAAGAGCCACAGAACATCCTGGAGGAGGTTGTCTGTTTCTTCTGACCTTAGTTCACCTCTCTGACAATTGAAGCAGTCAAGGGATGGTGTTTGCAATGCCATGTGTGGGAGGCAACCTGTTGAACAGTGTTTATGTAAATGGATGGCAGAACAAAGTGAGGCAATTTACAAATCAAAGAGAGGAAACCATGAAGACTCAGAAAGTTGGTTCACTGTGTCATGCTAGACAATTTGTGTCATCCGAATCTATCTTGCAATAAGATATAAAAAAAAAGTCTGCAATTCAGCCAACATGGCTGCTACATCTGGTCTGATGCTTCTGCTACAGATCTAGAGATTCTCGACAAAATCCCAAAGGATCTTCAATATTATCAGTTCTAACCCTGCATCTTGATTTCAATCGCTTTTCCCATGATCACAATGCAGCTTCTCTGTGCGTTTTCTATAAAATATTTTCAATGTAATTGTTTTGAGCTCTCCACTTTGGTTTGGTTTGTTTTACGGCATATCAACCTCTATGGCTTATTTAATGCTGGCAAGATTTTTATTGCTGGTAATATTTTTTTTTCAAACATCTATTGCTGGTAATAATTTTTTCTCTTCAAACATTCATTGCTGTTAATAACTTTTTAACAAAAATGTATTGCTGGTATTAAAAACCTATTTTTACACATTCATAGTGTTTTGATCCGTTTTGGAGGTCAACTATTTGCCCATAGCTTGGACCCTAACAAGTGCTACCACTCCAGGTGAGGGTGGACCTAGGAACACCCGCAATTAAGAGGTGGTTCCACGCTCCTCCAAACCTCCTCAGAGGGCTTGCTGTCAGACATAGTTTATCGTCTTACCCAGGACACTTTCCAGTTTGGTATCTTGATGAATTTAAGCATAGTACTAAATTGGCAGCTAGATCTTGAAGCACTAGACTGTTAGGTGATATCAGTATTTCTCTACGGCCATGAGTGCTGGACAATTTCTTCACAAATGAAGAGGAGACTAGAGGCAACAGATATGTCGCAGTAATGTTTTATTATATTACACTACAATCGAAATTGCTAGATGTAACATAGGTTCTATGCAGTTTCTTGTCTCGTATATCTTGCTAATGAAATTTTCTTCCGACTTTGTGTTAACTACGATCTTCAAAAATTCAAATGCAATGTCAATCATCACCTTCCATTAAATCCTATTCTTTGTCTTTTCTCATTAGCAATGTTTTGTCAGTTTCCTTCATTCTCAGTAATATGTTGTATCATAGTGGCTTTATTGCCTTGATCGGAGTGAAATGAGTAATATAAAAAAGAAAATATGGCAAGATGTGATTGCACATCAAAACAAGTTGATTTTTTTTTTACTTTCTTTAGAAAATCAACATTGCATTTAGGGTGAAAGCTGGGGTTTGATGAGATAAGTGTGACACCAAAAATTTGATTTATAGCTTTTACCAGTTTTTGAGCATTTAGTTTTAAAGATCGTCTGAAAGAGAATATACAGAAATATCTAATTTCAGTAGCGTTTTTTTTTTTTTTTTTGCTTACGAACTGCCTAAATACGCATAAGATATATGGTTCCATGTAATAAGTTATTTCACCACAACCCCTTTAACAGGGTTATGGATCATCAGACTTTACTTCCAAAGGTTGAAATGAAAAATGAAAAGAAATTCACACGTTTTTGATGGACCTCATCAAGTATATGTAAAATTAACGAAGTGAGGAAGTAAGGTGGGAGAGAAGGTAAGATATGAGTGGGTTAGGTGTACCTTATCTTATCTTCTCTCCGACCTTACTTCCTCACTTCGTTAATTTTACATATACTTGATAAGGTCCATCAAAAACGTGTGAATTTCTTTTCATTTTTCATTTCAACCTTTGGAAGTAAAGTCTGATGATTCAGAGCCCTGTTAAAGGGGTTGTGGTGAAATAACTTATTTACATGGAACCTTAAAGTGGTCTCTTTTTATTCAAACATATCTGCTCTGAATTTTACATTGAGCTCTCTGGATATCATCCTCCTTGGGTCTACCCATGCGGACTACCTAGTTTGGCATAAACTATATATATATATATATATATATATATATATATATATATATATAATGTATGTATATATATATATATATGGTAAAAAGACTGCAACATACACTTTTTTTAAAGTCCTCATTCAAATATATATATATATATATATATATATATATTAGTGGTAAATATACACATACATATGCAAAATATATATATATATATATATATATATTTTTTTAATAAAAAAAATTCCAAGAGGATAGAATCCAGGTAGAACTCAATGTCCAGGACAGAGTAAGGATATAATAAAAAGGCTTAAACACTAATATTCCATGGTCATAATTTATTCCATTGGAATCGTAAATACGATCCAATTCATCAAACCTACAAATTCAAAAAGAAAACAGAAAAAAAACAACTTCGGGAATAAAAAATAAAATTTAGTGACAGTGTATGTATGAGAGTGTGGGACGACTCGTCTGTTATCCCTTCCCCTATAACATTCGTCCCACATACTCACTAAATTTTATTTTTTTATTCTCGGAGTTGTTTTTTCTGTTTTCTTTTTGAATTTGTAGGTCTGATGAATTGGATCGCATTTACGATTCCAATGGAATAAATTGTGACCACAGAATATTAGTGTTTAAGCCTTTTTATTATATATATATATATATATATATATATATATATGAAGAAATATAGTCTTAAGCTGTGCTATATTTATGGGATAAAGTGCTCAATATCAGAGATAGAGCATCTGTAAATATAAAAGTGAACATAGAAGTCAACACTTAGAGGCGACGGTCTGTTTCATGCTATATGCAATCGTCAGGCCTGACGATTGCATACAGCATGAAACAGACTGTCGCCTCTAAGTGTTGACTTCTATGTTCACTTTTATATATTATATATATATATATATACATACACATACAAACACTTACAAAACCATAGGTGATATTTTATTTCATTTATTAATTATATATGGAGAATCTCATTTATGGATAATTATATATTAGAAAACACACACACACACATTATATATATATATATATATATATATATTCCTAAGTCATAAAGAAAACATAGCTATGTATGATCAAGAAAGTTCTGATGACATACCACTACAACTGTGTAGTTTAATTTAAAGTGACTTTTTATGCACATATATTCTTTTACTTAAATTTCAAAAAATGCATCAGTGAAACATCCGACATCTTAAAGTAGAGAATGTAAATCTAAATGGTGCAGCCACTCCTATCCGAGGATGCTTGTTTGCCAGGGCGGCTAGCTAATCATCGCTGCAGACGCAAGCTCAGGCACATTTGTGTTTGTTCAACACCCACAGAGCCCACATGTGGTTTGTACTGCAACTGTGATGAGCAGACCTTAGTTACAGTTTCTGGGAGAGTGTGCATTATCTAGTGTGATCAACAGTCTGAACAAGGCCAGCACACTCAAATCCTTGGTCATGATGACTTGTGACTTTGTGCTAGCATAACCATTGATGGCTCCCATTTTCACTCACAAGGCGTGGGTCAACTCTAACGTAAAAGCCCTGCCGGCTACAGCTAGGTCCTGTCTCTCCGGTGGTTCTGGCCAAAAAGTAAACCACCCTGTCCTCACCTGGTGAACTGAAGGAACCACCACTATCTGCCATGTTGTGAATTTTTGATCCGAACAGCAGTATTTCGATCCCTCCGGACGATCCGGGGGTAGGATGAATTAAATGGCTGGGCTCCACGCTGAAAGAAATCGCTATCCATGCAAAAAAAAATTTCTTGTCGTAGCCGCAAAGACATGAAAAAGAAAAAAAAATAAGCAACTCTTTCGGTTCCTGTACAAGAGCCTTTTATGTCACTACCAAAGAAATTGCACAAATACAAAGTGTCTTAACGAGATTCACTCATTTTGGTCGGAATGTCAGAGAGAGAGAAAGACGATTATTATGCCGATAGGAATGCAGGACAACCAACAGACCAGACTAGCAAAATCCACCAAGCCATTTTCCACCGCTTCTCTCCACGTTCTCTCCAATCTACGATCTGACTAACTCAAGTGTGCGGGCAGCTTATATAGAGGCGGAGCTAAACCATCTTTAGGCACCACCCCCGATTTTTAATATGCAAATCGCCTTCAACCACTATGCAAGCATTTCCGGTCCCCGAAACTCCACGGGAACCCAGTTCTCAAGAAAATCAGATTCGGACCTCCTGCTGGGTCTTCCGCAGATGACACCTACTTAAGTTTTGCCAAAACCATTTATCCCGTCTGGTTGAATTCCGCCATTCAGACCGCCCAAAAGTTCAATTCGCCATTTATCACAAACTTTACTTTAACGAACCCGTCTCTTAATCACTCTGGAATTATTACATTTAATTAACTAATAACTCAACCCCAGAAACAATTATTAAGAGAAAAAAAAACAAGAGAAAAGAAAATAAACTTATTTCTGGAATTACTCTGGAATCCCTTCTCCCCAAGTAATTAGCACCTTCATCCTAATTCTTTAGCCCTGTTGATTACTAAATCCACCTCGGGGTGGGGAGGTGGATCTCTCTCTATATGTCACACAATGCATGGTATGGTTTTCAGACACTTTTCAAAGGTGCTGCATGCTGGGGTTACCTCCTGACAACATCAAGAAGTCACCTTCCTGACAAATGAACCATAGTAAGATTTGGACCCAGGGTCTCATTGTCAGAAAGCAAACATTCTAACTACTTGATCACATGAACAGAGAAAAAGCAGCGAATATATGAACATAAAAAGGGTCATCAAATTAAAGATTACATCAAAACCTTCACGATCAGAAGATATTTTAATATTATTAAATGTCTAACGTTTCTTACCGATATGAAGTCGAAAGATTATATTGAATTCACTGTTAGGTCTGCTGCTAGAAAAATTTGTCCACTGCTAGATCGTGCTAGATAATTTTCCCAGCCAGAATGTATCTTACGTATTTGTAAGTCTACCATTCGTCCTTGCTTTGAATATTGCTACATCTGGTCTCCTGCTCTTGCTGTACGTTCTTGATAAAGTCCAAAGAAGAATCTGCAATGTTATTGATCCTGACCTGGCATCTCAGCTTCAATCCCTTTCCCATAGTCGTAACATAGCTTCCCTGTGCCTTTTTATAAATACAGGGCGTGGCAGAAATACCTCCCACATAATGTTAAGACATTAGCTAGATAAAGACACTAGTGTCACTGAGGTCTTACAATTACGTGGGAGGTATTTCTACCGCACCCTGTACATTCAAATTGTTCTGATGAACTTTCCTCTATAGTACCTAGACTTTATGAATTTAAGTGCAGTACTAGATTGGCAGTTAGGTCTCATCACTTTACAGTTGAAATGGCTAGATGTCTCGCTTGTTTTCCGGCTTTTTGCTTTCCAGTCAACATTGATCTTCAAAAATTTAAATGCAATGTCAATTGTTATCTTTTGTTCTTTTATTTTCCTCTCTCCTTAATAGTGTTTTTTCTCATATTCTATCACACTCAGTAACCTCTTGCATCTTAGTAGCTTTATTGCTTTACTTAGAAATGATTTTAATAATAATCATAATAATAAAAACCCAGAGTCACAAACTCGCATCAATACAAAGGAGGCACAGTCTGGAGCCCCCTGCTGTTCGTCTTAACGGCCTTGACAAAATCCAGAGAGGGATATGCAATGTGATTGGCCCTGATCTGGCTTCTCGTTTACAGTCGCTCTCTCACAGATGTGTCGTTGCTTCCAGTTGTCTTTTCTACCGATATTTTCACGGTAACTGCATCAATAAACTACTTTCGCTGGTTCCCAAACTGCATGAATTTAAAAGTGCTTCTAGGTTGGCATCTCAGTCCCACCCTTTCACTGTTGAAACGGTTAAATGTAGCCATCTCTTCTTCTCCAATAGCCTCATGTTTCGCACTCTCCATCTGTGGAACTCCCTTCCTCTTACTTGCTTCCCTGGTAGCTATAATCTCCAAACATTCAAATGCAATGTCAATCGACATCTTCAAATTCCTTAGTCTAATTCCCCATCCTTCTCTTCATCCTTTCCGCTATCATGCCTATTACTTTTGCTCCTACGCTCTGTAACCCCCTGGATGTTAATGACACTCCCATCTTGCTTGGGGGTGAAAAGCTTAAAAAAAAAAAAAATTCAACTATTAGAATCAACAAATGAAACCAGAAGGTGATGTTTTACCAATGTTATTTTTATTATAATCCAGAGAAAGGTTTTGCCATGATATCTGGAATTGAGGAGAATGATGTCAGAATTTTTTCTCTGACAGATATTTCTAGAATTACCCTTTTACTCTATGGTAAGCATATTTAATGTTTTCGAACCGGGATTTCTAACTAAACCATCAAATAGGTTAGAATGATTAGGACAAAATGTGTTACTATGGTCAAACACACTGACGAGTAGGGGGAGAAAAAAAAAACAAAAAAAAACAAACAAATAAATAAAATAAAATAAAATTTAAAAGATTAAAAAAATAGAGAAAAATGAAAATGAGTTTTCGGTAGAGTGGAATTATACTCACACAGGGCAGCAAGTGTCTGTCCGCTTTCTTCGTCATGATAACAAGTGAATGTACGGCTTACCTTAAGTCCAAGCATCGACCTGGTGGTGGTGGTGGGGGGGGGAATCAATGGCCAATCCTCCGGCCTCACCAAATAGTGGGCTTGGAGTTGACAGGCTCCAGAGGTGGATATGCAATATAATTGGCCCTGCTCTGGCATCTCGTCTACAGTCACTTTCTCACAGATGCGCTGTCGCCACTCTCAGTCTGTTTTACAAATACTTTCATGGTAATTGCTCCGAAGAGCTGCATTCGCTGGTTCGCAGACTTCATGAGTTCAAGCGCCCTACGAGGCTGGCATCCCGCTCTCACCCTTTCACTTTCAAAACTCCTAAATGTAGCCATCTCTTCTACTCCAATAGCTCCATGTCTCGCACCTCTGGAACTCCCTTCCCTATTCCAGTTTCCCTGAGAGCTATAATCTCCAGCTATTCAAGTGTAATGTCAATCGACATCTCCAGTTGCCTTGATCTAACCACTATCCTTCTCCTCATCCTTTCCTCTATCACTCCTATCTGATCTTGCTCCAAATTTTCTGTAACTCCTTGCGTCCTAGTGGCTTCCCGCCTTGCTTGGGCTGAAACGCTTAATATATATATATATATATATATATATATATATATATATATTATATATACACACACACACTTGTTTAACGTGTGATCTTGCATATCATGTGGAAAAAAAAATTATATCATGCAAGTTCCTTGAACATAATTTCTGTCTGAAATACATGACTTGCTTACTGGAAATAGTAAATTTAATCCTTTTGCCTTGGGAGATGATCAGTACGACAACTGCCTTGGTAACAATGAATTCAAAGCCTTATTTAATGATACAGACATGAAGAGTGACTTTGAAGGATTTTAGTCCATTCATAATTTTATGCCCGTTTCTTATTTTAATAAGAATTATGCTAAAATAAAAATAATCATTCAAGTAGTAATTGTTTCTTTTAGCAAGTAAAAAAATACCCTTCAGTAGTTTGCTGGATTCAGCCATTTTGGGAAGCATAGACGATGGTCTTAATCAGCTAAACATCTTATAAACAATTAAAAAGATGCATATTCGCTATGTTTGTATTTTATAATACGATACTAATATGTGAATATTACATGCATTATTATTGGATACAGTTAAATAAAACATCAGTTTTATCAAAATCATGTTTATTTTAAATAAAGCTGTACTTTTTGACTACAGTAAATGGATATATAGTTTAGTCAATAGTGCAGCCAGTGTTACGTACAGTAATTTTATATCTTGTGTATGATGTGACCCCCTTAAAATTAGATTTAAAATTGGATCTTCAAAAGTTGCATGATATATAAGTTATATATTTTTATCACTTTTAACATTATTTTTAGTGGATATCCATATTTGAGTCGAAGCTCCATTTATTTATTAAACAGTATATTTATTTTCATCTGCTGGCCTGAATATTCGAGAAATCTTATTAAAAAAAAGTATGTGTCTCCGGCAGGATCCAAACCTGTGACCCCTGGGCAGAGGTTAGCCATCATTAGATCTGATGGGCCTAAAATGACTTAGTCACAGAACAGCCTGAAATAAATAAATTCACCGGCCTATTTTATATATATATATATATATATATATATATATATATGAGGCACGGTGGAGTAATGAATAGCGGCTTGGATTGAGGAATCAGAGAGCCAAGTTTGAATTCCAGTTGAATCCATTGCATTCACTTACGTGCTAATACCCTTGGGAAAGGTGTGAATCCTCTTCTTCTCCCTCCAGCTATGGATAAATAGCAGGACAGACTGGGTTCTATAGCCTTAGATGGCAACTGGTCTAGGAGAAGGACAACTCTGAATTCAAAACCTGCGGAGGGTCGTTTGGAGACCTTGTGGCACGTAGTGCACCAGGTCTCTGTATTCGTCCCTTCAAGAAGTGTGGATGGTCCTGCACGAAACCTTCACCACTATAATCAATTCTCATGTGCTGTTGTCGGTTTCCTGAGAACTGATCTGCTTGACCCTCATATGTCAAATTCGATGGGAGAGTTGAATATATATATATATATGTATATATATATATATACAGTAGCGTCCAAAACTAAGGGACAAAATTTTAAAACCTAATATTTGTTAGAAATAACAACTGTGACAACCTGAAATTTTGACAACTGGTAGTCGTTATCATCCATAATAACATACTAAAATTTGAATCATTTGCAAAGGATAGAAAAAGAATTATAACAATTATTTATTTATTTTCAAAATAGGATCGTCCAAAAGTAAGGGACAAAATTGAGAAAAACAATGTAAACAGTACGCTATATTCAAATTTTTTGATTTCCTCTAAAGAATAAGTCTTACTTAGTCATTTGTAAACGTTGCATCAGCCGTCACCATGGCGAAACGCCAAAAACTTGATTACTCTGTGAGACAAGCTATTGTGAAGCTACACAAGGAAAAGCACACCATTAGAGAGATTTCAGAGAAAGTGAAACATTCCAAGAGTGTTGTAGGCAGGGTTGTTAAATCCTACAATGATACTGGCAAAATAGTTGGTGCTTTTAAAACCGGCAGACCCCGCAAAACTTCGGCAAGAGAAGATCGAATAATGCAGTGTATGTCATTAAAGGACCGTTTTAAGTCTTGCACAGAAATTAAAAGGGTTATGAATAGTACCTCATGTGTTAATGTGTCAAGACAGACTGTTTCTAGACGACTGCAAGAAATAGGGCTGTTTAATGGAACCCCAGGGAAGAAACCACTTGTTAGTTCGAACAATAAGAAGAGATTAGAGTTTGCAAACAGGTATGTAATTTGGACATATGAAAATTGGGCAAAAGTATTTTTCACTGATGAAAGCAAGTTTAATTTATTTGGAAATGATGGAAAAAACAATGTAAAGAGACGTATTGGTGAAAGATTAAGTGCAAAGTGTACTAAGAAAACTGTCGAGTTTGGGGGCGGAAGTGTCATGGTATTTGGAATGTTTTCTAGCCAAGGTACAACGCCTCTTGTCCGGTTACAAACTCATGTAAACGCGCAGATCTATAAAAACATTGTTCAAGATCATGTTGTGCCAATCATACAGAATTCAGGTTTCGATAGGGCTACCTTTATGCAAGATAATGCCCCATGTCACAAGGCAAAGGTGGTAATGAGTTACCTTAGCGAGCAAGATTTGGAAATTATGGATTGGCCACCGCAAAGTCCTGACTTAATTCCAATAGAAAATCTTTGGAAGACCTTAGGAGTGAAAGTTATGGAAAGAAATCCCACTAACACGGAGGATTTGTGGGTGAAGCTTCAAGAAGAACGGTCTAAAATTAGTATCGAGGATTGTCAAGAACTGATTCGTTCTTGTAGTCAAAGATGTGCAGCTGTCATTGAGAGCAAGGGCTCATTTACTAAATATTGATTGTACATGTATTTTTATTGTTTTTTTGCTGTTTACATTGTTTTTCTCAATTTTGTCCCTTACTTTTGGACGTTCCAAATTTGAAAATAAATAAATGTTATAATTCTTTTTCTATACTTTGCAAATGATTCAAATTTTAGTATGTTATTATGGATAATAACGACTACCAGTTGTCAAAATTTCAGCTTTTCACAGTTGTTATTTCTAACAAATATTAGGTTTTAAAATTTTGTCCCTTAGTTTTGGACGCTACTGTATATTCGACTCTCCCGTGTGTGTGTGTGTGTATATATATATATATATATATATATATATATGCACACACACTTTTTTTATATACATTATATATTATATATGTACTTATTGAAAAGTGCTCAATATCAGTGATAGAGCTAACATATTTAGTTGGATTGAGGTGAGTTTGTGGCCCTGGGTTCCACGCAATTTGCGATTGTCAGACAAGCTGATTAATTTTTAAATTTGGGATTTATATATGGTTGTGTATATCGGTGTTTTTATGGTAGTGGGAGGAAAAATTGTTGTTGGAATGCCACTCATACGTAGACAGACATACATACACACACACATGTTCACACATTGCAGCTCACACAAACCTAAACATATATGAACAGTGTGGGACTGGGTGTATATGTGTATCCATGTGTCGTTGCTGTATTCAATGTTGGACCGCGTAGCGAACTTCTTTTGTTAGTGGCAGTGTCAATACGCAGGCCATTCATCTATTTCGTTTGTGGAATAACGTTTTCTTGCACAAACCTATATATGTATACACGCGCATTCACAAATCTATCAATCTATTTTTTTTTTTGAAGATGGGGTCTGTGTAAGACTATGGTAGGTAAATTGTTATTATTTAAAATTTTTTTAATGCTCTTTTGTTATCGTTTTAAAGCCAGTTACTTGCTTGTTTTTGGCAATTGCGCTTCTGTAAATGGTAGAAACTGACATACACAACCATATATAAATAAAAAATTTTAAAATTAATCAGTTTGTCTGATGATCACAAATAGTGTAAAACCCAATGTCACAAACTCACATCAATCCTATATATATATATATATATATCTATATATATAAAATGTAAAAACCTAGAAAAAAAATTCACCATATATGGAGGATTCTTTATTGCATGATTTTATGTAACCAGAACCATTAAAGGATTATAGTTTTAAAAAGTCATAAGTCCTAGAGGTTTTTGTCATAATTCTACCTCTCAGAAGTAGGTCCACCAACAGCACTTCCACAAATAAAAACATATCCAATCTGAGACTAGATTTATCTAACTTCCTAGTATTGGGGAGGGTAAAATGTATATATTAATTTTTGTCAGTGCTGACTCTACTAATGAAAGGCTGCAGTCAATATGACTGGGCAACTGAAACAATCAAAGAATTATATTGAAAATGCCATTATTTCCATAGGCTTTTATTAGGAGTAGGTCTACCTGTGGCACTCATCCAAACCAAAAAGGCATCCAATTCAAGACGAGCTTTGTCTCTCAAACTTCCTAGTATTGGGCAGAGGTGTTAAAAGACTGTCAGTACAGATTCCACTAAAGAATGTTTACAGAACATGAAGAATGTGTTTTACGAATTAGTTTTTTTTTTATATTTGTAGGAATTTTCAGCAAACTTAGAACTTTGTCCTTGCAAAAAACAAAAAAAAAAAAAAAATGGAGTGTCAAAGTGATGGTTTTTCAAATGATACCGCTACGATTTTAATTACCTCTGCTCCTCAGCAATGAAAAAGCATAGATCAGAATTGTCATAAAATCTAAATATATGATAAAAGTGAATTTATTCATTTTTTTTTTTTGCTCTTGAGAACTGACGACAAAAATATTAAACTCTATTTATTAGATTTTATTTACAAGAATAATTTTATATTTACAACATTCTGAAAACTAATACTAATAATTATCATTTACCAATTTATAAAGAAATAAATACAATTTTTTATTCATAAATTTGTAAACATTTACTAAATTATTAAAATATGTGAAGCAACTATATAATACGATAATAAATAGTGTAAATAAACGATCTAATGAATAGTGTTTATTATTTTTATTATCAGTTCTCAAGAAAATGTATAAATTCACTTTCATCATGTTTAGGTTTTATTCCAATTCTAATCATCGGTTTTTAAAACATTTTCAAGTAGTGAAGGGAGTTAAAATAATAGCAGTGTCAAGGGAAAGAAACGTCCTTTTGACACTCTTTTTTTCTCCAGGCACAAGGACCAAGTTTGCCAAATTTTCATTGCTTGATTTTAAGCAACCAGAACAATCAAAAAGATTATATTTAAAAAAAAAAAAAAAAAAAAAAAAAAAAAAAAGTCACCAATTCTAGCAGTTTTTATCATGGGCCTACCTATCACAAGCAAGTCTACCCATGAAAATTTTAACTCCTCCAAACAAACAGACATCCAATTCAACATGAGATTCGTCTCTTAGTATTGGACAGACGTGTTAAAATGTATTATTATCTGTCAGTACTGATTCTGCCAAAGAATGGCTGTGGTCAGTATGACTAGGCAACCGGAACACTTAATGAGTTATATTAAAAATGTCATGATTTCCATAGGCTCCTATCACGAGTAGGTCTACCTATGGCAATCCTCCAAACAAAAAGGCATCAAATTCGATTCAAGACTAGCTTTGTCTCTTGAACTTTCTCGTATTTGGCAGAGGTGCTAAAATGTATTTTAAGAGTTTTAGTATCATAATGGTTAGTGGTGGGGGAAGAAGGAAAAAGAAAAAAATGACCTTTCCCAAATATCATAAAAAAGGTTTTATGTCGCATGCACTTTCATGTGCATTTTCAAACTCGACTTCTCCACAAACTTAGCCTCGCACAGTTCACAGTGGAAAGGTTCCGCTTCGGTATGTATTCGTATGTGGTTTCTCAAAATTGAGTTCTTGCTAAAGCCAGATCCACAAATCTCACAGTGGAAGGGTTTTTCTCCAGTGTGTGTTCGCATGTGTCCTATCAAGATGGAATTCCGTGCAAATTTGGCCCCGCAAATGTTACAGAGAAATGGCCTCTCCCCAGTGTGGGTTCGCATATGGTTTCTCAAAGTTGTATTATCTGAAAATCTGGCTTCGCAAACCCCACAGTGGTAGGGCTTTTCACCAGTGTGCTTCCGCATATGAGATTTAAGACTTGATTTTTCTGAAAATTTGGCACTACAAACCTCACAGCTAAAGGGTTTGTCCTCGGTGTTCATGAGTAAATGTGTTTTTATATGCCTTCGGAAATTTGAATTGTTTGAAAAACTGGATCCGCAAATTTGGCAATGAAAGGGCCTTTCTCCAGTGTGTATTCGTCTATGCTCTCTTAAATTATGCTTAATGGAAAATTTTGACCCGCAAATATCACAGTGAAAGGGCTTTTCCCCGGTGTGTGTCCGTACGTGTCGAATTAGATCAGAACTGTAAAAGAATTCTTTCATGCAAACGTTGCATATAAGTTTTTTTCTTCGCACCTTCGACTCCTGTCTAGGTCCATCAGGAAACTTTGGATGTACACCTTCTGTTTTGATGCCACTTTCAACGGTGGTTTCCATGGTGTTTTGTGTGGGTGTGTAGGGGAATTTTTTTTTTTTTAAATAAATGAAAAATCAAGATCTTTGTCCTCAACTTCTGAAATTGTTTTTGCTGGATTTAACAGAAGACGTTCCCATTCTTGCATTCAGCTGAAGGTAGTCTATCTTTAAAGAAATCTCTTAATAGTTGGTCCTGACACTTTTGTGTGTTCTTCAAATCAGAATGGTAATTTTTCCGTCACCTTTCCCAGATGATAAAGCAGGTCTCCAAAAAGATTGATATAACCAGCACCAAGCCACAGTTCCTGGAAATACAAAGATAAATTGTGTTATTTAAGTTTGATGCATTCAGTCATGGGGTTCTATACTACAGGCCTACTCATAATGCAATTATATGATACTTCTATTCCAGAATTCCCAGTTCTGATATGATTTTCATTTCATTTAAACACTTCAAGTTTCATTAATTAATTCAGAAATTTTGGCTTCTTCTTTGTCTTGTTTAACATTTGTCAGTACCCACACCAAAAATACGTATTTTAATTTAACTTTCAACACGTTATTATCCCAAAATATGGATCAAATTGTCATTACAAGCATTTTTAAAAAGTGTTTAATTTTTTTTCTCACCAAATTTCTGAAATTCAAACATTTTTTAAATAAGCCTTCAGTTTTGACCACTAGTTGCACTATGGGTGTGTATAGCTGGCCACTTGTATTTGAGGATACCCATCTATTAGGGTGGATGGCCACTCCTTATTGCAGACGCTTGCTCAGGCACATTTGTGTTTATTAAAACACCAACAGAGCCCACCTGTGGTTTATACTGCAACTATGCTGATCAGACCTTAGTTACAGTTTCTGGGAGGGAGCGTTTTATCTAGCATGATCAACAATTTGAACAAGGCCAGCATGATGACTTGTGACTTCATGCTAGCACAGTTATCAACAGCACCCAAGGGTTCTGTCTACCCAATTTCATTCACAAGACTTCGGTCAACCCGTGGTGTGGTTTGCAGGCACTTTCCGAAGGTGCCACACGCTGGGATCGACCCCCCCCCTCCAGTCCGATAACATCAGGAAGCCTCCTTCCTAACAAATTGATCATGATGAGATTTGAACCTGGGTCTCAAGGTCAGAATACGAATGTTTTAACCACTCGACCATGGGTAGGTCTGTAGTATAAAACAGTATACATTAAAACAAAGAAGAAAAAACTAATACTACAACATGAGTCTCGTAACCTATTAGTGTTGTCGGAGAATCACATGTACTGCAGCTATAGTAGCAAAGGTGTGTCGAGAGCAAGATAACCTGATGGAACCCTTCTTTAAACTGGTTTTTAATAGAGACTAGCAGTAGAGCCTGGCGTTGCCCGGGGATGTAACAGTAAGAGATAGATCAAGTATCGACTATCATAAAGACTGAAAAATAAAATTGACAAAGATTATTGTTCAAGGTTGACTGACACACATGTCATAATTAGTTTTTTTTTTGTTTGTTTGTTTTTTTTACGAATTGGTCAAACCCAAACAAAAACATTGTTTTCAATCGTTATGAGTCTATCGATTGAATAGAATTTTATTATAAACAATTGTCTTGTAAATGGAAATTTTAAAGCATTCTGAATGTAAAAATAAAGAAAAAAGTGTGCAAGACAATAAGAAACACTACCTGCCAAAAGAAAAAGTGAATTTTTGTTGAAATCGGTTGAAAAATGTAGGAAATCCGATCCCATATATAAATGAACGCACACTGGGGCACCTCGGAGTGGTGTAATGGTTAGCAAGCAGTCTCGCTAGATCAGTTACAACAGTACTTCCAGCCTTGTGCCACATCTAAGCTACACTTGGAAAATAACTATAAACGAACACATACACACAAACAACCTGGGTTTTATAATAAGTATAACTCGATATGAGTTATCCCCCTTTCATTCTCGCGATACCTCTTAATTGTGTTTTCAAATTGATTTCATGCAAAAACAATTGTGTTTTCCAATTTTTTGGCGCTGTCAGAACCACTGCAAGGTAATTTTACATAGTCCTGTGAAGTTTTGTTGAAATCGGTTGAAAAATGTAGGAAATACGATCCAATATATAAACAAACAGACACAGACACACACACACACAACCTGGGTTTTATAATAAGTATGATTTCCTTCTAGATTACTTGATACCTTGAGGCAAGAGGGTCCAGTCTGTCTTGCTATTTAACCCATAGCTTGGGGGTAATGGGTTCATACATTTCCCAAGGTCATTTTTTTTGAAAGAGAATGCAACAAACTTGGTTAGAACTTCAACTTGGCTCAACAACTACAAAATTTCTGAATTGTTAATCATTACTTACACCTCATTATTATTTATAACAATTTTGTTAAATTTTTTTTAAATAGACTATAAAAAAAAAAAAAAAACAGTTAATATTGCTTGCTTCTTTTAACCCTGAGCTGCAAAGAAAATGTCTTGTTAAGGTGAGAAAATAAATTTATTTCAGTAACTAAATATGCATATAAATTTATAGGCATATTTAAAATTTTCTTGTTTCCATATTCATCACAACGTTTCGGCCGTTGTACGCACCGGCCTTCTTCAGGTGGTTGGAATGTTTAACTGAACCCTTTATTTCACTCGCTGGGGCAGACTGTTCTGGTTCCACATGTCAAGTCTAGTGGATGCCAGTTATCAGTTATCTCCCATCTGACATCCATTAGACATGGCACATGGAACTAGAACAGTCTACCCCAGCGAGCAAAATAAAGGGTTCAGTTCAACATTCCAACCACCTGAAGAAGGCCAGAGCATACAACGGCCAAAAAGTGGTGGTAAATATGGCAACAAAGATAAGGACAATAGTCTGAATAATGTAAATAGAGTACACAGCACCTCATCTCAGAAATATAGACAGATATTAAATTCTCTTGTTATATAGTTCAAACATTTTTATAAATTTACTAGCAGTAGAGCCCAGCATTGCCCGGGGATGTAACAGTAAGAGATAGATCAAGTATCGACCATCATAAAGACTGAAAATAAAATTGACAAAGATTATTGTTTAAGGTTGACGGACACGCATGTCTTAATTAGTTTTTTTTTATTTTTTTATTTTATTTTTTTTATGAATTGGTCAAACCCAAACTCAAACAAAAACATTGTTTTCAATCGTTATGAGTCTGCCGATTGAATAGAATTTTATTATAAACAATTGTCTTGTAAATGGAATTTTTAAAGCATTCTGAATGTAAAAATAAAGAAAAAAGTGTGCAAGACAATAAGAAACACTACCTGCCAAAAAAAGTGAAGTTTTGTTGAAATCGGTCAAAAAATGTAGGAAATCCGATCTCATATATAAATGAACACACACACACAACCTGGGTTTTATAATAACTATAACTCGACAGAATTGTATTTTATCGTGTTTTCAAATTGATTTTGTGCAAAAACAATTGTGTTTTTCCAATTTTTGGCGCTGTCAGAACCACCGCAAGGTAATTTTACGTAGTCCTGTGAAGTTTTGTTGAAATCGGTTGAAAAATGTAGGAAATCCGATCCAATATATAAACGTACAGACACACACATACACACAATCTGTGTTTTATAATAAGTAAGATGAATAAAAAAAATTGCTTTTGTAGCTATATATTTGTAAATAATAAATATTGCATTGTAACTGGGTCACATATTTTTATAATTTAAAAAACTTTTTAATAAAATTTGTTTAAATATTAGGTTGGTGCAAAAATGACGTAATAATGTCGTTTTTATCACGTTAAAAAATACGTCAAAAAACGACATTATTACGTCATTATTTTTGCACCAACCTAATAATAAATATTACATTGTAGTTATAAAACTTCTAAACCTAACTTTTAAAACAATAAACTTTGCTAATGGAATTGAGGAAGTATAGCAATGTCAAGAGAAAAACTGTTCTTTTGACACCCCCCCCATTTTTTTTTTTCTTTTTTGCAGGTACAAAGGTTAAATTTTGCTGATAGGAACTACAGTGATCCACAGGCAAAAAAACAAACAAGAACATTTCATCATCGCCAATGATAATGATCAACAAATCTCTTACAATCAAAGAAGTTTTTGAAGGATAGTACACTTGCACAGAACCACTGATTTTGTCAGCAAAGTCTTGTGATCTCACCTTTCTACATATTTATTTTTTGTGTTTTTAAGAACATGGTTTACAAAACCCGAAACATGTCAGGATTTGAAAAATTCATTCAAGAAGCAGGTTTGATTCCATCTGAAAGGAGATGTCATCAAAATTGCTTCAATTCAAAATCTGCTATTCGAAATTTTCATGCCTTTGGGCCGACAGGAAAAACAGTTGAAAACAAAGAAAACCAAGTATTTTTGAGTCATTTTTATTGAGGGCCGATCAAATTAGACAAGAACACTAGAAACAGTTTCTAAAATACATTTTCCCTATAAATTTGAATCAAAACCTAAAATGGCCCAATTTATGAACAAAACAGACCAAAATAGGTCTCATCATTTTACCTGCATCTTAGTGGCTTTATCACCTTTCTTGGGATGAAATGTTAAAAAACCCCCCAAAAAACACTCTTTTGCCAACATGTCTGACTACCCATTTTCTTATGTATCAATTCATCCCAAGTAAGGTGATAAAGCCACTAAGATGCAAAGGGTTACTGAGAGTGAAAGACAATGAGAAGACTTTAGAAGGTACCAGAAACCCCAATCTTAAACAGGAAACAAGGGACTGGGGAGGAGTGTGAACCAGACTAAAGAAAGCAAGGGAGTCAAACTCTTCAGTAGACAACATAAAAATTTTGTCTCTTAATAGTTTGGACCACGGCCTTTTCAGCATCTGTTTAAGGTTTTAAACCCCTTCCTTTTTTTAGTGAAGGAGGGCATCAGGGCTGGAGATCAAGAAGGTTGTTTGAAAGATGACTAAGCCTAGGTGACTAGGGAACAACATTAATTGGGGACTGAGTGGACTGAATTATCTAACAGTTATGGTCCAGGTTAGGACCAAGGAAGAACAACACGAACACAAAAGTAGAAATAACAAAGATGTGGAAGGTGTTAGTATGACTGTCAGTCTGGTTTGGAGTGAACTACTATCGGCTCGGCTTGATTCGACCCTCTCTCTTGAGAGGCGTAGTATACATAGTGTTAGGAAGAGTTCATTCTGTAGTTATAGGTAAGGACCCATGACAACAACTTAAGCCTTTGCCAATTTTCTCGATGGAAATATTAATAATCAAACAATATTTATTGTACCATATTGATTATATTGGTACCCTTTCATTTGTCTTTCTTTCATTAACTGACCAATCTATTCTTTATATATATCCAATGTGATGAGAACGAAAAGTAATATATAAATTCCAATGTTAACAGCATTAATCCAAAAGAGGGCTTGATACCGATAGTACAGCGATAATTATTTATTATAATTTTATCATATAGACAAAACCATTTTACTCACTACAAAGATGCAACTTAGTTTCAGTGCATTTCAACTGCACTTCGATGGGTGAGATAACCATTTTCTATTCTCCCCTGTCGAAGTGCAGTTGAAATGCTCTGAAACCAAGTTGCATCTTTGTAGTGAGTAAAATGGTTTTGTCTATATGATAAAATTATAATAAATAAATATTCTTTTTATATATATATATAATTAATTTAAAAATATGATTCCAACACGCTACATAAGAGTTCTCTTGTTTCAAAACAAGAGCCAAAAACTTCAATATAATTATTTGAATTAAATTGAATTAAAGTACTAAGCTCTGTTCCATCTTCAATCTTTGTATCGAGCACTGTTTTTTAAAAATAATAACAAAAATACTAAAGAACTTTGGATCATTTACCTAATGAGTTCTTTCCTATTTTCTATATATTTTTCATATATATATATATATATATATACAAAGAATATTTATTCTGTAGTTATAGGTAAGGACCCATGACACTAACCTAACTCGGCCCCCACCTACAAAGTAATACACTGCTTTTATCAAAACTTGTGGGCATATTGTGCACATTTGGCTGTTACGCATGTGCTGTGTACACCCTTATCAAAATGGGTATCATGATTCGTATATCAGGATTTGTATATTTGTACCCCAGTGTCACTTTCTTGGCACACTACTCTTTTATTTAACAGCAATAATGGCGTTGTGCTAGTAAGATTAGCTTCCTACAATATTCCTTGTTTGACCACTACTGACATCTTCAAGCTCTCTACGTTAAGAAAAATTGCTCGTCCATGATATTTCAAAGAAAAAAAAAAAAAATTTTTAAATCGAGAAGTCTTTTCTATTTGAATTCAGCAATACTCAAAATAAATATTTTCCAGAAAACTGGCCATGACCTAGTGTTGCAAGATGTTTGCTTTTAATTCAGATCAATATACACCTGAGGAAGGCAGGAGGACACAATGGCCAAAACGTTGTGACAACAGCAGCATCAGTCAGTCAGTTATGTGCCATGCGTGATACATGTGCTTAGGCGATCATGTATCTTTCAATACATGACTGACGAGGCAGATTTTTTTTTCCTGCAGTAGGTTGCCATTTCTTTCTGCAGTAGTCCAGTTGACATCCAAGGCTATAGAACCCTGTCTGTCCTGTTATTTACCCATAGCTTGGGGGTGGGGGCAAAGAAAGGGATTCATACCTTTCCCAAGGGTATTAGCATGTAAGTGAATGTAATGGTTTCAACTGTAATTCGAATTCAGCTCTCTGATTCTTTAATCTGAGCCACTATCCGTTATTCCACTGTAAAGGACTTAAAAAATTTTAACTTTTAATTTTAGAAAAAAAAAAAAAAAAAAAAAAAGAATAATATAACAATGTTTTTGTAAAAAGCCAACATTTTTTCAGCACCCCCTTATTTGTGTTTATTGCAATGTTGATTACTCTGTCTACCTAGAAACATTATTGAGTATCCTTCAGTAACGAAAGAGAAAATCACCTATCTCAAGAGGATTGGTTGGATTTCTGACCCTGTTTTCATTACTATGTTGGCTGCTGGACTATTTACAACAGATTTGCGATTGAACAGGCATTTTTTTGGTTTCTAATGACCCCACTGTTTGATACCCAAACAGGCTATTTTGGCATTACTTTGTCTCTAGCAAGATGGCAGAAAGACTGTTTGACATAAAACTGATACCCGAATTCACTGGCGATAAGACTGGACAGCCTGTAGTTGAGTGGATAGAGAATATGTGGAACTGGTCTGCAAATTATGCGAGGTCATCATGATCGAACAAATTCTTCTGCTGCATTTGAAAGGCGTGGGCCCTTGCCCTGTATAGGCAGCTGAACAAAGAACAAAAAGCTGACATCGAGCAAATAAAGTGTGCTTTACTAATTGCATTTGGAACCGATCGGTTCATGGCCTATGACCAATTCCAGATGGTGTCTGCAGCTTGGCGAGACAGTAGACATATTTTTGGTGGAACTAAAGAAGTTCACCATACCAATCGTGCCACTACTTGAAGAATGGATGACCTGTGCCTTTGTGTCTGGATTGCCAAGACATGTTAAGCAAATACCCTGAGCATTATCCAGAATGGAAAACATGACGCTCAACCAGTTATTGACCAGAGTCTGCACTATCATGATTGACAAAAGAGGAGGCCAAGGAACCATTTGCCACAGCCATTCAACCAACTGAAGTCAAAGATGATCCAACCCCAGCCATCCGTTGCCATGGTGATGTGACCTGCTATTGGTGCTCTGGGCCAAATCATTTTGCCAAGGACTGCTATCAATGTGAAGAGATATGTGGCGCGTTGGTGTTAAAGGCACGTCCCGATCTACGATGTGCTAAATGTCAGAAATTAAGTCACATTGCCTCTAAGTGTCGAGGAAATCGAATGGAGGATGCGACATCAGTGCCGGTGTCTTCCCCACATAGAGCATAAAAGAAGTACCCCCTGTGATTCAGGTGTGCCTCAATCGGATAACACGTATTACTTTAGTAGATTTGAGCTGCTTCAGTCACTCACAAACAGATCAATTAGTCAGTAGTAAAGCAGACAAAAGATAAGTATACTAACAGCCAATGGAAAGGCTCCCAGGAGCTGAGGAGTCAGGAGCATAAAACTCGGTGTCAACCACAGTGACCCTTTCACTGTCAGTGTCTTGGTTGTGGATAACACATTTTGGGGGTTTGACCTGCTCCTTGGGATGGACATTATTAAGGAGCTGGGTGGAGTACACATCACAAAGTCGATCGAAGTTCAGTTTTCTAGTCTGCCCATTTGTGCTGCCTTGAGGATCGATGGGCTCGACTTTAGTGCAGACTTTGACAAAAAGCATGAAGGCATGGACAGCACCGTGGAAATGGGCAGAAAATAACCCACCAGAGGAGCTCCAGAACCAGGTGCCAGAGTACTCAGTGCCCAAACATTTCAGGGAAGAATACCCTCGCAAACTGCAGATGTGACTGGATGATGGATGTTTGATTCTGTATCATGAGGAAAAGCTTGGCCCTCCAAGAGGCCTCATCCTGCTAATGGCCATGGTACAGAGGAACAAAGGAAATGTGCGCCTCGTACTAGATTATTGGGAGCTGAATGAATATGTAGATGCATACACAGCTCATGCTGATGTGTGTGCACAAAAATTGAGAGAATGGTGAAGGAAGGGATCCAATGTCTCTGTGATCGATCTTCAAGAGGCCTACTTGCAGGTATGCATTCACCGGTCACTGTGGCCATTTCAGTTGGTGATCTTTAAGGGGCAGAGATATTGCCTAATGCGAATGGGATTTGGGTTCAATGTGCTGCCGGCCATCATGAAAGGCATCGTAGATGCTGTGCTATCTAAGGATGAGACAATTCACGAAGCGACGTCAGCTTACATTGACGACATCTACACCAACGAAACTATAGTAGATGCTGCACAGGTGAGACAGCATCTTGCCGACTTTGGGCTCGAGTGTAAAAAACCCAGAATGACTGGAGGGCAGTGCTTGTGTGCGGCTTGCATGTGTCACGGTGGGGTGGCATAATATGCTTTACTGGAAATGTGGAAGCAAGATTCCTGGACATATTACATGACACAGCGTGTTCTCATTATGTGGGAAACTGGTAAGACATTTTCTCGTGTGTGGTTGGATCTGCATTGCGACTGCCTTTATCAAATGCAAGGTGACTGCTGTCACATCTGGCTGGGATGACAAAACTACTGATGCTCCCCTTAGAAACATGATAACGGAAGTCATTACCAGGGCATGTCAAGACAAACCCATACACAGTAAATGGCACGGTGACAGATGTGAATTTGAAGTCTAGGTTGACACGAGCAACCTTGCCACAGGATGTCATCAATGTAAGCTGATGTCGCTTCGTGAATTGTCTCATTCTTAGATAGCACAGCATCCACGATAGCTTACATGATGGCCAGCGCCACATTGAGCTTAATGGAATCAGAATGGAAACAGCATTTTGGTTGTGTCCAAAGATGGATATGCAACATATCAACCTATCAGAATTGGACACTGTGATTAAAGGGGAAAGTGTGGCCCTTCAATGGAATGCAACAGTGTTGCATTTGTTCACAGATTCCGCATGTGTGTATAGCACTCTTACGGGGAGGACCAGGATACACACAAAGGCTGCAAGGGAAAGGCTCATTCAAAAGGTAGCTAGTGAGGAAAGTTGGTAAGCAAATACAACTAATCAGTTAAAGATACAACTGGTCTAACTAACTGACTGACCGTGGCCCAACTCAGTTCATTATTTTGGCAATGCCTGCGTTGACAGGATTCCGCAAGCATGATTGACCACTCGACAGTGTTATTCTTTGAACGTGAATGTCCGTTGGAACTCCTCACTGACAACGACACTGGATTCTGCAGTGGACTATTTAAAGTTTTTTTTCGATTCGTGGGGAGTCCACCTCAGATTTCTCTGTACATACATCCCATCAGAAAATGGCATAATCGAGCGATGTCATCGCAGCATTAAAACAATTGCTGTCGGGAAGCAGTGTTCCATAATAGAAGCAGTATATCAGCACGTCACCCCTAATCATAATGTGTTACCTTCAACTGCGCCAGCCAACATGATTTTACCGGTACAAAATCCAGCTAAGAGGTATTGACGCGACGCACTCAACTGAACAAGTAAAAGAACGAATAGCATAGAACCTGGGCGATTATGTGCAGGTAAAAACCTCACACGGCCAGTGTACAACTAATACAGGGTGGGGCATATCTCTGGAATCAGCAGCTTGCGGACTATGCTGGTTGATGCAATGCCAAGACACATAAAAGACTTGTGACCCTGTGTAGGTTTGGACACTCTCGGCAAGGGACACTAGCAGTGAGTGCTGAGGAAACGAAAGGATAATCACCACTGAACGTAGGGCCAGAGTACCTCTTCAGATGGTGAAGACTGTGCATGTGTGAGGTTTCCTCAGGAGACGAGTCCTCTGAACATGCCATTCATTCCCCTCCAGTAATCATCCTGCTCTGGAGAATCTCAAGAGTAAAGAGGCCTGTCCTTGGGTGTCACCTATGTGACAGTGGGGAGTGTAACGAAAAAGAAAATCACCTACCTCAAAAAAAAAAAAAAAAGAGTTTGTGTTTTGTGCATGGTCTGCCGAAACAAAATAGCAAAAATCTGCTACTTTGAGTATCAGAGAAAACTATGCTAATGTTCTTTCCTTCCTTGAATGGCATGGCCAATCAGAAAAATCACTGGGTTAATAAAGGCCGTTGCTTTTTGCTTACCAGGATCAGAACGATTTTTGAGCTTGGTGAGCGAGAGTACATTTTCACTGTTGCAAGGGGAAGGTTGGGTTTCCGACTTCATTTTCGTTACAAATTTGCCTGCTGGATTGTTTAAAACAGATTTTCAATTGAATTTAGTGTTGGCACACGGATGTTTTTTTGGTTTCTACTGACCCCATTGCATGATACTACCCAAATGCCTTCCCACATAAATATAGCAAATTTTAATCACACGTGCACACACACACATATATATATATATATATATATATATTTATTTTCGTCAAAAGTGAATTGAGTCACTATCGGTCACTGTGTGTGTTTATCTAAAAATAAATACGCTAAAATTCACCTTCATCCCTGCCATGCACCGACGGCTTAGTGATAGAATGTCCGACTGATGCCAATTCAGCCGGGGTTCAATCCTAGCTAGAGGCAACTGGATGTCTAGCCACACTGAAGATTTGTGAAACAGTGAAACAGTCTGTCTGTTGATGACTTTTATATATATATATATATATATATATATATATATATATATATATACACACACACACACACACACCGAATTACCTGCACCTTGCTGCATGTCACACATCTTTTTTTTTGTAAGAAAATGATGATTGATTTTAAATCACTGTTATACTTTGTGGAGAAAAATGATTCATTTCAATATTACTCAATGATTTTGCCGATGTAACCTTCATCTTCTGGCTTTCTCCTTCTATATTTGGGACAGGAGTTATTCTCTTGTTCAATTTTAAATCGAAGGGAAAAAAAATTGCAGTCAGGGGTTTGTGCCCCCCCATCCCGGGAACGCCTTCGATCAAAATGAAACCTACCTATTCAAAAGGAAAAAAAAAAATTTCAGTGTGGTGGTGGTGATCAAAATGAATTCATGCTTATCCAAGTACCCTAGCAGTCGTTCCCTTGCTCAAATTTAAATGTAAATCAAAGGGAAAACATTTTCAGATGGAAGGGGGGGAGAATCATTGAGTAATATTGAAATGCATCATTTTTCTCCACAAATTATAACGGTGACAAAAATAAAATGTGTGACATGCTGCAAGGTGCAGGTAATTCGGTGTATATATATATATATATATACTCGACTCTCCCGTTGAATTTGATGTATGAGGGTCAGGCAGATCAGTTCCCAGGAAACTGACAGCCCGACTTCGTGCAGGACCATCCAGACTTTTTGAAGGGCCAAATACAGAGACCTGGTGCACTACGTGCTACAAGGTTCCCAAACGACCCTCCCCGCAGGTTTTGAATTCAAAGTTGTCCTTCTCCTAGACCAGTTGCCATCCAAGGCTATAGAATCCAGTCTGTCCTGCTATTTATCCATAGCTGGAGGGCGAAGAAGAGGATTCATACCTTTCCCAAGGGTATTAGCACGAAAGTGAATGTAATGGATTCGACTGGAATTCGAACTCGGCTCTCCGATTCCTCAATCGGAGGCGATATCCATTACTCCACCGTGCTATATATATATATATATATATATATATATATATATATATATATATATATATATATAGATATGTGCGTGTGATTAAAATTTGCTATATTTATGTGGGAAGGCATTTTGGGTATCAACCAATGGGGTATGAATGCATATGTAAGGAAACGCACGTATGTCTAGACGTATGTTGGACGGTAACATTAATTCATTTAAGTGTATATGTGTGTGTGAAAAATGTCTATATTGGGGAAAATGGTAGTGGAATATTTAAAAAATAGTGGTTATATTTTTATGTTCGCAGATGTGTGTGTGTGGAATGTGTGCGTGTGTGTGGAATGTCTGTTGTGGTCACCTGTGTGCGTAGTGAGACACAGCAAGATATTATAATAATCACGTTTTGGTTGGATTTATCATCAAAGCATTTCTCATGCGTATTTTTTGAAAACGATTTCTATATTCTCATTACAGGCAAACGATATAGAATTTATAGTATATCAAGAACCCAATAAATCAAAATATATTGTTCTCCCCACCAACTCTATCACAACTACAACTGAAAAGAATTTATCCAAGCTTAACATAAAATTTGTTACAACTACTTCTCAAACAATAACAGACTTAATATAACACAAAATAAGCTATTTACTCTATCACCTGTAATAATTGCCACAAGGAACATATAGGAGAAACCTCAAGAAATGTTATTGAGATTATATATGAACACAAAATAGATCTTTTACAAAACAACACACTAAATGCGTTAGCTTCTCATTGTAATGAATCAAGGCCACAATTTTGATTTAAAAAAATGTGACTCTAGTGAAAACAGAAAAGATGAAAATGTTTAGAAAGTGCATTAATTGTGAGATCATCCAAAGTAAACCTGTGTCCAGATTCTTACATTTCATCTTTCTTGTGTATCATAATTCTAGTTTGTCTATGCAGATGATGTGTGTGTGTGTGTGTGTGTGTGCACGCGCGCCTAGTACACAAAGTAGAATCATGATACACTTACACACATAAATTTTGACACACGAACACTGCATGACATAACAGATGCATGTGAAGTCTGCTTAACCAATGAAAAAAAATTAAAATAAAATAAAAACACAAAAATTAAAAATACCAGAATTTTTTTTCTTTTTCTCCATATTTCATTCTTTGATGAATCTTTAATAAAAGCGAAACATGTTAAATTTATAAACGTTTCTGATTTGTACCTTATTCTGATCTATCTGATACCATATATATATATATCTCAGAAGTCATTTTATATATATATATATATATATATATATATATATATATATCTCTCTCAGAAGTCATTTTATTTAAAAAAAAAAAAAAAAAAAAAAATTAAATAAGAAAGAGCCATCCTAAAAACTTGTTTGTTTTACCCAAAACCTTTTATCCCATAAACCCAATTTTCTGTGTCATGTCCCTTAAGGATGCTAGTGAGCATGGTTCTTAACAACTTCCTGCCCTTTGTAGCTCTTAATAAATTTTGTCGTTTTCTTATCTCTCCTAAACGTTGCTTCACCATACATTTACTGAAGCTTGCTAGGTAAGTCATGCATTATTTCCCTGTGTCCCTCTTGCCTTCTTGTAAGTATCAATATTTCCAAGCCAAAACCAAAATTTACTCTTTACTCATAATTTAATGGCAGGTGATTAAAAAAAATAAAATAATCCTTTCTTGTCTACATTATTACATTTTCTAAAATTTTTCATTCCAAAAAGATTAAACATTCTGTTAAGCTAAACACTCACCCTTCTTTAATCTGAGAATTAAACAGAAGACTATGACTTTTTGACCTCACGATATGACAATTCTATTGAGTTGAGCCACATCATTTGTCTAAAATCATCACTGACATTAATTTTCAAAATATGGTGCAGTAATAGTTAGTAGCTCAGATTGAGGAATCTGAAAGCCGAGTTTGAATTCCCATCAAATCCATTACATTCATTTACATGCTAATATCCTTGGGAATAGTATGAATCCGCTTGTTCTCCCACCAGCTATGGGTAAATAGCAGGACAGACCGGGTTCTATAGCCTTGGATGGCAACTGGTCTTCTGCAGAAAGAAATGGCAACCCACTGCAGAGAAAAAAATCTGCCTTGTCAGTCATGTATCAAAAGATACATGATTGCTTAAGCGTGTATTACACATGGCACATAACTGACTGATATTTGAAACATTAACTTCTATAAAAATCTTATATACAGAAGAAAGCTCATAGATCTGTTTCCAGAAGATAAGTACAAGTGAAATGCAGAAAAAGAATTGTGTATTTAAAAACAAAATAATAAGCCTAAAAATATTTTATGAGGATCAGATAAAAAAAAAAAAAAAAGACTCAAGAATCTTTAAAACTAAAACTAAAACATCTGACAGTCACACTCTTTTGTAGTTAGTTTAGGTACCTCCACGAAATCGCTAAAAAATAGAACACAGTCTGATGAAAAAGATGCCAAACTTTATGAAAACAAAATTTTATCGTCTAAATGCTTATGTTTTTATGAAGAGGATAGACCAAATTTTTTTTTAATTATATTTAAAAAAATTTTCCATCTTTTTAGAATATTCTAAATTTTGATTTAAAAAACCTTGTTTCTCTTTGTTGCAACAAGGGGTAGTAAATAACATAGATAATTTTTAGCGCGTTTTTTTTGTATTACACACATCAATTTGGAAAATCTTGCAAAAATAAAAATAATTGTCAGATGTTAATAAAACTTTCAGAAGCTATTCACAGATTATCGAAATTATTATAAATATGTTTTTTGTTTTTTATTAAAGTCATGGCAGAAATATTTTTTTTTTATATTTATTAACACCCCCATAACTAATTTTATGAAAAACTCTAGAAATTCAAGCCCAACAACCTTAGTGATTACAATAGTTAAAAGCACAAGGCTTTGAAGAATGCAAATCATGTTTTCTTTTTTTTTAATTGGAGCCAACGTACCTGAAAATCAGCTCTGAATTGTAACATACAAAACTCAATAAAACAAATATATTATTTAATTTCAAATGCTTTTATTTGTTTTTAGTTGTTTTTATGAATATGGACAATATTTTCTGAAAGCAAAAAATTTTTTCAATGAAAATTGAATTTTTAATACAATTATTTGTTATTTCTTTAATTATAATAGATTTTTACATTAAGTTTTTAAAAATATTATAACATTAGTTAAAAGCACCATCAACCTTTCAAAGTGTCCATATGAGATTGTCATTGTCTAGCGCTTTGAAAATTGTATCGTTTGGACCAATCAGAAGATTCACAGTAATTAAAAAATGTAATTTTTGTGCTTATAATCGGGCGGTAATTATAAAGTACAGAAGCCCAACCAGAATACAATTTAGTTGCATTATTTGAGTTCAGCATTGTTCTCCGCTGTTAAGGCCTTTACTTTTGCGAAACATGTGTGAAGAAGTTAATTTGATTTTTCAATTTCAACTGAGAAGGGTACCTATAAGTATCAGTATCATCTTATGAAATTTAACTACTGCTAAACTTTAATTTATATGATCTTATTTTTATATTAATCTCAGTTATGACATTTTTCGATAAATGAAATATCAAAATTAATAATAAAATGAATGGAAATACAAATAACAGTAAAATGTAATAAATGTACATAAAATTATAGTATTTTATGTACACTTCTGACAAAATTTCATAAGAAAGGTACCTATAAATTAATTAGATACCTTTTTCTTATGAAATTTAATCTCACTCTTAAGTCTTATTTTTTAATTTCTTTATATTTTCCATAAAGCATCGTAAACGTAAAGATGAAAGCTAAGTACAAAAAAAAAAAAAAAAATGATAATTGATTTTTAAAAGAATATCAAAGTCAGATTTTCATCTTTTTTATCAAATGATTGAAAATGATTGATAATCTGTCCTTTTTTTTGACAAAAAAAAAAAAAACAAGATTTTTAACGAAAATTTCGGACGTGCTAGGAACGATTAAAAAATGTAAAAAAAATACCCCCAAAAATACTTTGATCTTTCCTCTTTATGAACATTAGATGTTAAAAACTTGTTTTCGTCAAGTTCGGCGTCTTTTTCATCATGCTATCTCTGTTTACATTTTCGTGGAGATACCTAAGTTAGTTAGATACAGCATTTGATTTAGACCTCCCCACAATGTCACTTTTTGCAACTGATTTAGACCTCCACCATGCCATCTTTAACATCTGATCTAGCCCCCCCACTTCCACTATTAGTATTTAATCTAGCCCTCCCCTATGCCACTTTTATCCAATGTAGACCCCGGATTTTTTAGCATCTCATCTAACTCCCGACCCAAACCTGCTGATCTAGCTGCCCCCACCCCACTGCCTTTTTTTTAGTAACTAATTTAACCTCCCCACTATGTTTATTTTGTAATATTGTGACAGGATATTTCCTTCTGAGGGTTGACTGAACTGTCCATGAAATTGATAAATGCCTGGGGATCAAGAGGAGGGTTGAAAATATACCCGAGATCATAAATAAATCTCACTATCCCAATTTCCGTACAAATGCCAATGCCTTTTTTGATACTCCGTATCAAGCACATCCTTCCTCATTGATGTGTCAACCAAGGCAATAAGGCTTAAACACTAATATTCCATGGTCATAATTTATTCCATTGGAATCGTAAATACGATCCAATTCATCAGACCTCCAAATTCAAAAATTGAATTGGATCGTATTTACGATTCCAATGGAATAAATTATGACCATGGAATATTAGTGTTTAAGCCTTTTTATTATATATATATATATATATATATATATATATATATATATATATACTCAGTCCTGGACATTGAGTTCTACCTGGATTCTATCCTCTCGGAATTTTTTATTCAAAAAATATACATGTATGTGTATGCACCTATGTATTTATATATTTTGCATATGTATGTGTATATTTACCACTAATTATATATATAACTTATTTTTAATTTGTTTATTATTATTATTATTACCTGTTATTATTTATGAAGATTTTATAATTTTTCAAACAAACTTGTCTCGTAAAAGGACGAAAAACGAAAAGAAATTGAGAAACAAATAGCAATAAAAACCAAAAAAGTAATTGAAAAATGATTAAAAATAATTTTAAATTATCAAATGGAATCTTATTGAGAAACATTAAGAAGAAAGGCACAACAAGATATTTTGTTTGTTTTACGGTTATCCAAAAAAAAAAAAATCTTTTATCCGATTGAACTCAATCTTCTGTGTCATGTCCCTTAGGGATGCTGAAATCATGGTCCTCCACAACATCCTGCCCCTTTATTTTTTTTAAGTTTTTTTAGTTTTAAAAGATTAAAGGTTCAATGAAGGGATTTAAAAAGTTTGGGAACTCCTGCCCGAGGCTATTAATTCGATAAAAATTTTTTGTATTCACATATAGAAACGGACACAAAGTCAGGGTCACAAATTCGAGGTTCCACTTTAACTGTAGCACTAAGAGCAAATCGAACCCCCATTTTAGAGCCACTCGGTTCACTTCCATTCTCTCAAAAAAGTAAACAGGTTCTCAGAGAAGTGAAGGTCATTTTCCTAAAAGCGCAAAATAGACTACTAGATCGAAAAAAAATATTTTTGTAAAATAAAAAAAAAAATATTGATTTTTTTAGTTTAGCTTAACCGAATCTTAGCCGTGACGGTAAAAGTTAAAAGTAAAACGTAAAGTATATATTAGGTTGAGAGATTAAGGGATTTTATAAGACTTTCTTTTTTTATGATCCAAGAAGAAAAAAAAGTTCCTTCATGATTCTGGTCTAAAAATTACTTCTAAATGTCAAAAATTTTCCCTTAAAAAAAATAATAAATAAACCAATAATGCTGATAAAGGGTTCAAAAATTAACTAGGTTTTCAGGTGGATGCGTGGGTGGACAACGATTGGATTTTTAAATAAATAAATCTCAAATCAAAAAGACCCGAAAACAAGCAGTTTTTCAAGCGTAAATCTACTACTTTTCTTCGGGGTTCGGGGTTTTATAGTTTCAAAGCAATAAACACAAAAGCCACATTTATTACTATTATTATTACAAATAAAATAATAAAATTTTAATGTCCACAACTTACTTTTCTTTCACGATGATCGAAGTCTGGTTACAAATCTTTTTCTTTCTTTTTTCCAGAGACTAACTGTTAAACACTAAAACTAAAAGAAAAAAAAATAATTATTATTCTTCTGATTTAACAGAACTCTCCAGAAATCTTTTATGAAAGAAAGAAAATAGAACAATGGCAATAATTCAAACATATGTTTCTTTCTTTACAGCAAAAACAGAAAGAACGAAGGAAAAGAAATGTGGAAAATTTACCAAACTCTAAATAAAAACGTATTCAATGCGGTTTCCTGTTTATTGAAATGACACTCACATAACGGTGAAGGGCAAAATCTGTACCTTGTGAATAGTTTTCCAGCAACAAAAATAAACACATTTAGAACAAAAAAAAAAGAAAAAAGATTTATATAATCATACCTGGACAACATTCAGATTCACTGGAGTCTGCTTTGGATAGTTGAAACAACTATGTATTTACGCCCCCCAGACATTAACGGTCTGTTTGAGGCCAGGTAAAATCAAAGGTTTCGACTTCCGTCCTTCCCACTTTTTCAGAGAGGCTTGGTTCAACACAATGCAGCCCTATGTCAGAATAACCTGAGTTTATTTCGAACAATTGTGCATATAACATACGTCATCAATCATGAATATTAGTGTAGGTTCCATAGAGTAAATGGTAATTATGCTGTAGTTGTGGTTAGGATGGGCGACTGCTTATTGAAATGGATAGCGTCGCGCGAATGCGTCCCGATAACGGGAAAATGCCGAAGGGTAACTTTACAACACTACGTAAGACTAGCATTGCTCCCGCACCTTTTTTTTTTTTCTTAACAATGTGTCGCATCAATTTAATTTACGAATAAAGAAACTTATTATTTTTAAATTTTAGTCTTTCTCCTTTCTACGCAGCCAAATTATACATGTAATATTAAAAAGTTCAGATTGTTAGCGATAGGGGTACAAAGGGTGTTTAAAAAAATCAGTTGTTAAAAGTTGGGTGTCCTAAATATTTTTTTTTTAATCTGATACTCTCGTAAAAAAATTAACTTCTTTCTTTTTTTTTTTTTTTTAGACATTATTAAACAACAATGAAGATTTTTAAAATACTTTTTTTAAAAATCGGTATCACAGTCACCATATAAGGCAGTAAAGCCACTAAGACACAAGAAGTCGTTACAGGGTGTCGAAGAATTAGGAACAGAAACATAATAATAATGAGCGGGAAGAGTGAAGAAAACAAGAGTAATCAGGAGGACAGTAGAGAGCGATTGACATTGCATTTAAATGTTTGCAGATTAAAGTTGGTCGCTTGCTTTCTGGAATGTGACTATGTTTTTTTTCTGCATATGGCTTATGTCCGGTTGGAAAGAAAATTCTCGCTGTTTCTAAATAAATCGGTTTATTTAAAAACCGCAATAACTTTCCTTCCAACCAGAGAATAATGCTTCAGTTCAAAAATAAATATAAAATAATCATCATAAAACAAAAAATGATTTTTTCTGATTTATTTTTGAAAATTAAAAACGGTTGAGTAATAATGACTTTTTTTTAAAAAAGAAAAGAAAAAAGAAGCTCAGCTCAATAAAATTGTGATGGATTCTCTTAAAAGCTTTTTAAGAGAAAAAACGCCCTTAGGATAATTACTTTTAAGTTAAAAAAGTAATATTATAAAGGCGTTATTTTTTTTTTTTTTAGACTAGCTTATTTTGCCGGTCGCGGTAAAATAAACTCCAAGGCTATTTTACCGATAAATGTAAATACTAGTGTTTTAGAACTAAGAATATATTATATTTGATATCGTCATCGCAGTGGCTGTGTAGACATGACTTGAACAACATAGATTTTGTGGTCTGTGGGTGTCAATTGCCCTCACTAATTTATATTAGACAAAATTCCACAAAATAATAACAAGAAAATTGTACAAATAGATTTTTATATAACAAATGTACAAAACAATAGTTATGAATGTTGTTTAAAATAGTGAAATAAACTTGTCTTTTTAGATTTTTGTGTGAGGTAATGTTGCTGTTTGATAAACTGTAAGTTGTAGGGTAATTTGTGTGGATATGTTAACAAGGATTTTTAACTTATAGTTTGGACTTCAGTTGAAAGTTATTTTATGACGTAGAGTGTAGCTTTTACGACTGATTTTTCCCCACCACACTGTTTCTTAATTGTTTGTTGAAGCAATATAAGTCACGCGATAGGCTCCAGAAAAATCTTTTAAAATTTTGGCGCTTTTATCCACTGGGCCATGTGTCCTCAAAGACACATGGTCCAGTGGATAAAAACGTTGGTTAAATCCAGTGACTAGACCCAAAGAGTTGTGAGTTGAATACCTGGATACAAAACTTGGATAGTTGAGTTAAAGGGAGATAATCGATATTGAGACATCTGGAAGAGGCATGACACGTGGAAGTAGAACAATGTACGCCCAGTGGACGAAATAAAGGGTTCAGTTCGAAATTCCAATCACCTGAAGACGGTCGGAACGTACAACAGCCGAAACATTGTGGATATGGCAACGAAGATGAGGACAACAGTTCGAACGATGTAAATAGTGTAAATAAATGGCTTTAACGCAGCCCTGCAATGACTGCAAATAAAATATCTCTACTTTCACAAACTCTTCATGATTGAAACTAAATGTAAACAGCAAAGAAAACACAACAAAGTTGACTCAGTAGGTCACGGACGGACCCTAACTTTTAAAAACATGTAGTTTGTTTATGTTACCTTGAACGGCAAAATAGCCGTTTCCTTTTTTTTAAAACAACTTTTTTTGCTTTCTTCATTTATTTCCTTGAATGAAACCTGTAGATTTTTTCTGCATATAAGACATATACGAATTTTAGAAACTAGTGCTTGCAACATGATGGTAAAATTAAGTTTTTATTTATTTTGAAAATAATGTTAATAGAAGCATAGAAGAATAAATTTGACAGAAAGTGACAGAAGGAATTTTCCCTGAAAAAAATGTTCTATGTTACGCTCAGGAAGGTCGATTTGTTGTTCTTGATATTAATGGCATTAGGAGACGATCACAGAATGTGGCACCTTTGGGAAAGTGCTTGAGTCAAAGAAATTGGGTAGAATTCTTCATTGACAGTTGTGCTAATGTAGTAAGTCACGAGAAAAAATATGAAAATAAAATATATAAACAAAAATAAAAAGAATTCAAATTAAAATAATGCATTTGCACTTTCCTATGAGATCTTTATCTCTTTCTCTCTCTCTCTCTCTCTCTCTATATATATATATATATATATATATATACACTTTTCTTTCAACTAACGAGAAGGCATCCCTCAAATAAAAAAGAGGAATAAGAAGAAAAGACTAAACCCAGCCGCAAAACGTCGGAAGTTTGCTGGACCAGAGTCTTGCCATTTGTGACTAAAAACTACCAAAATGTAGAGAAGCTCCACGCATAACTTCCGCTATATATAAAAAAAAATGAAAAAGAAAAGAACGACGGAAAATAAAATAATTTTGGCCAATCAAAAAAAAATTAACACAGATTTTTTTATGTTAGCTAAAACCAAGGTTCACACCAGTATCTGGGAGTCTGGTCAAAAGTATATAAATTGACTGCCTTAGAGCAAACGAGGAGAATTGACCCTTCACACTAGCACGAAGTTACAAGGGATTTTAGCGCATGGGCGGGGGGCGCTAAACAACAAAAAAAAAATATATATAGTTACTGTTTGTATTTCCCTATTCTAAATATTATCATATCTATAACACGGCCGGCCCGATTCGATCCGTGGTCTTTCCCACGCTGGTCAGTACTGGTGCCAGTCAACTGATGGTTATCTTTTGACCGCTTCGTTTCTTTATTCGCTCTACCCCACGTTGTGCTTGATTGATCACAGTGCAGTAAGGATCGAATTTTCGTCCTCACTATAAGCGCTGAATCGAGCTGACGGAACCGTGCCATGAAAAAGGACAAGAATGCTTCCGCTAGTGAAAATACAAATCATAATAAATAAAGACGGCCGCTGGCTTAATTTTCAATGGTCTCATTGTTGATACACAAAATTAACCCTTCCCATGGAATCTAGTGACAATGAAACTTCTGTTTCTAAACTTGGAGCGGGCTAGCCATTACAACGAGGAATTATGTCGGTAGGAAATTCCAGGCAGCCGAGCCACGTGGGTTCAGCAGCTCTCCCTTATCTGTGTTGATCTGGCCCTTGCTCCGTCTCTTCTCACATTGCTTCAATTAGCGTACGTTTATAAATGAATTTTACCCCATTCCGACCACGCCTCCAGATTCGTTAATATTCATTTTCTTCAACCTTGGAATGACGACACCTGATCCTCGATAAGTTGGTCAATTATTTAAAACAATAGCACCTTTGTTTTATCATTCCTTTGTTCTTGGATGCCATCGTAAATGCTGCTTTCTTAAGTGTTGGGGTTACCAATGTAAATGGTGTTTTGTTGAAAAGAATAATGTGGCTGCGTGTTGAAGAGCATTTAACATTTATACATTTTTTAAAATCAAGGAAAAACAATGGAAAACCGATTTGTGTTTCAACGAATAAACATATATATTAAAATCAACAACAAATACAAGGTAATTTTTGTAATGTGTGAATAAGGAGAAAAAAGTAGTTTCCCTTTATCCGTTAATTTAATATGGTGACATTTAAATAAGCAAGTTTTCTGAATATAATGTTCAGAGTTCTGTGTTAAAATAGAATGTATATTCAGAAGATCGTACAGTTGTGTGTTTGTAACTAACAGAGTTGTTGCAACTTGGTTTGTTCTGAGTTCAGTCCGAAGTCGGACGACCGGCTGATCGGTTGAACTCTCTGCCTTCGGGTGGGGAGGAACCCGAACGAGGTTACGCCGAAGGGCGGAATCTCTTTCGGGGAGGTAAACCGACCCTGAACCCGTTTATACGGGTTCAGAGGGCATATTTTTGGCCGAGCCCACGGTCTTGGAGATCCCACGTTAAACCGGCCTTGTGCCACATGATGTCCTCGTGGGGGATGACTAAATACCGTTCACAGAGAACTGATGGTGTATGAAATTCAAGTTCTGTGTCTGTGTGTGCGAAGTAAGTAGAATGAATAACACATGTGAGTAGTCCAGATCTACTGTCTTCAACTCTACTGTTCTGTACTCTACTGTTTGTACTCTACTCTTGTGTGCTCTACTGTTCGATTTGGGAATGAATCCGAATTTATATTACTATCGGTGGCTCCCAGCACGAACGCGGGATAAATTTTTGAAAGAACACGAAAAACATCTGATTGGATGAAAAATGAACCAATCGGTGATTTTACAACAAAACATGTTTGTGAGTAAACGGTAGGAAAAAATTCAGTGTGGTGAATGCGATCGGTAAATTGTCCTGTGATATTTAGTATTTATTATTTGACCAATCACAGTTGAGAAAAATGTAGGCGTGGCAAACATAGTAGTAATCACTTACCCCATCACGACAATCGAACGTGTTACAAACTTTTGTCTTACAAATTCTTAATCCCTCTTTTTTTGTCGTGAAAGAATTTTACTTTTTTTGATGTTTTCCGACTTTTCACTTTTAACAAATATTAAAATTAAATTTTATTTTCCTAAACAAAAACCGATTTTAGATCCCATTGTTTTACATTTTGTCTTTTAAATAATCTTCTGCGCAGTCATGTTTACAAAACGACTTTCCTCGTCGGAGTTAACTCCTCCTTTAGTTCGTTAACCCTTTCACCAGGGGTCTCTCTCTTCCCTGGCTATAAATACTCGCTGACCCTTCGCCTCTTCTTCTTTTTCCTCAGGTGTAGCAAGGGTGTCAAATTCAAGGGTGAAAGGGACGCAACTCTTTCCGTCGGAAAATGTCTCACACGCAACGCAAAGCCATGTACACCGAACACTGGTGAAATGCTGTTCTGTTCATTTTTCCAAGCGACCTGCTTTCATGGAGTCCAGAAACACCTCATTACCATGCGTGTAACGCGACTTTGCGTGACCGCACGAGACCGTAAATATTAAAAGTCACGGACGCCATCTTGGATCCTTTCCTTTCTTAACCCACAGGCCAGACAGACGCGAGGGCGTTTGGGAGGTAAGCCATCCCTTTTTTCCCCACATCAGGCAATAAGTTGGAGATTCGTCTCCAGCTAAGCTACTCGAACTCTCTGCTTTCGGGCAGAGAGGAACCCAGACGAGGCTATGCCGAAGGGCAGAGTCTCGTCTGGGGTGGTATACAGCTACCCGACCCCGTGTTTACGGGGTCTACGGGGAATTTTTGCACGAGACCACGGTCTCAGTTTGAACCCTGCATTAAAAACGGCCTTGTGTCACATCCTGCCTCGCGGGGAGGTAAGGTAAATAACCTTTTTCCTCAGGCCTTCAGTCTTATACCACCTCGAAGATGTGAGCTCTCACAGATACAGCGTTTCCCAAATGCTGGGAACACGCTAAGCACAATACACGTACGTACGAACACTCAACACAACACACACAATATTCAGCACACACACACACTGTCCATGTAACTGTCTATGTAACTTGTAACCTTTCTTGTTATTAATGCATATATTTGTTTACATATATTTATCGGTCTTTGTTTTTCTTTGGACTTAATTAAAGTCCAACTTTCTCATGTAGTTGGACCGGCTAGCAGGGAAATATTAACCCACGTGTGTTCATCTACTTCTACCCAACATCGCCACACCACGGTCCACTACATCCTAGATCGCTTACTTTCCGGTTCCGAGGACTATAACAATTCTTTATTAGCTTTGTTTTCAAATTTATTTTAACTTTGCAAAGAATTTTTTTTTTTTTTTTTTAGAATTCCTTTTGTCGTAGCGTACCTACGGACGATAATGGGTATCTCCCCATTCACATAAATACAGTAGTAAATACTGTATGTTGGTCTGCAGTTGGAGACTCGTCTCCATCTGTACTGGTCAAACTCTCTGCCTTCGGATAGAAAGGATCCCCAGACGAAGCTATGTCTAAAAGCAGAGTCTCGTCTCGGGAAACAGCTCCTCGACCCCGTTTTATACGGAGTTCTACGGTGAATTTTTGGCTGAGCCTATGGGCTCGGATACCCATTAAATTCGGCCTTATGTCACATCCGACCGCGTAAGCGGGGTGTTAGTAGATATCCTGCAGTTGGAGATTCATCTCTAGCTGTGCTGGTGAAACTCTCTGTCTCCGGACAGAGAGGATCCCCAGACGAGGCTATGTCGAAGAGCAGATTCTCTCTCGGGAAACAACTACCCGACGCCGTTTTATATGGGGTCTACGGGGAATTTTTGACCGAGCCTACGGGCTCAGATACTCCACATTCAATTCGGTGTTGTGCCACATCTGACAGCGTAGCGGTGTGGGGGGGTGTTAGTAGATAGCCTGCAGTTGAAGATTAATCCTCAGCTGTGTTGGTGAAACTCTCTGCCTTCGGACAGAGAGGATCCCCAGACGAGGCTATGTCGAAGAGCAGATTCTTGTCTCGGGAAGCAGCTATCCAACTCCGCAGTTGGAGATTCATTGTGAAATTCACTTGATTCACTTCTAGCAGTTGATTACTTCTTCTACGCGCCGATGGCGAATCTTATATGTGCTGTTCGTGCCCTAAGTATTATCGTTCATTACCAACCTTCGTTTGGTTATTCTATTCAGTAATCTTTCCTAGGTTACAGCACCTTTCTTTTCCCAACAATAATTTTCTCGTCAACAAATTTTATTTCAAATCAGCAATTTCTTCTGGTAGTTGATGTACCAAATCCTGATCTCAAACAATTTTTTGTCCATTTACAAAACACACACCAAATTATTTATATTTCCAATACGACCTAAATATTGTCTGTGACAACCGCCTGTTTTTACCAAAACAAAACCATTTCAAATCGGCAAAAGGAATATTTCCACTGTTTCATATTCCAATACGGTTGAAATTTTCTTTGTTAAAAAAAAATCATGCTTTATAATTATTTTCCCGACCTCATATCACAATCTTTTCACCTCAATGATTTCAACATTTCAGCCCTTTCAATGCTCCAATTCTATCCTGGGTTTTCACATGAACCCTTTTTAATTCCCATGCCACATTCCTTTCAACCACCACCAGTAACGAGAAACAAGCTGAAAGAAAGGTGTAGAATCAGATTCCTACATTTTTTTTAAATCTTAAATTTTGTGCAAGTTAAACACATAGAGGCTCCCAACCAAATATAACAACTGATGTATTTTGATTGGTTGTAAAATATTAATTAGGTGTCGTCAACTACGTCCGAAGTTACCGACCCAAATTTTGACCTCTAGTTGACGCCATAAAATGTAAACATGTTCACGAGCCTCACCACGTGACCAAGAGAACTAATAAAAACGAAACTTCGACGCGACTTGGTCAGTGGGCACTTAAAATATTGAACCAATTCACTTGACTTCATTGGAAATCAACACAGCAAAGGAGACGAACTTTATCTTCATTACAACAACAAACCTTGTCAACCATTTCCAGGCTTAACACTCACTCCCACAAAATATTCTATTCCACAGGAAGAATCCCTGGTTAATGAGCGATAACTCTATAACAATCAGTGAGTCAAGAACAATACTTTTTTCTATTTAATACAAAAAAAACAAACAAAAAACAACTGTTTAATTTTCCTATAAAAACAAATATAGCTAACTATATCTTTTCACTTCAATGATTTCAACATTTCAGCCCTTTCAATGCTCCAATTCTATCCTGGGTTTTCACATGAACCCTTTTTAATTCACATTCTTAGTTCTTGCTGCCAATATGTGACCGGTTCGATCGGCGGTCGTAGCTCCCCGGCGGGATCCTTTGGTCATGGTACGAAATGGGATGGTCGGTCGATGCTGACGGCACGAATACGCAACGGCTTCACACCAGATGCATTTTCACACGTACAGTACAGTAACTCAAATTCTTTCAGTAACACACACCAAAGAACTCTATTGTGTTTATCAACTTCTTTTGTACTATGTATTAATTGTGTTTATAAAAAATATTTATTGTTGAACAAATTCATAATTTCTTCTACTTGATTATTCTCTTGTTGTTGTCTTTATTTGATATTGTAAAAATTGTAGAGGGTCAGTTTTTATTTCTATTTATAACCAATACAAATTGGCTGACCCACTATAAAGGAACGACAAATATGCATTTGTAGAATCTAGCTTCTACATTTCAGTAGATGACAGCTAATTTCCATAACGCTGTTATTTAACAACGTCCTGATTGGACAATAAATATTAAAAATGTATTTAGTATATCTTCACGTGCAAAGTTTCCTTGCTATTTCAAACAAACTAGGAAAGGACTTTGAACTAATTTTAAACTATAGCAGGTTATCAGTTATATTGAAGTGTATGAGTGTTGAAACAGATTAGTTTGATTTGGCCTTGTTAGATAGCCCATCATAAGAAGGGTATAAAACAAGAAAATCAAATTGTAAAGTGAAACAACAAATTTATATGCATATAAATCAATTAAGGTCTCTGCAAATAAAATTAATGTATTTTGGTTGATGCAAGGTCGTCAAAATGTTCGTAGTAGTTCTTGCAAGAATGAGTTTATGTGTACGTAGGCAGGAACGTATGTGTGGATGTATGTATGTATTATCGTAGGGTAGGAATGTTTTTGAAGTAATCGCTCAGTCTTAAAATGTTCCGTTCGTTTATCAAGTATAAAGGAGGTGAGGGAGAAAGGTAGAGATAATAATAACGATCGCTTGACGTTTGTCAAGGGACGTGTTAATACGCTCTTCTCCTTCTCTCTGGTGACAGGCGAACTTGCCCGTCTTTTATTTTGTTTGTGGGACTTGAAAAGGTCATTTGGGAATTCACTCCCGGATATGATTCGGGCCTTTTCATTGGACGACAAATAAACTTCGCGTCGGCTCGCGAAAAGGTCCGTAAAAGAATTTGTTTCTAAGAATTGAAGATTATTTGAATTTTGTTTTTAAATCTTTCCTAGTTTTCTGTTGACCGAAAAACATTTCGCATCAAGGTGTGATATTTCACGAGTTTTGTTTTGGATTCGCGTTTGCGTGTGTGTTAAGCAAAGTTTGTAAATTCGAGTCTTTTTAATTTCTAACAAAACCAATGTGTCAGTGCTTAGCGTTTGAATTTTAAATCTAGATCTTGTTTTGTTCACTACAAAACTTCTACGTCACACAAAAACAAAACAGTTGGATATAATCTAAATGCAATAATAATTTCAATACGACACATAAACACAATCTGTATCATTTTTGTCACTGATAAAAGAAAAATCAATTTTTGTTATTGCATTGATTTGTCGAATTTGTTATTTCTTTTGTTGTTTATTGTTTCTTGGCACATTTGTTGAAAGTAAAAATAGTAAAGAATGAATTGAGGCCGTTCGATCATCTATATATTATTCTCAAAGAGCTATGTCATACAAGAGATTGCATACAAATATGAAAATAAATGCCACTAATTTGTCCCACACAGAGAAATTGTAACATATGAATAAAACAAGCAAAGTAAAAAAAATAAGCAAGAAGCAATAGGGTCTTACTTGTAATATTTGCCTAAGGGAAAACAATCAGGCCGGTGGTATGTTCTACGAACTTCATGTCGGTTCTTCTATTCTCTCTACCGTTGCGAACTTGAGATGACGTCTGATGCCATAGCGGTCTATCATTAGCGACTGGCGCGCGCAGACTTGTTTTGCCTATACGCGTGCTAAATAGCAAGGCCACTTTTGTCACCGCACAAACTCGCGTCATTTTACCGGCCGTCACGTGACACTCTTAACCAAAGGGAGATAATCGTACTTAACATCCTTACAGCGTACTGGCTTTGTTCAAACTGTTGATCACGCCAGATGATTTAGAGAAGTACATAATATTATTATAGCTTTAAAAACGTATTTTAAAGCACATATTGATATTCAACACATACTATATAAGGGCACGTGGTTAGAATGTCCTCTTTCTGACCATGAGACCCGGGTTCGAATCTCACCGTGGTCGATTTGTTAGGAAGATGACTTCCTGATGTTATCGGTCTGGAGGAGGCGAACCTAGCATGCGACACATTTGGAAAGTGCTTGGAAACCATACGACGGCTTAACCCAAGCCTTGGGGGGGGGGCATCGAAGGCTGTGCTAGAACGAATTCACAAGTCATTGTGACCGAGGATTTGAGCGTGCTGGCCTTGTTCAGATTGTTGATTACGCTAGATAACACGCTCTCTCCCAGAAACTGTAACTAAGGTCTGCTCAGCATAGTTGCAGTATAAACCACAGATGGGCTCTGTGGGTGTTGAGCAAACACAAAATGCACCTGAGCAAGCGTCTGCAATAGGGATTATCTAACCACATTAGTAGACGAGTATTCTAGAAAAGGGGAGGGTGAGCAATAATAATAATTATTATTATTGTTTACTTACCATTTTTCGTTTTACAATAAATCTCACACCTACTGGGGGCGTCTGGGTTCGATTCTTAGTTCCTGCCGTCAATATATGACCCGGTCGATCGGCGGTCGTAGCTACCCGGCGGGATCCTTTGGTCATGGTACGAAATGGGATGGTCGGTCGATGCTGACGGCACGAATACGTAACGGCTTCACACCAGATGCAAGCGGTTCGACACCAACTCCGTCGTTCTCAGCTAGCTTCCAATGACTGGTTACTGAAGTAACTATCTTGATCACAAGTCTAACCTACCCATGTTGTGATTTTGATCTTAGGTAGACGAGATCAATCAGGCACTGGGGCCATAGTGCAAGGTGAGTCTAAACTGGAAAAAGAAATACCCGAAACCTTTTTGGTTTTCATTTATGTGTAAAGAAAGCAAATCATCTTTTATCAGTCTGTTCTATACAGGAGTGTGTTTTCTTCCCAACCTGTTTCTTCTGGGAGTGACACGTTTATACTTCTAGGCAGGTTCTGGTCTTCTGAGTCAACTGGTTTAGTTTTTAAATGCTGTCTGAGATTCCTTCGTCAGTATAACTTGCTGCTTGTGGGAAGGCAAAGTCGGAGGCAGGAACCATGGAATCTCTCGATCACCTCTGCACGGCAACTCTCTGGCTCCTGCACGCACACTGGAACTCCGACTCGAACTCAACTCGAACTAAATGAAACTGGCGAACTGCCCGGGGGCGTTCGTTTATATGAACTTCGACCAAAAAACCGATGCGGGGTTAGACGCAGCCTAGGGTTTTAGGTAAATCCCCGATTTTCAACAAGGGTTTCTGTTGTGGATTCCGAGATGAAATCCGGTCTCAAATGAATGACAAACGCAGGAATAAAGTATAGCAAATAAATGTATTGACGTAATAATACAATTGGTAATACGGTTAGTAGATCCACAAATGCGGTTACTAGCAATAATAATATATATACAGTCTGGGAAATTCAGTATCGAAGTATGACTTCCTTCTGAGTCTACGTGCTCGCAACTGTGACTCTTACAGAGCGGTTACCTCACACTCCCACTCTCTCACTGTATCATTTTCTTACTTCCGGGTATTCACCGGCAGCAGTACAATTACACACTGGGCGAGTCCACTTGTATAAAAAGGGGTTAACCCCTTAACAATTTCTTTGTTGTCTGGCTAGGAAAATTAATTACTTCCCATTTCTGGGGGATCACTTCGTCCGTGAGGAGAGGTTGCAGGATAGCTATCCTCCCAAACCCCCTCCTCCTCATATTGGTACCTCACACCAATTCCTTTCGGTGGGCGTTAGTACCTTCTCCGTCTTCCTTACGATTTTACCCCCGCCTAGCACCACTGCTACCACCCGACCAATGGCGTCTCGATCGTGCTGGTGTGGCTAAGTTTGCTTCATTAGTTAACTCTTTGACACCATCGCTTATTCAGGATTTCTCAGTCAGAATTATTAACTGGGACTTTGTTTACGCAATTCCCTTTTCGCCCTGCCAAAAGTTTTACAATTAACACATGGCCCTCTCGCTTGGGCACCTCCTTACTGGTGTACTTAATATCTTATGCACTTTCGAACGGTATCTTCGTCGATTCTCGTTATTTTGTGCTTTCTTACTTTCCCAGAACTTTTAGCGACCAGCATTAATCAATTGTCAAAGATCGCTACATGGCCTTTCTGTGAAATTATTGTTGAAGCAATTCTTCGGTTTCTTGAGAAAAATAGATTGGGGGGGGGGGCAGGGGGGGAATAAAATCAAATCTTTTTTTATGTCGAACGGTATACCCTTCGGGATAGTGTTTAACCCTTTATTTTTCTTTTTTCAGCATTTTCCCGTTCAATTTTTATGGTTAATTAGTGTCATGGGTCCTAACCTATAACTACAGAATTAACTCTTCCTAACCCTACGTATACTACGCCTCTCAAGAGAGAGGGACGAATCAAGCCGAGCTTCTCGGCTTGACGGTCCAACTCTCTGCCTCTGGGCAGAGAGCAACCCGGACGAGGCTCCGCCGAAGGGCAGAGTCTCGTTCGGGGAGGTTGACCAACCCGATCCCGTTAATACGGCAGTTTTTGGCCGAGCCTACGGGCTCGGGAAACCCACGTTAAACTTGGTCTTGTGCCACATGCAACCCTCGTGGGGGAGGGGCTAGATACCGAATCGAGTCGAGCCGATAGTATTAGGTAGGTGCAAAATAATGTCGTTTTCTCACATTTGTTACTATGTGAGAAAACGATATTATTTTTGCACCAACCTAATAGTTCACTCCGAACCAGACTGACAGTCATACTAACACCTTCCACATCTTGTATTATTATTTTGTGTAATACACCTTAGTTATTTCTACTCTTGTGTTCGTGTTGTTCTTCCTTGGTCTTAACTTGGACCATATCAATTAATTACCATAGCTAAATAGTGTCACATAAATATTTCTTTGTCCTGCCTTCTTTTTTTCTTTTTTTAATTATTTCACCCCAAGCAAGGCGGTAAAGTCACCAAGACGCAAGGAGCTTGGAAGAATTTGAGAGAAAAAAAACACATTTTAAAGGAGGGAGGACAATAAAAGAAGAAGAATTAAAAAAGCAGGAGATAACGATTGACGTTGAATTTAAAATTTTAAAGATCAAAGTTGACTGGAAAACAAGAAGCCGGGAGAGAGTTCCGCAAGCAAGAAATGTCGGAAAAGAAACTTAACATAGAACTTACGGCTGCTTCTAGCCGTTTCAATTGTAATATAATGAGACCTAGCTGCCACACTAGTACTGCGCTTAAATTCGCAAAGTCGATGTACCAAAGAGGATAGCTCATCAGAACAATTACCACAAAAATATTTATAGAAAAGGCACAGGGAAGCTATGTTAAGGCGGCGGGAAAGTCACTGAAGCCGAGATGCCAGGTCAGGACCGGTAGCTTCCTTTAGATTTTATCAAAAATCTCGAAATATATGACCGAAGGACGAGACCAGATGTGGCAGCAATATTCAATGACTGGACGATTGGTAGACTTATAAATGTCTACGATAGATTCTGGCGAGTAAGATTGTTCAGCACGACAGAGTGAACCATTTTCCCTAGTAGCAGTTCTAGCAGTTGATTTAATATAATCATTCCACTGCATGTCAATGAAAAACGTTATCCCGAGAAAGCAAAATGCGTCACTCTCCTGGAGGTTAGCATCAGCCATGCAGATGGAAGGCAAAAGGGTTCTTTAAGGCGATTCAAAGAGAGTAGGTTCGTTTTAGAGGTGTTAGAGTTAACAAGTCATTTCTTGCCTGAGTTAACAACTGATTGAAGTTCAGTTTTGAGATCAGCTGCCAATTTGACCTTATCGAAATGTTCAGACTTGCCATTAAGGCAGGAGTAAATAGTTGTGTCATCACTATAATCATAGTTGTAGTCTGTTGGTTTAACAGCATAACAACACCTTTTGGGTCATTTTGGAAACTTCGACATGGTGTAATGCTTAGCAAGTTTGCTCCGCTAGATCTATTACGATTGAATAGCAAGTTCGATCCCCACTGGGTGCTTCACACATTCAGCCGTGTGCCACATCTAAGCTACGCTTAGAAAACCATCACAGGGTGTTTTTGTGGGTCCTCTTTGTGTATGGGGTATTGTGGTATATGTAGGAATAAATGGTGAAGGATGACTTCTTGTGGTATATGTGTTACTAGCAGTAGAGCCCGGCGTTGCCCGGGGATGTAACATTAAGAGATAGATCAAGTATCGACCATCATAAAGACTGAAAAATAAAATTGACAAAGATTATTGTTTAAGGTTAATGGACACGCATGTCTTAATTTTTTTTTTTTTTTAACGAATTGGTCAAACCCAAACTCAAACAAAAACATTGTTTTCAATCGTTATGAGTCTACCGATTGAATAGAATTTTATTATAAACAATTGTCTTGTAAAAGGAATTTTTAAAGCATTCTGAATGTAAAAATAGAGAAAAAAGTGTGCAAGACAATAAGAAACACTACCTGCCAAAAAAAAAAGTGAAGTTTTGTTGAAATCGGTTGAAAAATGTAGGAAATCCGATCCCATATATAAACGAACACACACACACACACACACATACACACAAACACAAACAACCTGGGTTTTATAATAGGTATAATTCGATATGAGTTGTCCCCCTTTCATTCTCGCGATAGCGATGCATCTTAATCGTATTTTCAAATTGATTTCGTGCAAAAACTTTTGTTTTTCCAATTTTTGGCGCCGTCAGAACCACCGCAAGGTAATTTTACCTAGTCCTGTGAAGTTTTGTTGAAATCGGTTGAAAAATGTAGGAAATCCGATGCAATATATAAACGAACACACACACACACACAAACAAACAACCTGGGTTTTATAATAAGTATAACTCGATATGAGTTGTGCCGCTTTCATTCTCGTGATGCCTCTTAATCGTGTTTTCAAATTGATTTCGTACAAAGACTTTTGTGTTTTTCCAATTTTGGGCGCTGTCAGAACCACCGCAAGGTAATTTTAAATAGTCCTCTGAAGTTTTGTTGAAATCGGTTGAAAAATGTAGGAAATCCGATCCAATATATAAACGAACACACACACACACACACACACACACACACACACACACAACCTGGATTTTATAATAAGTATGATTTGCAATGAATGAATGGGTCGTGAATCGGATTAACGAGGTATAGAATAGATAATGATGACCAGACTCACTCAACTTCCTCTTTTAGCCTTGTGCTGCAATTATTGTAATTTTGCGACAATAAATATTGGGGCATTTAATGCCGAGATTTTCTTTTTGTTGTAGCATACCTATGGACGATTCACATAAATGCAGTAGTAAATACTGTATGTTGGTCTGGAGTTTAAGATTCGTCTCCAGCTATGCTGGTCGAACTATCTGACTCCGGGCAGACAGGATCCCCAGACGAGACTGTGTCGAGGGGCGGAGTCTCGACTCGGGAAGCAGCTGCCCGACTCCGTTTTATACGGGGTCTACGGGGAATTGTTGGCCGAGCCCATGGGCTCGGATACTCCACAGTAAATTCGGTGTTGTGCCACATCTGAGCGTGTAGAGCGGTTGGTAGATATCCTGTAGTTGGAGATTCGTCTCCACCTGTGCTGGTCTAACTATCTGACTCCGGGTAGAGATGATCCTCAGACGAGGCTGTGTCGAGGGACGGAGTCTAGACTCGGGAAGCAGCTGTCCGACTCCGTTTTATACGGGGTCTACGGGGAATTTTTGGCCGAGCCTACGGGCTTGGTACCCCACATTAAATTTGACTTTGTGCTATATCTGACCGCGTGGGGCGGTTCTAGATATCATGCAGTTGGAGATTCATTATGGAATTCACTTAACTCACTTCTAGCAGTTGGCTACTTTGACGCGCCGCTGGCGAATCTTATATGCGTTGTTCGTGTTCTAAGTGTTCATTACCAACCTTCCCTTGGTTACAACACTTTTCTTGGGAGCTTTGAAGTAATAATATGATATGTCATTTTGCTTTTTACAATTTAATACAAACATGGATTGCTGGAAATTTTCTTTTTTTTTTTTTTTTTACTGTTGGTAACTTTTTACAATAAAAATATATTGCTGGTAATTTTACTATAAAATGTATATTTATACCTTCATAATTTTTCACTTTTAGTTTTGGGGCTCATTATTTAACCATAGCCGGAACCCCAATAGGTACTACCACCTCGGGTCAGGTGATTCCACGCTCCTCAAAATCGATCGATCAGAGACCTTCCCGCCGGATATAGTTCAAAACACACACACACACATATATATCGGGATACTATCATTAATTGTACATGAAACGCATTTTTTCTCCAGACTTTTAAGCCTAAATGTTCGGGGTGCGGATTATACACGAGAACTAATATTACAGTGTAACCCGGATATAAGAGAGTTGTCGGGACCGGAGAAGTCTCTTATATCCGTGTTTCTCTTATATCAGGGTTTGGTCTAATTTATATACATTAACACAGGCTCTAATTCGGGACCAGAGAAAATCTCTCTTATATCCGGGTTTCTCTTATATCAGGGTTACACTGTATATGTAAATCTGGTAGTTTGTACTTTGTTTTTCTTTACTAATGTCAAGTCTGAAACTGTGGTTGCATCATTGATATCTGCATACTACTGATGTTGTCTTTTTGCTTATTTGTAATACAGTGTAACCCGGATATAAGAGAGTTGTCGGGACCGGAGAAGAAGCCTCTTATATCCGGGTTTCTCTTATATCCGGGTTTGGTCTAATTTATATACATTAACACAGGCTCTAATTTGGGACCAGAGAAAATCTCTTTTATATCCGAGTTTCTCCTATATCCGGGTTACACTGTAATATATTTTCCGGTCATGCGTGTCGCCATATTCAGGATAGTATGACGAAAAGTTTGTTATCTCTTAGATCCAAACTAACTAACGTGTAAGAAAGAGTTTAAATCACGAACCAAACACAGTATTTAGTTTTAAAAAAAAAAGGATAGATATCAAACCTATTTCAGTCTGCTATATCAAAGGTCGACCTCATGACAGGTTCGTTTACGGTGTTAGTTGACGTTGATAATGTCTTCATCATTTTCAATATCGTCGCCATCATACCGTAGAGTTATCTTGTCTTTCAGTAATTTTGCTGTAAAAAAAAAAAAATGTTGTGGGGATTACAGGCCTTCTCTACTAATGGATTTCACTTAACGCCGCTAGGTGGCGTTCTATTCAGGAATATAAAAGGAAGAAACATAACTTCCTCACTCTTTCTATTGGCTCGGGATGTAGTAGTGACAACAACGGGAGTTGTTTTGCCCAGGGAGATTTATTTCTCCAGGCAAAACGACTACTTAATTTCAACTTAACCACGTGGCGGGCGTACACACACACTAATACTGATAAATTCCCCAATTTGAGTTATTTTTATACCTTCAAATATAATCTAAATAATAAATGCAAATGTCACTGTGTCCCACTTTTTCAACTTTACTCTTAGAATCCGTAGCCCAACATATACCATTTTGGAATCAGGCTGACTCCGTGAACAAATTAAAAACATTCCGGACTCGTAATTCTGAAATTTCGGATTCCCAAGTTTTTCTTACTGCGCTTGTCTTCGGCGATTTTTTTTTTTTTTTTTTTTACATGATTTCTTGTGACAAATTTTTTGTACGATAACAATTTTTATAGCTTGGAAATAAATTTGGGACTAATCGAAATTAATTGTGAAATCCAGCGAAAATCACGCAGGAAATTAAAAACAAGTGTTTGCACGGAAAGTAACGATCCCTATAACATCAAGTTGTCTTTAAAATAAAATGTCGGAAGACGAGAGACGTCAATAACCAGACGATATTTTTTCCCTTAAGAAACCTTAAATAAAATCTCTAAAAAACAAAGGTAAAGTAAACATTTCATCAGTTAATTCTTTAGTAATTAAATATTTTTCATTATTTTTTAATTACACACACTCATATATATATATATATATATATATATATATATATATATATACCCCCTACACTATTGTGAATTGTACATGGATAGTTGTTATATGGTTTCATGTTTTTGTTTGGTACAAGGCCCTAGTTATTGAATACACGCGTTGTTAGGTTAATTTTATTAATAACGACATAACACCTTTTTGTTTGGCTAAATAAGTCTTTAAGCTAAAATGTCACAATGTAGAAAGGTAGACATGGGTCCCGTTTTTACAAACTTTTTTTTGTTTGAATCAAAACGGTCAACAAGGCTTAAATTACGTGTCTCAATGACCCCCGTGCAAATATACATACCATATCTTCCTCTTTTTATTTTCAATAGTTCACGTGGTAAATATCATAGTATGTATTTTCTTGAACAACTGGTTTAAGGAAAAATTAATACTTCAATATTAGCGCAATACTTAAATGCGGCGATCAATTTTGAGTTCTTCTGTAGTTCATTATTGTCTATCGCAGTGCTACTCAAAGTGGTGGTCCGCGGACCGGTGCCAGCACGCGAATCATCAGCTCCAGTACGCAGCCAGTGTCAAGGCCACGATAAGGAATCATTTGAAGCTTAATTTTTTATTACCTTTGATATATTTTGATATTTAATTATTTTTTGCAAAGATAAAAAAAATAATCAACTTTTGTTATATTCATTGAATACATTTCATTTCCGATATAAATTAATATTACCACGAAATCTTACAGGTACGTAACACATTGAGAAAAAATGCCGATCCGCCACATCAGATAGTTTGAGAAGCACTGTTCTATCGCATCTACTCCTCCCTACCTATTGTGATGAAGGCCCAATCAAGAGCCCTCCGCAGAAGCTAGCTTAAATGCCGTCCTAATAGCGCCGGGCTTTCAAAACAGCCCACAAAAGTGGCAAATAGCGAAATTCAAAATTTAGTAACGGTGGTCTTTCCCAAGTGGGTTCAAAAATCGTAAGTAGCAAAATTCAAATTTTAGTTTTACTACACTTTCAAAAATATACGCAGGCGCGAATTTCAAACTTTAAAAGAGAACTAGGCTTGATGTTGAGCGGAAGTTAGTTACGGTTTCAGTGTGGGAGCGCATAATCTCTTGTCACCAATCGTTGAACAAGGCCAGTCTATTCAAACCCTCGGCTACGATGACTTGTGACAACGTGATCTAGCCCAACCGTCGACGGCCATCCAAACGGTTTCGCCTATCCAATTTCACTCAAAAGGTTCGGGTCAATCAATGGTCTTCAGGCAGTTCCCAGCAGCGCTGCATGCTGGTATTGCATTCCCAGTCAGATTACCAAGAAGTCACCTCCATGACAAATCAGCCATGTTAAGATTCTAACGCCGGTCTCAAGGTCGATATGCTAACATTAATAATTGGATGTCATTTAAACGAGTACCACCATCGATGAGAAGTTTGAGCCATGATTTCAATTCTCGTGAGAACGACTTTGGCTTTCGAAGCCAACAAGTGTTTTGCGATGCTTATTGCAGAAGAGGTGAACGAAGTTGTTTTGTACAAGGCCTGGCTTGTTTTGTAAATTCTGTTTAGGTTGTTCGTGGGTTTTCATACGGCGGGTAAATACGGTAGCGATTTCTGCAGGTCTTTTTGACACCACCAGCGTAGTGTTAAACATACACACATAATCACACACATATAATAGCTGGCTACTCGTATTCGAGGATACCCGTCTACTAGGGCGGTTAGCCAATCCCTATTGCAGACACTCGCTCAGGCACATTTGTGTTTGTCCAACACCCACAGAGCCCCACCTGTGGTTTACACTGCAACTATGCCGTTCTGGGATAGAGCGTGTTATCCAGCGTGATCAGCCTGAACACTCAAACACTCGGTCACGATGACTTGTGAATTCGTGCTAGCACAGCTATCTACGTCCCCCAAGGGTTCCGCCTACTCAGTTTCACTCATATGATTTTCAGGCACTTTCCAGAGGTGTCGCACGCTGGGACCATCCCCCTCCAGACTAATAACATCCCCTTCCCGACAAATCAACCGTGGCGAGATTCGAACTTGGGCCTTATGGTCAGAAAGCGAACGTTCTAACAGCGCGGCCACGCGCCCATATACATACACACACACATATACATACACTGAACTTAACTACATACGCACAACGCACAATATATATAAAATATTCCATTGGTGATTCTCAAATTAAATTCCAATAAAAGGCAAAAAATATGCTTAAGACAGAACTCATTACAACCATTGTCAACTTAAGACAGACGTTAAGTCTTGTCTATCAGACACAAAGCTACAACTGTAGCGAGCATATCAATGGCTTGCGACTTGTGAAAATAACACGAAAACGGTCTTTTTTCTTCTTTCTTTTCAATGTCATGCTAAAATTTCAATTCGACATTTTCATTTCCCAAACATTAAACTTCTAATTATGACAGTTTTTCAAGCGGGGAAAATCAGCATTTCATTTAAAAAATGTTGGCTCTTTAGTCTTTACCTGGGTTAGAACACTGATCATTAGATTGAGAAGGTAGGAGTTTTTTAAATAATTTTTATTTTATTTTATTCTTCAGCGCGAATTTTCAGGAGGAACTCCTTTTAACATGACACCGGCTATGTTCTTTATTTTTTTTTATTTATGTTATTCACATCTTTCGTACGACTTTGTTTTTTTAATCTACTTTTTAAACAACTGAATTTTTTCAACTTTTTGCTTTTAGAATTATTCATCTTTTGAAATGAAGAAAAAAAAAGACAGACTTTTTTTTTTCACAGTCGTAACATAATTCGCACGTTTGTGAAATAAATTTAAACCGGAAGACGAGAGACGTCAATAACCAGACGATATTTTTTCCCTTAAGAAACCTAAATAAAATCTCTAAAAAACAAAGGTAAAGTAAACATTTCATCAGTTAATTCTTTAGTAATTAAATATTTTTCATTATTTTTTAATTACACACACACTCATATAAATCCACGAATCATTCATACAAAAATAGAGGTTATTTGTTTTTTGTATGAATGATTATGAATTTTATGCACCTTTTAATTGAAATATATCCCCTCAATGGTACATGGATAGTGGTTTCTTGTTTTTGTTTTGGTACAAGGCCCTAGTTATTGAATACACGCGTTGTTAGGTTAATTTTATTAATTCAACGACATACCACCTTTTTGTTTGGCTAAAAATAAGTCTTTAAGCTAAAATGTCACAATGTAGAAAGGTAGACATGGGTCCCGTTTTTACAAACTTTTTTTTTTGTTTGAATCAAAACTTAAACAGTCAACATAGTTTAGAGAACTGCGTTTCTCAACCTTTCTGTAACCCTTAAAATAAATTATGTGTCTCAATGACCGCCCTGCATCTTCCTCTTTTTATTTTCATTATAGTTCACGTGGTATCATAGTATGTATTTTCTTGAATAACAACTGGTTTAAGAAAAAATTAATACTTCTTTGTCAAATTCTTTTTGAATGCTAAATAAAATTCATACTATTCGTTTATTCGTCAGGGTTTTTTCATTCACACAAAGAAAATTCTAAACTCAACGTAAAAATAAGCATAGGTAATAAATAAATATCATACAGAATGAAAACAGATAATTGCTGCATCAGTTTTTATTTTCTTATCCATTATGTCAATTACAATATTGCAATAACTAAGAATATGTTGTGTGTGTTCAGTAATATTACGTATATAAAATTAAATAAAAAGTCAAAAGTGCATTATCTCACCTGTTCTCGCAGAACATTAGGGTTCCGGGAAACCCCAGTTGAGAAACGCTGGATTAGAACGTTAGGAGGAGGAAGTTTCACCAATGATGAAACTGTTGAAAAAGTAAAGTGTTATAAACTAAAGCTGATACTAACTAAATAAATTTGTCCTCTTCGACTCAATCAATGAGTATATTGACTAACATTTGTCTAAAAATAAAATGTTTACTGACATTGATTTACAAACTAAATAAAACTTATTTTTTCCAGTATTTATTTTGATAAGCTGAAAAATGCAAGGAAAAAACAAAAAAAAAAAATGTCTATTTAAAATATTGGCCTTTGCTTTTCCCTTGGACAAGATCGGTGGCATGGAGAGGAGAGACATTCTGCATGGACAACTGCCAATCTCTCATAAAAACCCTGACCAGGTCTGCACCCTGGAGAAATGACAGTGACAGATGCGATATATAAGATCACATGTTCCATAATTATATATTTTAATATATTTTCTATTTATACATTATATATATATATATATATATATATATATATTGATAAAACACCAGAAGTATTGAAACAAAATGTCTATTTTTGTAGTGATGTTATATATGTTATAATTTTGAATAAATATTATATATATATAATTACAATATATATATATATATATATATATATTGACATATATATATATATATATATATATATATATATATTGTAATATATATATATATTGTAATATATATATATATTGTAATATATATATATATTGTAATATATATATATATATATTGTAATATATATATATATATATATATATATATATATATATATTGTAATGTAATATATATATATATATATATATATTGTAATGTAATATATATATATATATATATATATTGTAATGTAATATATATATATATATATATATATTGTAATGTAATATATATATATATATATATTGTTATATATATATATATATATATATATTGTAATATATTAGGTTGGTGCAAAAATAATTTCGTTTTCTCACATAGTAACATATGTTAGAAAACGAAATTATTTTTGCACCAACCTAATATATATATATATATATTGTAATATATATATATATATATATTCTTTTTTTTATAGATACAAATATTTAAGTAAATGCTCTGTTTTATAATAAACAGTATTAAACACCATTTACCAGCCTGAATGTCCAAGAAATCTGCATAGAAAATATTCCTCCTCCAACAGGAATCGAACCTTTATCCTTTATGGAACCATCATATAGCCTGATGTACCTTTTACTGTTTTGGCCATAAAGGAGCGTTTGGTTAGCAAGGTCGAATTTACTGCCTTCAAACTTCAATCTTCTATGAATCTCTCACGTGCATTCATATCTGCTCATCGCGTATCAAATGTAAACAAATGACTTCACACATTATGAAATGGGCAAAGTCCGACAATTATTTTAAGAAATTGTTTTATGTTTATACATTCTTTTTAAAGGTTCACTTCAATGTTCGCTTTTATATTTATATTTTTATACACTATCTCTGATACTGAACACTTTATCCCATAAATATAGCACACCTTAAAACTATATTTCTACATATGTATATATTCAGATGTATGGATATAGTTTATGACTTTGGGTTTCATGCTTTTGTGATCATCAGACAAACTCATATATATATATTCACAATATTCAATACTTGAATTTATAATTTTTTAAGAATTTCGTTGCATGTTCATTTTAATAAATAATTGTTTTGTTTTTTTAATTTTTACCTTTTCAGATACAAAGGCCATGTTTTATTTATTTTGAGACAGCCAAAGGAATATCAACGAAATATGGATTCTCACCTGAATGTTCAGAATTATTTTTGTGAAGACTGTGCTGAATCCTTTTCTGAGCATTCTTTTTTCATTGTACACCTGATCCGACATGGCAGTGAGAAGATAATTCATGGGGATTTACCTGACAGAAATTTCCCTTGCAATGCCAATTTAAAAGCACAAGAAGAAGAAATGCCCAGAGCAAGTGAGATGTGTGAAGGAAACTTTTACAGAAATGATGATCAGGACATGGACACTAAAAGCATTGCTGGAGAAACTCCTTTTCCTTGCAAAGTGTGCAGAAAACATTTCTCTTGCAAAACAGCATTAAAAAGACATTTGAGAATGCACACGGGGGAAAAACCTTTTCACTGTCATGATTGTGGGAAAGCCTTCTCGCGAAATTCTGTGTTGAAAACTCACATGCGGACACATACAGGCGAGAAACCTTTTTCCTGTCACAAGTGTGGGAAAGCTTTTTCGCAGATGTCTGGTTTGAATTGTCACATGAGACTGCATACAGGGGAAAGGCCTTTTTCCTGTAAAGAATGTGGAAAAGATTTCATTCAAATGGCTAATTTGAATAGTCACATGAAAGTCCATACGGGAGAAAAACCCTTTCACTGTGAGGAGTGTGGGAAATCTTTTTCTAATAATTCTAACTTGAAAAGTCACATGGTGACTCATACAAGTGAAAGACCTTTTCGGTGTCAAGTGTGTGAAAAGGCATTTGGAACGGATTTTCAGTTGAAAAGCCATATCAAAACTCATACTGAAGAGAGAGCATTTCACTGTAGAACATGTAAAAAAAGTTTTTATAGAAAATCAGCTTTAAATTGGCACATAAAAACACATACAGGAGAAAAGCCATTCTGTTGTGAAGTATGTGGAAAAGCTTTCAACCGCAAAAGTGTCTTAAAAATCCATATTGGATCACATACAACAGACAAACCATTTCACTGTGATGTATGCGGCAGGTCTTTCTTTTTAAATACCGAGTTAAAAGATCACATGAGAACACATTTCAGAAAGAGGCCATTTCACTGTGAAGTATGTGGAAAAGATTTTATTCGAAAGATGGATTTACAAACTCACACCAGAATCCATACCAAAGAGAAACCTTTTCAATGTGAAGTATGTGGAAAAGCTTTCTCTCATAAGTCTACTTTAAAAATTCATTTGCGAACACATACAAAAGAAAAGCCTTATCAGTGTAAAGCTTGCAGAAAATCCTTTTCTCAAAAGCCTGCTTTGAATATCCACATACGCACACATAAGGTAGAAACAGGTTTTTGCTGTGATAAATGTGGGAAAATTTTTCCTTTTAATTCTAGCTTAAAGATTCATATGAAAGTACATGCTCCTCAGAAACGTTTTGACTGTGAAAACTGTTCAAAGATATTCCTTACAAAAGCCAGATTAAAAATTCACATGAGAATACATGCAAGGAAAAAGACCCTTCAGTGTGATACATGTGATAAGAGTTTCTCTTTAAATCACAGTTTAAAGATGCACATGGGTTTTCACTCAGGAGAAAAACTCCTATTTTGTGAAAAGTGTGTAAAATCTTTTCCATATAAATCCACCTTAAGAAACCACATGAAATCACACTCTAAGGAAACTACATTTCAATGTCATCTATGTGAAAAGAATTTCAAAATATACTCACAATTAAAGCAACATATCAAATTGCATGCTGAAGAGACATCTTGTCAATGTGAGATGTGTGGAAAAACTTTTACAAATATGCCAGTTTTAAAAAAACACATGCTAACACATAATAACTCATATAGAAAAATCACCTTTGTGCCTTGATGTGTATTCAGGGCCGGATTTTGGCTTTAAAAAGCCCCTTGGTCTAATAAAATTTTGGGTCCCCTTCATTATGTATGTTTGATCCCCATCCGGTGTCTATAAAAAGCAAGACCTATTTTTAGATAAACCAAGAAAAAATTGGGAATAGTAGACAAAATTATGCAAAGCTAAAAAAGCTACATCAAAAATCTATATGCATATAAAAAAAATGCACCAAAATCTAAATGGGGCTCTTTGAAGTATCCCCATCAAATTTAAAAGACCCACTCCAAACATAGGGACCCAAATACTCTAAATTGTTTCAAATTAGTCCAAAGGAGCCCAATTAAATCCAAAAGTAAATAAAACTCTTCTGGTCTTAGATATATGTGTATTATTTAGTATAATTTTTTAATATAGACAAAAACAATTACTTACAACAAAGATGCAACTTTGTTTCAATGCATTTAGTTGCACCTTGACTGTCTTTTTTTTTTTTTTATAGCCATTTTTCATAGCCATTTTAGTTCTCACCAGTCGAGGTGCAACTAAATGCACCGAAATGGAGTTGCATCTTTGTCGTGAATAATTTGTTTTTGTCTATATAAAAAAAATTGTAATAAATAATTATTGCTCTATTATCAGTATTGAGCCCTCTTTTGAATTAATGCTGCGAATGTTAGAATTTATATATTATTTTCATTCTCATTACATTCGAGTATATATATATATATATATATATATATATATATATATATATATATAATACATGCGTATTTCTTAGCTTTATCAGAGCCTCCCATATGTAATTACAGCACTGTACAGGGTGCGATAGATAAATTATCATCTAAATTACACAAAAATGTAAATAATACTGATATCACATGTTAACAGATATATTTACCAAAATTACACAAATATATCTTGAAATACTAAAGAGTAAATTTATTCAATAAAATCTCCTCCAGATGACTTCGGATTCTTCTGCAACTCTTCTGGACAGTCTCCTTGTTTAAGTTGGTGAATGCTGCCATAACCCTTGCCTTCTGTTCATCTTTGGGGTAACAAGGAGTTAGTATCTCGCTCAACTGCGCCCCACCAATAATAATCAAGGGGACTGTAGTCTGGGGAGTTAGGTGGCCAGATGTAAGAGATGATGTGGCCACAGAAATTATCTGACAACCATGACTGGGTTCTCCTGCTTGTATGGCATGGTGCAGAGTCCTCTTGCCAGACATAGGGTCTTCAAGCAGCCACCCTCTTGACCCAGGAAAGCACTACCTCCTCAAGGCACTTGATATAGACTTCCATGTTGAGTCTGAGGCTCTCACCAACAAGTTTGGGAGTTCTTATCAGAGCAATTAGAGTTAAATTTCTGAGCTGGTAGACTTTCTTAGTCACCATTAGACTCATCCAACTCTTTTTGAATCCTCTGCACTGTCCTCAGATTGACACCCAAACACTCATATTGGAGCTTTCCAAATTTCTGGCTGAGTGACTTACATCATGGTGCTCTTTTTCTTACAGATGGTGCCCAACTGACCCTATTATACTGTGCAGTCAACAAAATCAAAAACATCAACACACGTGGGTGAAATTAAGATTATAAAATGGCAACAATGTACCCATTGCACTCTGTGTGTGTGTGTGTATATATATATATATATATATATACACACACCTAGTGAGCCAGACAAACCTACCTAGGTTTCACCTAAATGGATCGTCAGGGAAAGTATGGAAAGTAAGCCATACTTTCCCTGACGATCCATTTAGGTGAAACCTAAGTAGGTTTGTCTGGCTCACTAGGTGTATCTAGGTCTCTTTTGTTAGTTAGTTGTCTACTCGTATCGTGGTTTTTTCTTTGGGCTTCAGACCTGCATCTGTGCGATTTGTTCGACAGTAGTTCATGTTTGTAGCTCGTCCTTTTTTTAAAACCTTTTTTTCCCTCGAGATTGATTTGATTATTTACAAATCAAAAATTCTAGGGTTTTTTGAAACAAGTCTATTTATCTATATTTATATATATATATATATATATATATATATATATATATATATATATATTATGAAATGGACAAAGTCCGACAATTATTTTAAGAAATTTTTCTGTTTATACATTGTTTTTATCGATACAAATATTTAAGTAAATGATCTGTTTATAATAAACAGTATTAAACAACATTTACTGGCCTGAATGTCCGAGAAATTTTCACAGAAAATATTCATCCTCCGACAGGATTCGAACGTGTATCCTATACGGAACCGTCATTTAGCTTGATGTGCCTTTCATCGATTTGGCCACAAAGGAGCGTTCGGTTAGCAAGGTCGAATTTATTGTATTTAAACTTCAATCTTCCATGAATCTCTCACGTACATTCATGTCTGCTCATGGCGTATCAAATGCAAACAAATGACGTCACTCATTATGAAATGGACAAAGTCCGACAATTATTTTAAGACATTTTTATGTTTATACATTCTTTTTATAAATACAAATATTTAAGTAAATACTCTGTTTTATAATAAACAGTATTAAACAACATTTACCGGCCTGAATGTCCAAGAAATTTTCATACAAAATATTCGTCCTCCGACATTCAGGCCGGTAAATGTTGTTTAATACTGTTTATTATAAACAGAGCATTTACTTAAATATTTGTATTTATAAAAAGAATGTATAGCCATAAAAATGTCTTAATATATATATATATATATATATATATATATATATATATGCATAAAATATTGGATTCTATCCTCTTGGAAATTTATTTATACTGATATATATATATATATATATATATATATATGTGTGTGCGTGTGTATACTGACCACTAATATTATCAATATATTGCTCCTTGCTGATGAATTGGATCGTGATTATGATTCCATTGTAATAAATTATTACCATGGAATATTAGTGTTTGAGCCTTTTTTATTATATATATATATATATATATATATATACATATATATATATATATATGACGTCACTCATTATGAAATGGACAAAGTCCGACACTTATTTTAAGACATTTTTCTGTTTCTACATTCTTTTTATAAATACATATATTAAAGAAAATGCGTATCAAATGTAAACAAATGAATGGACGTGACAATGTACAGTAAATGTTGTTAATACTGTTTATTTATTATAAACAGAGCATTTACCTTCACCACTATAATCAAATGTCATGTGCCGGTGTTGGGCTGTCGGTTTCGTGGAAACTGATCTGCTTGAATCTCGACGGGAGAGTTGATCATATATATATATATATATATATATATATATATATATATATATATATATATATACACGCAACTCTCCTGTCGAATTCGACGTATGAGGGTCAAGCAGCTCCGTTCCCAGGAAATTTTATGCATATATATATATCAGTATGAATAAATTTCCAAGAGGATAGAATCCAATATTTTATGCATATATATATATATATATATATATATATATATGTATATATATATATATATAAAAGACATTTTTATGTTTATACATTCTTTTTATAGATACAAAAATATTTAAGTAAATGCTCTGTTTATAATAAACAGTATTAAACAACATTTACCGGCCTGAATGTCAGAAGATGCATATTTTCTATGAAAATTTCTCGGACATTCACGCCGGTAAATGTTGTTTAATACTGTTTATTATAAACAGAGCATTTACTTAAATACTTGTATCTATAAAAAAGAATGTATAAACATAAAAATGTCTTAAAATATATATTGGAGAGGCACGGTGGAGTAATGGATATCGGCTTGGATTGAGGAATCGGATAGCCGAGTTCGAATTCCAGTCGAATCCATTACATTCACTTACGTGCTAATACCCTTGAGAAAGGTATGAATCTTCTTCTCCCTCCAGCTATGGGTAAATAGCAGGACAGACTGGGTTCTATAGCCTTGGATGGCAACTGGTCTAGGAGAAGGACAACTCTGAATTCAAAACCTGCGGAGGGTTGTTTGGAGACTTTTTGGCACTTAGTACATCAGGTCTCTGTATTCGGCCCTTCAAAAAGTGTGGATGGTCCTGCACAAAACCATCACCACTATAATCAAATCTCCTGTGCCGTTGTCGGTTTCCTGGGAACAGAGCTGCTTGACCCTCTAAAGTCGAATTCGACGGGAGAGTTGCGTATATATATATATATATATATATATGTGTTACATTTAGTGTATATGTATGAATGAGTCGATGAGTGGATATGCCTGTAGCTTTTTAAACAGTGTAATTGATGTCTACTTGCCTGAACATAAAGAAATATTGTCTTTGGCAGGGTTTGAACCATCGTCCCCCTTATAGTTGGGGAAAAAAGCAACCTTAAGCTAGATGTGCCTTATCCCCATTAAATATGAAAATAAACAAATCTCCTCTGTTTTTATATCTTTATTTTTTTTTTTCAGTTTTATCAGGAGCCTAAGACTTGGGGGCTTTTCTAGTCTTGGAGCCTCTCAGCTGCAGCCGATATGAAAATCTAGCGCAATGTGTATAATAATAGTTTGATAAACATGCCTGCAATAAGACATAGTGTCAATAGGAGGGTTTTTCCCATGATGACCCTTGCTTATTGCTTTAATAATTCTTGAGAATTTACAGCAAAAATATTAAATACTATTTATTAAATTGTTTATTTCCAAGAATAATTTTATATTTACAAGATTCTAAAAATTAATAAAATTAGAACAAATGCAATGCAATATTTATCCTTTAACAATTTATAAATAAATATGAAAACAATTTTTTATTCATAAATTTATAAACATTTACTAAATTAAAATATATGAACCAAATATAAGGAAATCCTTATTATTTACCATTCTATAAAGTTTGAATCAGTTGGCAATTAGCTGATATTTTACCAACAATTCCAATAAATAATATAACCATGTAAATAAATAATCTAACGAATAAATAGTGTTTATTATTTTTGTTGTCAATTCTCAAGAACAAAGAAAAATGCATAAATTCACTTTCATATGTTTAGGTTTTATTAAAATACTAATCATCACTTTTTAAGAAAATAAACATTGCTGAAGGGTGAAGGTCATTAAAATAACAGCAGTTCCATGGGAAAAAAAACATCCTTTTGAAACTAAATCTTATTGCAGGCACATTTATCCATGTTTGCCAATAGTTTTCTCAGTTTACTGTAACATCCTTCACTCAAAGTGTTATGGGAATTTTCTATATAAAAAAAATAATTTAGTTATCTCTTTAGACACAATAAAAAAGGACTCTCACTCAGTTTGAAATTGAAACAGAAAGAATTTGGTTACAGTAATTTTTGTGAAAAGAAGCAGAGTGTAAAGCTCTGCTCAAAACATCCATTTGAGCACTGAATAAAGTTAAGTATACTAAAATGTTGCTGAGAATATAGACATACATTAATTGGTTTTGTTAATATTCCTACTTGTTTTTAGTTTTGATAATGTTTTTAAATATGTCTATGGTAGCATGGGAGAACAAGCAAAACAATACCACAAAAGAAAAAAAAGACAAAAATTGTAACTATAAAATCCTTTTATATTTGCTGATACGATGGATGTGAGTGGAATGTCTCTGCATGAGCAAGGTGTGACAGTTTTGAATGTGAGTAGAGTTAGTAAGGCCTTGGTGTTGTTGGGTTTGGCAGGTCATTTGACAGAGGTCACTGGTTGACAAGAGAGGCCTGGAGTGGATTAGTGCTGCATGATCAAGCAGATATGTCTCATAATTTTTGGATTCTGGTCAGATTGGAGAACAAAAGAAAATAGCTAAACTAGCCTATGATTTGGTTGGAAAAGATAACAAAATTATTGATATATGGTTCCTCAGTTGTTACAGTAGGTGTGTAAGGAAGATGATTTTGAAGGGAGGTGAATCTTGGTAAGACTTGAAGTTGACAGATTTTTCAGTTTAGTTGACTGAGATTATGATGTTGACATCGAATGCTGGAAATCAGAGAGTTGAGTTTCAGTTGCAGTTGGGTTCATTTATATGCAAATACTCTTGGGAAAGGTATGAATCCACTTCTCCCTCCAGCTATGGGTTAATTAGTAGAACTAGTATCAGTAAATCATTATTATTTCCATAATTCTTATAATCTAAAAATATTTTCTAGCTTAAATAACCTATAAAAGGTTGATAAACCATAAAAAAAAAAATCAACCAATCATTTTAAATTGATCCTCGTATAAAAGACAAATATGTTTATATGACACCTTTTTTTTTTTAAATGTAAAACCTGGAGTGGGTAATTGATAATAATAATAATATATGAAAAAAGAACCCCAGATTACAAATTTGAAAAATTCTTTTTTTTTTTTTTTTTTTTTTTTTACATTTTAAGAAATCACATATTTATTTTGGCACCCTTTTGGGTGGGTGGGGGGGGGCGGTGATCAACTTACATTGAATTTACATAGCAAAGAAAGTCAACAATAATCAGGATAATTGAGTTAATACAAATGATTCTTTCTTTAGCTGAATAGTATGTGCTTTGCGAGGGCTACATATAGTTTTGAATTTAGAGATTTTCCTTCCCTTAGACCTGTTTCAAGGAGGAAATGATGGGCATCTCGAGGTGGTGTAAGGGTTAGCAAGCTTGTCTTGCCAGAACAGTTACGACTGAGTAGTGAGTTTGATCCTCACTGGGTGCCTCATACTTTCAGCCTTGTGCCACATCTAAGCTATGCTTGGAAAATCACTACTGGGCACCTTGAGGCAGTGTAAGGGTTAGCAAGATTGTCTCGCTAGAACAATTATGACTGAGTAGTGAGTTCGATCCTCACTGGGTGCCTCATACTTTTGGCCTTGGCCACATCTACACTATGCTTAGAAAATCACCTTAAAGGATGAAAGGAGGACGCTTTCTCTTCCTCTTTTGTTGAACTCTGACTACGCGGACAACACTATTATTTACTCCTGCCTCAAAAACAAATCTAGTGACGCTGACAAAACTAACCTGGCTGTTTGTCTCGAAAAGGACCTCCAATCGGTTGTGGACTGGGGCAGGAATTGCCTGGTTAACTTTAATACCTCAAAAACAAAACTGCCCGTCATTAGAATGTCTGATGCTCAACTCTACGAGAGCACTTCTTTGCAACTGCTCGGTCTCACATTGAGTGCTGACCTGAGATGGAACAAATAAATTGAGTCAATAGCTTCGTCCACCACAAGGAAAGTCGGCTCCCTGTGCCGAGCCAGTAAATTTTTCTCGCCAGAGTTGATCCTTCAAATCTACAAATCAACCATTCACCCTTACACAGAGTATTGCTGCCATATATGGTCTGGATCCCCTTATTTTTGTCTTAAGGTCCTTGATAAAATCCAGAGACGGATATGCAATGTAATTGGCCCTGATCTGGCATCTCGTCTGCATTCGCTCTCTCACAGATGTGTCGTCACCTCTTTTTTACAAATACTTTCATGGTAACTGCTCCGATGAGCTGCTTTTGCTGGTTCCCAGACTCCATGAATCTAAGGGTTGAACAAGGCTGGCATCTCGCTCTCGCCCTTTCACTGTCAAAACTGTTAAATGTAGCTGTCTCTTCTACTTCAATAGCTTCATGTCTCACATTTCTCATCTGTGGAACTCCCTCCTCTTTTCCTGTTTCCCTGATAGCTTTAATCTCCAAGTATTCAAGTGTAATGTCAATCGACGTCTCCAGATGCCTTGATCTATCCCCTATCCTTCTCTTCATCCTTTCTTCTATCACTCCGCTTTGCTCTCGCTCTCTGTAACCCCTTGCGTGCTAGTGGCTTCCCGCCTTGCTTGGGGTAAAATGCTTAAAAATACAAAAAAAAAAACAACACGGAGAAGACTATGCTGAAGCGCAGTCTCATTTGGGTAGAAAAACCTGACTCCATGTATAGCGTCTACAGCAATTTTTGCCCAAGCCTACAGGCTCAGAGATCCCCATGTTAAAAACTGGCCTTGTGCCACACTTGCCTTGTGAGGAGGTTGGCAAATTGAAAGGATGGTGTTGTTTTGGGGCCTTTTTTTTTTTTTTACAAGTTAAACATGACATTAGTCTTCTGTATGCCACCAGCTGTCTGCTATGCCCTTTGATCTGAAACTAATTTGACACTAGGCAACAAGAGATAAAAAGAACTTTGTCTTGAAAAGATACAACTATGAACCTTGACAACACAAGCTTCACCTATCCACCTAGTAAAAATAGCACTTGCAATGTTATGGTGGAATTTCAGAATAATTTGTATTTAGATATATTGTATTTATTTCCAATTTTTCTAGTTGAATTGTTCACATATATAGCAGATGATCCATTGTTGTACATAATTGGGTTACAATAAAATGTTTTTTTATATGGATCTCTATCTATAAAAGGCAGTGTGTGTGTGTGTGTGTGTGTGTGTGTGTGTAACGAATGCACAGCAGCAATTTTCAACAGATTTGCACCAAAATTTACATGCACATGCTCCAAGTTAGCGGGAAGGCCAAAACCGACTTTGCATTTCCCAACTCCCATCAATAGTGTAAATAATCAATTTTTTCATGCTTCTATGGCAGTTTTCATGTACTTTGTGGACATTTTCTACTGGCCAGAGTGAGAGCCTATAGCTAGCTGCCACAAATAGGCAGGAAGATTCTACTGGCGAGCGTGAGAGCCAACAGCTGACTGACATGAATGTTAACTAGCATGCAAAAAACATCAATAGCTGCATTTGTGGGAAAAATTTAAATCTGCATGGCACTTTACTCCAATTGGCTCATTCGCTTGCTTAAACTCAACGTTGATTCTGATTCCGCAGAACTAGGTTTGGTGTGAAAAAGTATTTGTTGTTAACATTCTTTTTTCATTTGGTTTTTCCAGTTAAAGCTGATCATTTTGTGTTCATTTTGTTTAGTTCTTTTTTCATAACAGATTTAATGTTTAGTATAGAGCTTAGAAAAAATTTGCAGTGTGAGATAAACCACAAGTAAGGCATGTAGCAACATCAGCACGGCAAAGGGCACTCCTTTCAAAGCAAGGAAGGGCAAAAATATTTTAGGTCAAGTCATAGCGATTGCTGTATGAGTTGTATGATTTTTTAATCAAGCACGGGCAACACTGGGCAACGCCGGGCCATGCTGCTAGTACTACCTTATAAAAGTTGAGATACAATAGAGTGGGGAGGGGAGACTTGTATCATTGCACTGGCCTTGGTAATATTAGCCATTCCCCTGCAAGGAATCATTTGGCACCATTCATTGACCGAGCAGCCAGTACTCTTGTAGGTAGGAATTTAATAAAATCTTTCTATTTAAAACAATTTTTTAGGAAAGATTCAGGGATCTTTCAAAAAACTTAACATTTGATTTAAGTCCCACCACTTTTATCATCTAATTTAGCTCCCCAATCACTACTTTTTTAATATGATTTGGCATCCCCTGACTTTTTCATTTCGTGGGACCGATTCGTCATTTAACTTACTTTTCTAAAAGAAGCCAATAAACTGAAAGTCTTTCATCGATTATCTCCCTTGAGTCTTCCTTCTCAAACGATATCCAATTATTTGCGACTTCTTTCACCCCCCTTTTTTTTTTTTACTCATTGATTCACGAAAAAAAGATTGTTTTAATTAAAAGATAATTCATTGAAAATTTTTGCTTTTTCAACACTGCATCGTTTTCTCCGTTTCCAAGACATGAAGATGCCAAAACATTTGGGGTAAGTACAAACTATGTTTACATATGAATAGACTGCTTGGAAAACAACAGATTTTAATTTAAACAACACAGTTGGATGGAAGATAACATTTCCTCTTCGTTAAAAAATGTTTCTATAAGTTTTATTCGTATTACGATTTATATCGTCCATCAGTGATTAAAAAGATTTTTTTCCTCAAATGGTTTCAATTATTGCTTAAGTAAATGTATTATTAGCAATCTCGTTCCGTTCGGTATTTGTTTTGTATCTACGGAAGCTCAATTAAGCCATAATTTAATTTTTTCGTTATCTATGTCACCTTTCGCTCGCTTTCCCCAAACCGATCAACCACTGCCGGCTGCTTTAGCTTTTGTCATGAAATTTGAATACAAATTAAAATTAATTTCTTTTTTCCACGAGTATTTTTTACTTGGGAGTTAAAAAAAAGTAAAAAGCGGCAGTTTTTTGAATAAATAGTTAATTTTATTTATTTTTTTTTTTTTTGCGGGGAAATTTTTGTCGAGGTGAAAACAAAAACTAATTAGTTTTTGTTTTATGCAAGAAGGGTCTCTTTTAATTAAATTAAAAGTATTATTGTTTGAATGAATACATTTAAAATTTAAATTAATTGTTGTACTGTTAAGTTTAGCGCCCGTAACAATTTTCGCATACAAACTACTGAATTACCTCCCTTAGATAATTTTACCCAGTTTCATATTCTGATCACACGTTTTTTTTATTTTTTTTTTATTTTTTTACTTTTTTTATTTTTTACTTTTAAAATATTACTTTTAAATGTTTTTTACTTTTTTAAAAAATTGGATCATTTTTGATCAGTACAATTTATAAAATTTATAAAACGGGTTAGTTAGCAGTTTAGCATCTGTGCTCAGTTAGCATCAAAAATTTTCAGAATATTTACATTTGTGTATAATTCTACATGCTCCATTCGAATCTGGCTTGATAAATTTGATAAAATCTACCGTTTTGGAGTTATCGGCAGTGAAAGTTCAGATTCATTCGTGCTGTGGCAGCCATTACTGGCGTTGTTTGCATTCATTCACTGCCGAATAGCTATGAGTGGGATATTCACTTAGTTCTGTTGCACAGTAATTGAGACACATTAAATCAGTAAACAAGGCTGTTAATTACGTCCTCTTACGCACTTAGCTTTCCGCAGCGAATGTATGCAAACAACACCAGTAATGACTGCCGCCAACGACGCGAATGAATCCAAACTTTTTACTGTTGATGACTTCAACACAGTAGATTTTGTCAAATTTATCAAGCCAGATTCGAATGGAGCATGTATTAGGTTGGTGCAAAAATAATTTCGTTTTTTAACATATGTTACTATGGGAGAAAACGAAATTATTTTTGCACCAACCTAATAGAATTACACATAAATGTAAGTATGTCAGAGTTACCTCCTCCTTAATTTCTTAATTGTTCAGTAGGGGTCACTCTCCCTAAACTATAAATACTGGGTGACTTCTCGCCTTGTTCTCTTTTTCATTTCTTCATTTCAGCGAACACCTCTACAATGTAAGCTCTTGCAAAAGATAGCGTCTCCCCACTTGTGAGAAGACGCCGTGAACATTAAACACGCATACACGTACGTACGAACATTTGCCAAAGAACAATCTCTTTATGTTCACGCACAAACCCAAATGTTAATGTTTTTGTCACTTGTAAATTTGTTGCTTAATACACATATATTTGTTGACATGATCTGACATGCACAAGTGAAACATTTGCGTGGTCGTTTATAACGATTTTTACAAGCGCGTCAATAATGGCTGACGCGTTCAGGAACTTTCATTATGGACAGAAGCTGCAAAGAGGTACAATCGTTTATTTATTTCATTAACAATTTACAAAGAGGAACAATCAATTAGTTTTTTTTATACACTGCCTGGTGGCAAATGCTGCTGGTGGCGCCTGGGGTGGCGGTCCCGCCTTAGCCACCGAAACTGTGAGATCAGCCCTGGTTGGCGGCTGATGAAGACAGGGTATCGCACGTGATAACACACGTTGTATGTTAAAAAAAAAAAAATCGGTTTTGTTTGTCTTCTTTACATCTTTGGTTGGACTCAACTTGAGTCCGGCATTTTCTTGTAATTGGACCGTCTTCTAGCAGAAATAAACAGCACGTGTTCCTAATCTAACAACACACCCAAACCCACATGGTCCTCTACAAGTATTCTGGAAATTTTTAATGCAAACTGAGCACGGGTGCTACACTGCAAATTAACCATAAAACAAACATAAACATAGAAAGCAAAAACGGTCAGATCAAAATCCTTTGGACATCATTTCTCAAACTTTTTTTTACCCTTGTGGGACCCTTCTTGGAATAATTTTCATGTCTCAGGGAACCCCCCACACCGTACATAAAAATTATTATATACCATTATTCATATCTATCTCATATATTTTTATCATAGTTCATGTGGTAAACGTAATATATGGATGTTGTGTATGCAACCTGTACTCGGGTCAGTTACTCACTGATACATACCAGCACATACAGGTTCTGTCCACTAACCAGGGAAGGCAGTTTGACACTGACACCATACAGACATTGCTAAATACATTCACCATGGTTATCGTGATTTTGAATAATATAAGATGTTGAATCATGTATTGTGATATAACTGAAGAGTGGCGATAGTTAAAAAAAATAGGGACGTCAATGGAAAAACCGTCCGTTTTGACACTCCGATTTTTTGCTGGCACAAAGGCCAAAGATTGCCAAAACCTTTTCAACAAAGAAGATGAGAGTTAAACATTTTCCCTTTTTCACTACCAGGGAATCAGCTGCATGAATCACAAATTACATTTAAACATGGAGAGAGTGTATAGAAAGTGCTTTAATCGCTAGATTATCCACATGATTTTCTTCTCTTTTTCACTACTAGGGAATCAGCTGCATGAATCACAAATTACATTTAAACATGGAGAGAGTGTATAGAAAGTGCTTTAATCGCTAGATTATCCACATGATTTTTTTCTCTTTTTCACTGCTAGGGTATCAGCTGCATGAATCACAAATTACATTTAAACTTGGAGAGAGTGTATAGAAAGTGCTTTAATCGCTAGATTATCCACATGATTTTCTTCTCTTTTTCACTGCTAGGGAATCAGCTGCATGAATCACAAATTACATTTAAACACTGAGAGAGTGTATAGAAAGTGCTTTAATCGCTAGATTATCTACATGATTTTCTTCTCCTTTTCACTACTAGGGAATCAGCTGCATGAATCACAAATTACATTTAAACTTGGAGAGAGTGTATAGAAAGTGCTTTAATCGCTAGATTATCCACATGATTTTCTTCTCTTTTTCACTACTAGGGAATCAGCTGCGTGAATCACAAATTACATTTAAACTTGGAGAGAGTGTATAGAAAGTGCTTTAATCGCTAGATTATCCACATGATTTTCTTCTCTTTTTCACTGCTAGGGAATCAGCTGCATGAATCACAAATTACATTTAAACACTGAGAGAGTGTATAGAAAGTGCTTTAATCGCTAGATTATCTACATGATTTTCTTCTCTTTTTCACTACTAGGGAATCAGCTGCATGAATCACAAATTACATTTAAACTTGGAGAGAGTGTATAGAAAGTGCTTTAATCGCTAGATTATCTACATGATTTTCTTCTCCTTTTCACTACTAGGGAATCAGCTGCATGAATCACAAATTACATTTAAACATGGAGAGAGTGTATAGAAAGTGCTTTAATCGCTAGATTATCTACATGATTTTCTTCTCTTTTTCACTACTAGGGAATCAGCTGCATGAATCACAAATTACATTTAAACATGGAGAGAGTGTATAGAAAGTGCTTTAATTGCTAGATTATCCACATGATTTTTTTCTCTTTTTCACTACTAGGGAATCAGCTGCATGAATCACAAATTACATTTAAACATGGAGAGAGTGTATAGAAAGTGCTTTAATCGCTAGATTATCCACATGATTTTTTTCTCTTTTTCACTGCTAGGGTATCAGCTGCATGAATCACAAATTACATTTAAACTTGGAGAGAGTGTATAGAAAGTGCTTTAATCGCTAGATTATCCACATGATTTTCTTCTCTTTTTCACTACTAGGGAATCAGCTGCATGAATCACAAATTACATTTAAACACTGAGAGAGTGTATAGAAAGTCCTTTAATCGCTAGATTATCTACATGATTTTCTTCTCCTTTTCACTACTAGGGAATCAGCTGCATGAATCACAAATTACATTTAAACTTGGAGAGAGTGTATAGAAAGTGCTTTAATCGCTAGATTATCCACATGATTTTCTTCTCTTTTTCACTACTAGGGAATCAGCTGCATGAATCACAAATTACATTTAAACACAGAGAGAGTGTATAGAAAGTGCTTTAATCGCTAGATCATCCACAGTAAATTTGTGGGCAGGTTCTCAAAACATTTGACCTTTCTTGGCAGATCTTCTGTTATCACAGTGTGGGTTACTTAATAAGAAAAGCAATAAAAACAAAAGCATCAGGAAACTATATCAGCTCAGCTACATGCTATCCAAACACATCTGAGAAGGGAAAAAAAAAATTGGAGTTTATAATTTTAGCATTCCAACATCTTCATTGTTTCCTCTTGGTACACAATTATAAGCAATGCTTGTGTTTTTATATCTCCCCCTACTAAATATATATAATTCCTTCATTAAAAAACATTGCTTTAGTCTGATGAACTTCTAGAGCAGGGGTACTCAACAGGGGAGAAATTCACCCCCAAGTGGTGAATTTTGGATTTTCTGGGTTAAATTGTGACCTCAGTAAGTTTAGCGTTGCGGAGAGGAATTATAGAATTTGGCCTATCTGGCATGTCATCTTGAAAAGTGGGGGGGGGGAATGGCATTCTGGTAAATGGTGAAAGGGGTGCAAGCAAGGTTGAGAATCCCTGTTCTAGAGGATGAAATGCATTACACAGAATTTTTTCCACATTGTTATTCATTTGCTTAACATTGTTTTGATATTCATCAATTTATATAATAATTTATATGTTATTCCCCCATGTAAAATTTTATAGAAGTTAATAAGTTGGTCTAATTTTCTTTGTAAACTCATCATACATTGATCTCCCTACAGAAGCCCAAAATATAAAATTCTCATACTCCGTTTCGAAACAACTGCCAAATAGCATTTTAAATCATTTATTTTCAAAATTTACAATCAATTAAGTAATCAGGATTTTATTTTTAAATTTTAATAAATTATGCAGTATGTTCAGAAATTGACTCGTTTTTTTTTTTTTTTTTAAGGCTTATCGACCTTTTGCAGGTTATTTAAAGCCAGAAAATATTTTTAGATGGTAAGAATTGTTTTGGAGATAATAAAGATTTACTGATACAAGTTCTTCTAATTAACCAATAGTCCAACCCTCTTCAGTCTGGTTCTGAATTCAGGGTTTTTCCTTCTCCTAGACTGGCTGCCAGTCAAGGCTATAGGACCCAACCTGTCCTGCTATTTAGCTGTAGCGGGTGGGGGGGGGGAGTGATGAATTCATACCTTTCATAAGATACACACATTTTCCTTGCACATAAGTGAATGTAATAGATTCAACGGGAATTCGAACTCGGCTCTCTGATTCCTCAATCTTAGCCGCTATCCATTACTCCACTATGCCTCCATAAAATGCCTACAATATAATCACAAAATTACTACCTTATAAAATTACCTTATAAAATTACTAATAAAAAAATTAATTTGAATGATGAAAACAATTTACGACTAATAAATTATGGCATTTTATTCACAAAATTTGAAGTGACAGAAATTTTTGAAAAAATTCTTATTGAATAACTTATTTGTTTTTTATATCTTATCAACCCTTCACAGGTTACTTAAAGCCATTAATTATAAGAATTTTTTATTTTTGGAGATAATAGTTTAGTGATACAAGTCTTTACCCATACCTTGGTGTTGGGTGGGAGGTGAATCGGTGGGTTCATAACTTTTCCATAGTACACTTGCCCCCCTGTTATTAAGTTGTAATAAAATTTAATAAAAAAAACAATTTTTTTTTAGATACTTGTGATCTGGAGCACATAATCTATGCTGGTGTGACCAAAATTCAAGATAATAACAATTTACTAGCCTTACTAATTAACCGATAGCTGGGGGGGTGAAGAGGGGGGATTCATATCTTTCCCAAGTGTATTTGTGCGTGAGTGAATCTAACGAACTCAAAGGGGAATTGGAACTTGGCTCTCTGATTAACAGTTTCGAGCCATTATGCATTACACCATCGCACATCCAAGCTAATAGAACTTGGTATTCCCGAGCAGTCACCCATCTAGGTACCGACCAGGCTCGATGTTGCTTAACTTGGGTGATCATACAGGCGCCGGTGTTCCAACATGATGTGGCTGTAAGCCATCTTCAGGAGTATGGGCATATTTTTTATTGGCTTCCATAAGGAGATTAATTTACGTTGAATTCACACAGCAACCTGATAGAATTCAAAAAAAAAAAATTGATAATTGTAATTACTCGTGCCTAATCTATAGCAATATAAAAACCAATTTTGAAAAACCTGATTATTTCTGGTTGCATTGCCTATTCTAAAATTCTGCCCTCATTTCTAATTAAAGAAGGAATATCACCTTCATAATTAAAACGTAATTCATATTTAAAAAACTTGTGTTGTTTTATTTCACTTAGTACTTATTCAATATTTCTGTTCTGTTTCCAGATTTGGCTGATAAAGATGTGACAGTTAATTTGTACACAAAAGATAGTGTAGCATCAAGACAGACAGAAAAAAACTATTGGCCAACAGCATCTCTTTCCTGAAAAGTAAATTAAGAAGGGTACCCTTGAGAACTGAGCAATTGGATTTTTCTAAATCCACATTGTATGAAACAACTCAAAAGAAAAAGAAAAAAAAAGTTTTCTGGAAATTAAACCTTGCTAACAAAACAACACATTGAAGACTTTGGAATAGAAAACCTTCACCAATCCACACAAGCAGATTAACGAGTCCAGTTTTGTGTCCGAACTCAGACTGTTTCTTGCTCTGAAAAGATGGAAGCGAAAAAGAGGAGTGTCCGAAAATGCCGTAAAACTTACACTCCAGCAAAAAAATCAACTCCAAATAGCAGAGCGAAAGTAAATACTGAACAGAAACCTTTCAACTGTGAGAAATGCCAGTGTAGTTTTTCCGATACCACCAACCTAGAGTATCACAAAAGCATACATGACACAGAAAAACCATTTCATTGTGAGGTTTGTAAATTACTGTTTCCCAAGCGATCCAGTCTAAAAACCCACATGCAGACACACAGCGGCAAAAAAGTGTACCAATGTGAGCTTTGTGAGTCAAAACTTTCCACCAGTTCACATCTCAGAAGACACATGCGAACACACACTGGGGAGAAGCCATTCAGTTGTAATGTTTGTGAAGCTAAATTCACGCAGAATTCACATCTCAAGTCGCATGTGCGTAAACACTCTGACGAGAAACCTTTCAAGTGCGAGACTTGTGAGTCAAAATTTTCTCGAAAATCTGATCTCAAAAGCCACATGCGGACCCATACTGTAGAGAAACCCTTGTCCTGTGAAACTTGTGGCTTGAAATTTTATAAAAAGTCCCACCTTGTAAGACATGAGCGAAAACACACTGGCGAGAAACCTTTTCATTGTGAGGTTTGTGGTTCAAACTTTTCAGAAAATTATCAGCTTAAGAGGCATATGCGAAAACACACAGGTGAAAAACTCTTCCACTGTGACATTTGTGGTTCAAAATTCCTGGAAAAATTATACCTGAAAAGACATATGTTCACCCATAGTACTGAAAAACCATTTCATTGTGACATCTGTGGAGCCAAATTTTCACAGAAAATCTATCTGAAAAGTCACATGGTGACACACAGTGGAGAAAAGCCCTATCAATGTGAGATTTGTGAATCAAAATTTTCACGTAGGCAACATCTAAAAATTCATATGCGTCGACACACTGGTGAAAAACCCTTCCAGTGTACGATATGTGAATCAAGATTCTTAACGAGCTCAAACTTGAAAACACACATGCGAACGCACACCGGCGAAAAGCCCTTCCACTGTAACTTGTGTGGATCCAATTTCACAGAAAACTCATCCCTAAGGGATCATATGCGAATACACACTGGAGAAAAACCTTTTCACTGCGACATTTGTGGATTGAATTTCACCAAAAATTCCAACCTTAAGAGTCACATACGGAAACACACCGGTGAAAAGCCATTTCACTGTGACATTTGCGGGTCGGATTTTTCACAGAGTTCCAGTCTTAAAAAACATTTACGCACGCACTTAAGAAAATATCAGCCCCATTAAAATTTGACAGGCAGTGGATTCTGCTTAATTGGGACAGATCGGGACAAAAGATTTTGGTCAAAGTAAGTAATTGTTTTTTTGAATACAATTACTCTCCTTTGAAGGAATTACCTGTCTGAAGACACACCAGACTTATGACCAACTATAAATCTCATAAAATAAAAACATCCCAACAGGTCACTATTGTGCTTTGTATGCACATTTTGATCGTGAGCGTTTTCTCTTTCTTTGATTTTTTTTTTTTAATCATTTCACTCCAAGCAAGGGAATAAGGCCACTAAGATGCAAGGGGTTATTGAGTATGAGAGATGAGAAAAAGAAGGAAAGGTAACAATAAAACAACAGGAATTAAAAAAACAGAAGATAACAATTGACACTGCATTTAAATTTCCGAAGATCAAATTTGACTGGTAAGTAAGGAGTCGGAAGAGAGCTCTGCAAGCAAGAAATGTAAGAGGAGAAAATGTTAACATAGAACTTACAGTTACATCTCGCCATTTCAATTGTAAAATGATGAGACCTTGCTGTCAATCTAGTACTGCGTTCAAATTCATAAACTCTTGGTACCAAAGAGGAAAGCTCAACAGAACAATTACCATGAAAGTATTTATAGAAAAGGCCCAGGGAAGCTACATTACAGTGATGGGAAAGGGACTGAAGCAGAGGTGCAAGATGTGGCAGCAATATTCGGTGCACGGATGAGATGCCAGGTCAGGACCAATAAAATTGCAGATTCTTCTTTGTATCTCATCAAGGGTTTCTAAATATATAGCAGAAGAACCACACCAGATATGGCTGCAATATTCGATGCACGGACAAATGGTAGACTTATAATTGTATAAAATGAATACAAATAAATAAAGCAAAAAATAAATGAAAATTTACTTTGCAGTATTTGCTAACGGAAGTAATGTGCAGAATTCGGAGCTGGTTTTCAAATGTTTTTGTTATATTTACTGTTCAGTATGCAACTGTGCTGTATAAATATTTAGAAATAAATTAGAAATGTTGCAAATGGTGCAAAAGTGTCATTAAACTTATCTGAAGCTGATTGACACAAACACGTTACATGTGTAGTATGACTGAAATGGGTGCATGGCCGAAGTGTTTACATTCTGACCATGAGACCAGGGTTCAAATCTCACCATCGTCAATTTGTCAGGAAGGAGACTTCCTAGAGGGGGTCAATCACAGCATGCGACACCTTTGTAAAGTGCCTGAAAACCATACTACAGGTTGACCCAAGCTTTGTAAGTGAAATTGTGGGAATGGAACCCGTGGACGCTGTCGATATCTGTGCTAGCACAAAGGCACAAGTCATCATGGCTGAGGGCTTGAGTGTGCTGGCCTTGTTCAAATTTTTGATCACGCTAGATAACACGCTCTTTCCCAGAAACCGTAAGGTCTGCTCAGCATAGTTGCAGTATAAACCACAGGTGGGCTTTGTGGGTGTTGAATAAACAGAAATGCACCTGAGCCAGCGTCTGCAATAGGGATTAGCTAGCCACCCTATTAGATGGGTATCCTTGAATACAAGTGGCCAGCTATACACATACACATACAGCATGTCTGAAATAGTGGTCAGGTACAAGTTCTCACTTAGTGACCATCTGAATGGCATCCAGTTGTTAAGTGAGAAGTTGCAGTATTCCATCCAGCTTTTTTTTTTTTTTTTTTTTTTTTTTTTTTGTAATTACACAAGATTTGGCTGGTACAAAATTTATTTACACTAGTTTTAATCCGTGAAAATTTAACGGTTTTCCTATTCGAAATTTCCGATGAATTTTAATGATTGATTATGCTCATGGCGAGTTCCTACGACAATAAAAAATCCGCAGAAATTGCATCATTAAATATTTGAGCTTAACAACTTTAACAAAATTTAGCAATAACAATCATCCTATTATAACTGTGCTTGTCCCTCCTGTCGTTAGTTTGCACAAGCGTTATGTCCTATGTAAATACCTCATAAATAATGGACTATTCCATTTCGATCGTGTGAAAAGTGGACGAAAGACAAGACTTAATGAATGAAAGAAGGGAAGACAGATGCATTTAATGGCTGTTTCAGTGAAATGGAAAAAGTTATCAATTTCAAATCTTTTCATTTGTACCCTCTTCTTAAAATAACGGCCAGCATTCGTATTTATCATTGTTATTGCAATATTTTGTTGAAGTTGTCAAGCTCAATATTAAATGACACAACAGGGGAATTTCTACAGATATTTTGTCGTACAACTCGCCATGAGCTTAATCGTTAACTGGAATTAAGACTTAATTAAGATTCATCAGAATATTAAAATAAAAAAACTTGTGAAATTTTCACAGGTTAAAACTATTAACTACGAATGCTGGTCATTATTTTAAGAACTAAAGAGGCTTGGGAAATTTTTCCACAGTATTGCCATTAAACCCACTTTAAACTGACCTTGTGTCACATTCGTTTGCTATGTGGGCAAACTTCTTGGCTAGGATCAAAGTATAGTATCTGTTCTTATCAGCTTAATCTGATTCTCTCCCTTTCTACTTCTATATTCCCTTCTTTCTTTGATTTTCTCACTGAAACCAAGTAGTGTCTTTCCCCCTCTTTAAACATGATCAAAATGGAATATTCCATTATTTATGACTAGCAGTAGCGTTGCCCGGGAATGTAACAGTAAGAGAAAGATCAAGTATCGACCATCATACAGACTGAAAAATAAAATTGACAAAGATTATTGTTTAAGGTTGACGGACACACATGTCTTAATTAGTTTTTTTTGTTTTTTACGAATTGGTCAAACCCAAACTCAAACAAAAACATTGTTTTCAATCGTTATAAGTCTACTGATTGAATAGAATTTTATTATAAACAATTGTTACAATTACAATATTGTAATATGAGCACTGGTAAAAAAAATGGTTGCTGATGACATTAGGTTTATAATACCCAGAAATTCATACACATGGCACAGTGGATAAAGGCATTAGTTAGATCCAGTGACAGGACCCAGAGTGTGAGTTCAATACCTGGTTAAGGCAGTGGAGAACTTGGAGAGGGAAATGAACAGGAGATAACTGATAACTGACATCCATTAAACATGGCATGTGGAACTAGAACAGTCTACTTCAGTGAGTGAAATAAAGGGTTCAGTTCGACATTCCAACCGCCTGAAGAAGGACGGAGCATTCAATGGATGAAACATTGTGATAAATATGGCAACAAAGATGAGGACGATAGTCCAAGCAATGTAAATATGGCAGCAAAGATGAGGACGATAGTCTGAGCAATGTAAATATGGCAGCAAAGATGGGGACGATAAATATGGCAACAAAGATGAGGACGATAGTCTGAGCAATGCAAATAGTGTACATAATACCTCATCTCAGAAATATAGACAGACACTATTTACTTAATAAATTATTTATAGTAGTGGCTCTCAATCCAGGTCCATACGAACGCTGAGGATCCATGTAACGTTACTGGGGTTCCACACAAAGAAATAGTAAATTGGGGGTCCACAGTAATATTTTAGTCATCCATAGAACAAGCTTACTTCGGAATGGTTGTTCAAAACGGAACTGGAATTTTCACAGTAATCTACGCCATATTAAAATACTAAAAATAGAAAAACAAGTCTAAAACTAGCAGAAAACAAGATGAAACGATGTAAATTAACGTCCCTTACTCTACCGGAATGTTTTGATTGTGAAATATTACCTTGTTGAATCAGAGTTTAGTTATGTGTCTCACTATCAAAAGACCATAATAGAAATGACATTGTGAAAAGGGGTGATCTTTGGTGTATCATTGAAATCGAAGGTGCCGAATAAAAAAAAAAAAAAAAAAAAAAAAAAAATCACAGAGAAGTCTCAGCCAGAGATCTCATTGAATAAATCTGCACATTTTTTTTTTTTAAATTTATTAATTACTCACATATTTTAAAATGGTTTATTATGAGTTATTTTACAAGTGCACATAAATGTTCCATAGAATCTAGTTAAATATAAGATTATTTTCATTAAATAAATTTAATAGATTTAAGAACTATGGAACATTTATGTACATGAGTAAAATAAGAATAAACTTCAAAATAAAGAATATACATTTACTATTTCTATAATATAATTCCTAAACTTATCTATTACTAGCAGTAGAGCCCGGGGATGTAACATTAAGAGATAGATCAAGTATCGACCATCATAAAGACTGAAAAATAAAATTGACAAAGATTATTGTTTAAGGTTGACGGACACGCATGTCTTAATTAGTTTGTTTTTTTTTTTTTTTATGAATTGGTCAGACCCAAACCCAAACTCAAACAAAAACATTGTTTTCAATCGTTATGAGTCTATCGATTGAATAGAATTTTATTATAAACAATTGTCTTGTAAATGGAATTTTTAAAGCATTCTGAATGTAAAAATAAAGAAAAAAAGTGTGCAAGACAATAAGAAATACTACCTGCCAAAAAAAAAGTTTTGTTGAAATCGGTTGAAAAATGTAGGAAATCCAATCCCATATGTAAACGAACACACACACACACACACACCCACACAAACAACCTCATCTTTTTCTGATACTCTAAATGGTCTGACGTAACTTGGCCCGGTTCAGTAGAACACATTTTGGGCTTCAAGCTTCAGCTCTTTAACCGTCGCACTATTTTCACTTATATCATTTTGCACTTTTCTTTGCCATCCTGGCAAGCCTTTCCCGGTAGAACTTATTTATTTATTTTTTTATTTATTTTTTTTTTTTTAGTTTTCATCTTGGCTGAATGAACATTTCATTTTCAGATTAAATTTTTTATTCGTTTTTAATATAGAAACTGAGACCCCTTGAATATCCGAGTGGTGGGTAACACCTCTACCAGACACATGAGTTGAAAACTGGACTTGTTTCAACCCCAGAAGGGCATAAAAAGAGTCAAGATCGACATATAAACATATCTGTAGTTGGTTCTTGAACATTATGTTTCGGACGTGCTTATTCGTCCTTCTCTGAAAAAGAAACTTTCAGTAAAACATATATACACATCTACGCTAGGAAAGGGGTTAATCCAACATTTTTAATACTTCGAATGTTATTTTTAATGGATATCCTGATCCGTATTTGAAATAGACGCAGTATTTTATTTTTTTATTTTAAACAGTGTGTATAACATCTATTAGCCTGCAAATTAAAGAAATCTTAATAATGTGACCTCTATAGGAGAGACTACTCTTTGATCTGGCGTTCCTTGAACTGCAGAAAGTGAGCAATTGTTTGAACCTGCAACCCCTGTATAGGAGAAATGAATGGTCTAAGGTATAAACTACAAAAGGGGGCTCACAGGTTTAAACCCTGCTGGAGAGCATGTTTTAGTTATTAAGATTCCTCAAGTGTACAGATGGATAGATATAATACACTGTTTAAAATTTTTAAAAATGGCACATCTATTTAAAATACAGGTAGTCACTAAATATAACTTTCAAAGTAATAATACATGTGCGTGTGTATAAGATTTCAAATATAACTAAAATATATATGTAAAAGGATTAATATATTAATTGCAACGATGAGGATATGACCAGGGGCAGTAAAGAAAAACAAAATTCCATCAAGTGACAAACTTGTATTAGGTTGGTGCAGAAATAATGTCGTTTTCTCACATAGTAACATATGTGAGAAAACGACATTATTTTTGCACCAACCTAATATTATATATATATATATATATATATATATATATATATATACACATTAAGAAATTGACAAAGTCCGACAATTTATTTATTAAAGACATTTTTATGTTTAACGTTCTTTTTATAGATACAAGTATTTATGTAAATGCTCTGTTTATAATAAACAGTATTAAATAACATTTACCGGCCTGAATGTCCGAGAAATTTTCATAGAAAATATTCGTCCTTTGACAGGATTCGAACCTGCATCCTATACGGAACCGTCATTTATAAAAAAAACGTTAAACATAAAAATGTCTTTAATAAATAAATTGTTGGACTTTGTCCATTTCTTAATGTATGACGTCATTTGTTTACATTTGATACGTCATGAGCAGTTATGAATGTACGAGATTCATGGAAGATTGAAGTTTATAAGCAGTAAATTCGACCTTGCCTTTGTGGCCAAGTCGGTTAAGGCACGTCAGCGTAAATGACGGTTCCGTATAGGATGCAGGTTCGAATCCTGTCAAAGGACGAATATTTTCTATGAAAATTTCTCGGACATTCAGGCCGGTAAATGTTATTTAATACTGTTTATTATAAACAGAGCATTTACTTAATTACTTGTATCTATAAAAAGAACGTTAAACATAAATATGTCTTTAATATATATATATATATATATATATATGTGTGTGTGTGTGTATCATCCACACTGGCTGTATCACAGTTCATCAGTTTGGCTAGACATCTGATTGCTTCAAGCCAGGATCGAAACCCGACTGATTTGGCATTAGTCAGAGATTCTACCCACAAGCTATTGTTGCACGGCAGAGCGGAAGGGAAATTTTAATGTTTTTACTATGTGAAAGACGTCAGTAGCTAGGAGAGTTCAATTCAAGTAGAAGAGTAATGCATTAGCAGCAGCAGCAGCCACTGTTTATAAAATCACCCCTTCCTCTCCGAGAGCTCAATCAAATTATTTCAAGAACATAGTCATCCACTCACACACACACATACATATAACAAGTACTTCTACAGATTCCCTAAAAAAATGAGCATACATGATGAAAAAAATACTACAAACTTAATAAGTTTTATCATTAAAATTTTTATGTTATTATTAAGAGGAGAGGCCAAAGGATTGTTTTAATTATTAAATTATATTTTTTCATCCTTTTAAAAACATTCGAAATTTTTTTTCTTGCATCATCCATGGATTAAAGATTAGTATAGCAAATTTTAACATCTTTTGTTTGCAATGAAAAAAAAACTGATTTGGAAATTCTTGTAAAAATCAAATAATTGTCCAATTTAAATGAAATTTTCAGGACTTATTCACAAATGAATGAAATCATTTTAGAAATCATTTTTCTTTTTTTTTTTTTTAGAATATCTTGGTAGAAATATTTTTTTTTTACGTATGTTAACCACTGCCCCACCCAATTTGTTTTATGAAATTTCAAAAAATTCATTTTTGTACCATTTCATGTTTATATGCAGAATTCCTTGGAGAAATTAAATCAATTTTATTTTTATATATAAAACAGGTACACTAACTACCAAAAATCTGCTCTGAATCATAAAATAAAAATTTCAATAAAACGAAGATATTATTTAATCAAAATAATGCTTACTTGCTTATATGAATAAGATATATTATGGATGCTATTGTCTTAAGGAAAAATATTTTTTCGATGAATAATAAATTTTTACAAGAATTATTTTCATTTTTTTTTTTTTTTTGTAAATTTTAATTAGAATAATTTATAATGTTTTAAATCTTTTAAATTTCTGCATTAATTTGTAGTGGTGATATTGTTATTAGGTAAAAACTATACTTATTAATCATAAGTGGAAAAGCTTACTACAATTCAGAAGCCCCCAATATTTTAAAAAGAATTCTGAATTTTTTTTTGAGTGTATAAACATGCCAATTTTTGTAAATATGGATGTCCATACATGACATTATCAGAAAATAAGTTTAATAACCATAGTAAATTTAAGACCAAAGTACCTAAAATTCAATAAAACATTATATTATGGAGATTATTTTCCTAAATTTTAAAGATTACTGGGTAGTTTACAGTTATATAAAAAAAGGTGCAGACTATATTCTTCAAGTAAATTGTACAGATATGTCCACTGACGAAAAACAGATAAACTGTCATTCAAGATATCAACACCTGAAATAAACAGCTACAGCTCTGTTAAAAAAACGCATTTCTGTGGTATTTTAAACTAAAAGTAATATTTGTTTCAAATCAGATTAAATTTTAAATCAGCTAATATTTCACTTCAGAAAAGTACATTTTATTTTTGAAAAATTTTTTAATAAAGAGAATTACATTCTGTTGACAGATGGCTAAAAATGGCACTAAAATCAGCAATTGTTATTAATTAAAAAAAAGAAAAGTAACTCCTTCAAGTCTATTTAAATTAGTTTTGAAATACAAAGTATTTTGCTTATTAGAAATATTAAATTTAATCTATAAAGATTTTTCATTTTTAAAAATTCATTTTAAACCATAGGTATCGTGTTTCTTTGGAGGTACCTATATATATATATATATATATATATATATATATATATATATATATATATACTCCAGGGAAATCCAGTTGAACGCTCTTGAGAAATGGGTAATTTTAAAAACAGTGGCTTCTACTGCTATTAACGTGTTCTGCTCTTCAACTGAATTGAGCTATCCAAGCCACTGGCATATTTCGTATAGAAAACATTAAAATTTCCCTTTCTCTCTGCCGTGCGATGATAGCCTAAGTGTAGGATCTCTGACTGATACCAAATCTGTTGGGTTTCGATCCTGGCTTGAAGCAATCGGATGTCTAGTCACACTGAAGAGCTGTAATACAGCAAAACAGTCTGTTGGAAAATAAAATTCATTGGAAGATGCTTTATGTTTTGGGTATGAAAAAAATGATTAGACATGTGCTTTCAAGAAGACCTGAACAGGAAAATGTGCTTTTTTTAAAAAACAGAAATTGAACTTTGATGAGCTGTAATCCTCTCTGTGGCTGAGCAGTCTAAAGCCTGCCAGATCATATAGCGGTTCCTCCTACAAAAAGAGACACTGGTTTGAACACTGCCAGAGAGCAGATTTTCTTTATGGGGTTTCTCAGACATGCAGTGCTGAGGACATAATTCACACTTTTAGTATTTCATTTTCGAGGCGAGTAATTATCAATTGATAGAGATATTATTATTATAGACACACTATTTCAACTAAGTACCCTTTAGTCAACATCAGGTGTCCATTGGTGACCAGAGGGTACATGGTCAAAACGTTGTCTATACTAATAATCATACAGAGTGCGACGGATAAATTGTCGTCTAAATTACACAAAAAAAGAAATTAACAACCGACATTTCATTTTAACAGACAGGATTTACCAAAATTACACAAAAATATCTTCAAATAGTAAAGAGTAGATTTATTCAATAAAATCACCATTGGCTTCAACCATGGCCTCCAGATGATTTCAGAACTCCTGCAACTCTTCTGGATGGTCTCCTTGTATAAGTTGGTGAATACTGCCATAATCCTTGCCTTCAGTTCATCTTTGGTGTTACAAGGAATTTTGTTGGTCTCTCGCTCAACTGCTCTCCACACATAATCATCAAGGATGTTGCAGTCTGGAGAGTTAGGTGACCAGATGCATGTAGTGATGGGGGGTCACAGAAAATGTCTGACAGCCATGACTGGGTTCTCCTGTTTGTATGGCATGGTGCAGAGTCCTGTTGCCAGACGTAATGTCTACCAGCAGCCACCCTGTTGACCTAGAACATACCTCTTCAAGGCACTCGATTTAAGCTCTGTGTTGCATCTGAGGCTCTCACCAACAAATTTGAGAGTTCTTTTCTTATCAGAACAATCGAAATGAGTTTTCCAAGCTGCCGTACTTTTGTAATCACCATTAGACTCATCCAACTCTTTCCGAATCCTCTGCACTGTCCTCAGATTGACACCCACTCTGAAATATTTGTATGAGAGATTCCGGTGTGAATTTCAGGCAGTACAGCATGCTGTTTCCAGATTTCTGGCAGAGTGAATTGCAGTATGGTGTTCTTTTTTTCACAGATGGTGCCCAACTGACCCTACTATACTGTGCAGTTGACAAAACCAAAAACAACACGCATGCATGAAAGTAAAAATATAAAATGGTGACAATTTACCCATCACAACCTGTATAATCTATGTCAACCAAGATAAAATCAATAGGTCAAAATAAAACTAGTATATTGTAATTCACACTGAATAAACAGGGCATCTACTCAAATATGGGTAACTTCAAAATAACATCTGGAATGATAAAAAATAATGATGGATGTAAAATACATCAATTCTCTGGAGATAGGTGTATTGTGTCAGCAATAAATTTTTCAAACATGTCTGGTCGAATTATATTGTCAAATTCTGTCTCTCAAATTCTTTATTCAATTTGTTGAGTTGTTTTATTGGTAGATTCGACAAAAGTCCATATTTATATAATTAAAAAAAAGAAACAAACTTTGGCAAATTTACCAAGAATAAAACCAAAAATTTGTAAATTTTAAAAATCTAATAAAAAAATTTGAGTCAGAACTTCTCAATATTAATCAACTAAATTTATATATATATTATAATTTTTACATACGGACAAAAAACAACTTCCTCACCACAATTGATGCATTCTTGTTTCAATGCAGCTGCATCTCAACTGGTGAGAACCAAAAGTGGTTATGAACAATTCTATTTACAAGCAAGCCGCTTATGGGAAAAAAAATTGTTCATGACCATTTTTGCTTCTCACCAGTCGAGATGCAGCTGCATCGAAACAAGAATGCATCTTTGTAGTGTATCTGTCTGTATGTAAAAATTATAATAAATAATTATTGCTTTACTCTTGGTACTGAGCCCTCTTTTGAATTAATGCTGTGAACATTAGAATTTATATTATTTTCATTCTCATTACATTTGGATATATATATATATATATATATATATATATATATATATATATATACACAGACACTACGGTTTAAAAGTTTGAATCCACCCTCAGAATTAACATGGAATGGACTTAGAAGAGTGAAAAAAAAAAAAAAATGAAAAAGAGCTCTTAGAGTCATTAAAAAAAGAATGAAATCAATTATCAAACTTATACTTTGAGAAACTTTTGTAATGAATTCCAAAAATTTGTGCTGTAGTAATCAAGGCTGCAGAAGGATATTTTGACAAGAGCAAAATTTAATCATAAAATGCTTCTTTTTTTTTTTAAGTCAGAAAATTTCTAATAAATAATCATGTCTCACTTTTTTAACTATGTATAATAATTTTCTCTTATTTAAAATACGAAACAAATATGTTTTGGGCCAATTAAAAAAATTACCTGGGGTTTCCTCAAACTTTTGAACTGTAGTGTGTGTGTGTATATATATATATATATATATATATATATATATATATTTAAAAATTATAGCATAAATATGTTATAAATTTACTACAAAAATAGCCATTTTGTTTCAACACATCTTGTGTCTTATCAAGTGATGATGTTGAATGTAGATTGTAGAACCTACCAATCTACATTCAACATCATCACTTGATAAGACATCAGAGGTGTTGAAACAAAATGGCTATTTTTGTAGTGATTTTATAACATATTTATTTTATAATTTTTAAATAAATATTTATATTCGCTCTACTCTGTATTGCGCACTCTTTTAAGAATAGTAATTGTCGGTGATTGGAATTTATTCCATATACACTAATCATACACTTGTATGTATATATATATATATATATATATATGATTGTCATATCTTACTCCTATCTTAGAGCCCCATCACTCTTCACATCATTTGTGATGGCATTCATCTTTCAGTATCCATGGCCCAAGATGTCTGTTGAGACAAGAATTTGATTAAATAGGTATCAGACATATATGACATAAATCATACCCTTAATTAGATCTGTATTACCTACAACTCTCCTGTGTACCACCATAGGCCTTCTCATTCCAAATAATGATCTACAAACCTTGTTGCAAACATCACAAGTGTTGTTGGTTGGATGATGGGGTAGATTGGCATAGTATATGCTCATATACACACACGTGCATATGCATATATATATATATATATATATATATATATATATATATATATAGCTAAACCTAGAGAGCCAGACAAACCTACCAAGGTTTCACCTAAGCGGATCGTCAGGGAAGGCTGGCTAACGAGGTAAAAAAAGAGAATGGAATATATAGTCAATAAATAAAAGACCATAACCATGTGACCCCCCCAAATATATATATATATTTTTTTTTTCTTCATTATTTATTATATTCTTTATACTTTTATTATTTTTTTTTTTTGATTGAATAAATAATTCCATCCCTGTTGATCTGTGTTTTTCTTTTTGAACCCCACCTCCCTCTTTTATCTATTTTGAATAAATGGAATTCCCAGACCCTCTTGGTTGTTTGGTGTTTTTTATTTATTTTTTTTTTTTAATGGGGTCATGTGGTTATAGTCTTTTGTTTATTGACTATATATTCCGTTCTCTTTTTTTACCTTGTTAGCCAGCCTCCCCTGATGATCTGTTTAGGTGAAACCTTGGTAGGTTTGTCTGGCTCTCTAGGTTGAACTAGGTCTGTTCTACTCATTGTATTGAGCATTTTATTTAGTTATTTTGGGTACTCGCATCGGGTTTTTTTTTTCTTTGGGCCTTGAACTCGTATGCTGGATGATTATTTTCAATTAACGTACATGTTCTTGGTTCTTTCTTTTTTCATACCTTTTTTTTCCCTTTAGTGTTGGCTTGTTTATTTGCAAATCAATATACCGAAGGTTTTCTGAGCGAGTATAGTTTCTTATACTCATAAGATTTCAATTAAGAATATATATATATATATATATATATATATATATATATATATATATATATGTGTGTGTGTGTGAAAATTATTTTTAGACAGAGTGTACCTGTGAAGGAAGATAAAGATTAAAAAAACAATAGAAAAAACTATTCTTAGCCGATGTGTTTCATCCTCCAAAGGACTTTATCAAGGCAAATCTAAGGATTTCTTTATTTTGTTGCACATGTTTATACACAAGAGCAAGGATGTCAGCCACCTGATGAATATTCATGAACGTTGTCAAATTCAAAGCCTTGGTGAACCAATAACATTTTTGCTCTTGTATATAAACACATGCGACAAAATAAATTCTTCCATTTGCCTTGACCAAGTCCACCAGAGGATGAAACAAGTTGGGTAAGAATAGTTTTCCTCATCTTTTTATATATATATATATATATATATATATATATATATATATATAGGGTTGGTGCATAATTATCAGGCGTTTTGTAGGTGATTTACTTGTTAATAAAAATTGCTGTTTTGTTTACTTTTTTTAATAAAAATATTATCTTATTTTCAGGTTATAAAAATGCATGTCGATAATCATAGGCTCCAGAATAATCATTTAAAAATGTTATTGTTGAATTGTTATGTTGCTTTTTTCATAATAAATATTGTTTAAAAATGCCTGATAATTATGCACCAACCATATATATATATATATATATAAAAGTGAACATTGAAGTCAACACTCAGAGGCGACAGGCTGTTTTATGCTAGACTCAATTGGCGCCCTGCCGACTGCGTCTATCATGAAGCAGCTTGGTTACCTTGAGGCGGGCAGTGTAATGGATAGCAAGCTTGGCTCGCTAGAACAATTACGACTGAGTAGTGAGTTCGATCCTCACTGGGTGTCCCCTAATTTCGGCCTTGTGCCACATCTAAGCTACGCCTGGAAAACATTGGGCACTTCGAGGCGGTATAATAGTAAGCAAGCTTGGCTCACTAGAACAATTACGACTGAGTAGTGAGTTCGATCCTCACTGGGTGCCCCCTAATTTCGGCCTTGCGCCACATCTAAGCTACGCTTGGAAAATCACTATCATGAAGCACCTTGTCACCTCTGAGTGTTGACTTCAATGTTCACATATGCTCTATCGCTGATATTGAGCACTTTATCCCATAAATATAGCACACTTCAAAACTATATTTCTGTATACATATATATATATATATATATATAGAGAGAGAGAGAGAGAGAGAGAGATATTTTAAAGTTGTTACTGTTATATGCGTAACAACTTAAAATATATATATAAGTTGTTACATATGAACAAACAAGTAATCACAACAAAGATGCATATTTGTTTCGAGGCTCAAATCTAAGCACCTCATCAGGTGCTGAACAAAGATGAATATGACCTGATGAAGTGCTTAGGTTTAAGCCCCGAAACAAATATGCGCCTTTGTCATGATTACTTGTCAGTTCATATGTAACGACTTATAATAAAAAAAATATTGCTTTAATTTTGGTATTGAGCCCTCTTTCAAATTAATGTTATCAATGTTTGAATTTATATTCGTTTCATTCCCATTACATTTGGAGATATATAGTTTACGAAAAACTAGGTAATCTGTATGGGTAAACCTAAGGAGGATAAAATCCAGAGAGCTCAATGTAAATCCAGAGCAAATAATTTAAATAAAAACAGACCACTTTAAGGTTCCATGTAATAAATTATTTCACCACAGCCCTTTTAAAAAGAACTGCAGATCATAAGACTTTACTTCCAAACAAAAAATGAAAAGAAAAATTTAAAAACTTAATTTACATATGTTTAATATGGCCTGTCAAAAATGTGTAAATTTTTCTTTTCATTTTTTGTTTGGAAGTAAAGTCTGATGATCTGCAGTCCTTTAAAAGGGCTGTGGTGAAATAATTTATTACATGGAACCATAAAGTGGTCTGTTTTTATTTAAATTATATATATATATATATATATATATATATATATTATGCTATATTTAGTATTGGCACATGTTTGAGTTGACATCAGTTTCTTTTTTTAAATGGTGAACTTAATGTCTAGAGCTGTGTTTCTCAACTGTTGCATCTGGGAACACTAATGCACCCTGAAAGGTAGCCAAGTGCACCTAAAGTTAGCAGGAGAGTAGTTTATAAATTAATTTTAAAAATATCTTTATTCTTAAAAAAAAAAGCTAGAGATACCAAGCACATGGCTTCTATGTTGAAGTCAAGACTTTGTCACTTAATATTTTAAAGTGGATGCTAAATTCCTTACTCTTTAAGGAGTAGATAATCTTTTGCCTTTGAATCAGACTCTCTCTCTCTGTGCAGCATTTTTCATAAATCCCCTTTGAAGTAAATCTGTTAATCTTCTTTGAAAATGCTAAACCAAAATTTAATGACTAATTTTTCCTATTTATATCTTTTGGAATGCTGCCATCTTTATTGCCATATTCATGACGTTTCGGCTGTTTTATGCTCCATCCTTCTTCAGGTGATATATGTTGGAATTTTGAACTGAACCAATTATTTACCCCATGGCAGGTAGATTGCTCTAATTCCACATGCCATGCCTTTTTTTTGGTGGGGGGATATCTCAGCTTCAGTTAATTTCCTTCAGGAACTCAACTCTCCAAGTTTCTGTTACCTGTGGCCAGTTATTGAACTCGTAACTCTTTGGATCAAGTCACACTTTGGATTACTTCAACCAACTCTTTTATCTACTGGGCCATATCTCCTAGGGGACATAATTGAGTGAATTTTGGGGACTGAAACTGAGATATCCCCCCAAAAAAAAGGCATGGCATGTGGAATTAGAACAATCTACACCCATGGACTAAATAAAGGGTTCGGTTTGAAATTCCAACGTATATCACCTGAAGAAGGCTGGCGTGTAGAACGGCTGAAATGTTGTGAATGTGGCAATAAAGATGAGGACAACAGTTCAAATGATGTAAATAGAATTCCTCATCTCAGAAATATTGGCAGACAGTTTTTCCTAATTATTAGGTTGGTGCAAAAATAATGACGTAATAATGTCATTTTTTGACGTTATACGTCAAAAAATGACATTATTACGTCATTATTTTTGCACCAACCTAATAATATTTTAAAGCGTGAGTTTTAGTTAATTTACAAGTGCACCCTGAATCAAAAAAAAAAAAAAAATAGTTGAAAAACATTGGCCTATAGATTAATGGTGTTACTAAAAAAAAATATGCCTCCTGAGTGGAAATGAACCTGTATTCCCTCTTTAATTGGGAAGTATATTTTCTTTCAGTCTCTCAGTCGGTAGACATTAATTTCACTGTTAAAAAGAAAAAGGAATAAAATATTGAAAGAAAATCAGATGTCCATTCAAACATGTATACCCACTATATATAGCATTTATATTAGGTTGGTGCAAAAATAATGACGTAATAATGTCGTTTTTGACGTATTTTTTAACGTCAAAAAACGACATTATTACGTCATTATTTTTGCACCAACCTAATAGTAATAAAATATATATTTGAATAGGGTGGGTAATTGAATGACTAAATGCAAAAATCATTTGTGACACGTTTCGTCCTTCGAAAGGACTTCTTCAGACTAAATGTTTTTATTGAGTGGATCATGTATATGTAGGGAGAGGGAACAAAGTACAGACAAATGTTGGTTATAATTATACTTTGAGAGAAGTGCTGAAAATGTTGGGATGCTTAAATTTAAATTTTAAATTTTTGGCGTCCAATCTATCTATCTGTTCTTGTTCAGTTTCCTACCACTTCTGTTTTTATCACTATCGTTTTTAAATATAGTCCAATGTAACAGCAGCATTCTTGTTAAAAAAAGAAAATGGTGACATGCTGTATGAACCTGGATGTAAGTTAACCCTGGAAAATATTTGTACATCAAGTAAAAAAAAAAAAAAAAAAAAAATAAATAATATGTCCACCAATGACTTATTTCCAACAGCGTTAGCAAAAAATATCTTGCATTGGTATGGACATTTCAACAATATGTGCTTGTTTGTGTTTTCTCAACTGCGCAGACGTTGAAAACCGTAACTCGCACATGTCACACTGGTAGGGTTTCTCCCCAGTGTGCTTTCGTCTGTGTTCAGTCAATCGTGAATTAACAGCAAATTTCGCATCACAAATTTCACACTGAAAGGGTTTTTCACCCGTGTGTGTACGCATGTGTTCAGTCAGTCTTGAGTTCACCGAAAATCTTGACTCACAAATGTCACACTGGAAAGGTTTTTCTCCAGTGTGCGTACGTATGTGCTTCTTTAAAATTGAATTGTCTGCAAATTTGGCCCCGCAAATGTCACAAGGGTAAGGTTTTTCTCCAGTGTGTGATCGCATGTGCCTTTTAAGGTGTGAACCTAATGAAAAGTTTGAGCCGCAGACATCACAGTGGAACGGTTTCTCCCCAGTGTGAGAAACCATGTGCCTCTTAAGATTAGAATTCACCGCAAACTGAGCCCCACAAATGTCACAGTGGAACGGCTTTTCCCCCATATGGAGCCGTATGTGTTTTTTAAGACTCGAACTGTGGGAGAATTTTGTCCCGCACATATCACAGTGAAAGGGTTTCTCTCCGGTGTGTATCTGTACATGTGTTTTGAGTGTTGTGCTGTGAGCAAATTTTGTGTTACAAACATGACACTGAAAGGGTTTTTCACCAGTGTGCACCCTCATGTGCCTCTGGAGTTGTGACCTATGTAGAAATACTAGGCGACAAATTTCACAGTGGAATGGTTTTTTACTCTTGTGGATACTGGTGTGGTATTCAAGGTTGGAATTGTCAGAAAAATTAATTTTGCACATTTCGCAATAAAACAGCTTTTCCTTGGCAGGTGTGTGTTCATTTAGGTCCGCATTGTGATTTCTGGAGCCATCGAGATGGCTGCTTTCAAATTCTGTACTTGTTTGCTCGACAGTTTCCATGTTGCGACATATGACCATAGAAAAGATCCACGGTTACTCTTTCCGTTTTAGTCTGTCAGCTTTTTGCCTTCCCCCGCAAATTGGGAAAGAGAGAAAAATTAAAATCCCTTGACCTTTCATCTGAAAAACTCAGTAGTAATTTTCCTCAGTTGTTTGCCTTGCGTTAGGTGAATGAAGCGCTCCTTTATAAACAAATCATAGATAGGCGTTTCCTAATGGCGTTTTACAATTTGTTCCCCTGAAAACTCCCAAAATTCTAATTGGCACATTTTATTGTATGCCTTGATGCAATAAAGGCATTGAGCCATGCTTGCAGCATTAAAATCCCAGTCGTTTTCCTCCCAACACAATGTCACCTGAAAAATAAATGAACAAAAATAATATGTAGTTATTTCTAACAGATTTAGAATATGGCATGATTTAAACACTTGTTAAAGACTTTCGTTTAAAAAAAAAAAAAAAAAAATTGTCTTGGGTATAAAACTACATCCAACAGCAAGGCCTCTGATCAGGAGGTTTTGAACAGTGTGGAACCACCTCTTAATTGCTGATGTTCCCAGGTCCACCCTGACCTGGAGTGCTAGCACCTGTTAGGGTCCTAGCTATGGACAAATAGTTAACCCCAAAACTGAGGTAAAAAGCAGTATAAAAGTGTAATAAATAGGTTTTAATATTAGAAATACTTTGTTAAAAATTATTACCAGCAATAAATTTTTGAAGGAAAAAAAAAACTATTACCAGCAATATATTTTTGAAAAAAATATTACCAGCAATATATTTTTGAAAAAAATATTACCAGCAATACGTTTTTGAAAATTATATTACCAGCAATACGTTTTTGAAAATAATATTACCAGCAATATGTTTTTGAAAATAATATTACCAGCTATACATTTTTGAGGAAAAAATATTACCAGAAATAGATTTTTGAGAAAAAATATTACCAGGAAAACAAAAAGATGTCAGCAATTAAGAAGTGTTTCCACACTCCTAAAAACCTATTGATCAGAGGCTTTGCTGTTGAACATAGTTTATTGTCTTACCCAGGACGCGGATGTAGTTTATCGTCATACCCAGGATGCGTGCCATGCATGATACACACTTAGGCGATCATGTATCTTTTGATAGATGACTGACGAAGCTGATTTTTTTTTCCCCACATTAGGTTGCCATTACTTTCTGCGGTAGATCAGTTGCCATCCAAGGCTATGGAACCTGGTCTGTCCTATTTATCCATAGCTGGGGGGAAAAGAAGAGGATTCATACCTTTCTTGAAAGTATTAGCATGAATGTGATGGATTCAACTGGAATTTGAACTCGGCTCTCCGGTTCCTCAATCCGAGCCACTATCCAGGACTTACATCATTGATATATGCATATCGTTTTTGATTTTTTGAATTAAAAAAAAAAAAAAAAAAAAATTAACTTTTCTTAAAAACTTTTTTCCATGGAATATTTTTTCTGAAGGACATGCACAAACATTCAGGGAGGATGATTATTTATCTTAAAAGAAAAATAAACAGATATACACACTTATATTAATTTTTGTTCTTTAAAGGAAATTTTTAGTGAAAAAGCAAGAAAAAAGTCTTTTTTCACACACATAACAGCTAAGTTCAGGGATCAATTTTACACTGCATAGATATTATGAACAGGAAGTACCTTCTAAAAGAAAATATTTTTCGATACTGACAAATGTTGTGCCTCAAGAAAGGTCTACTGAATGCTAATCTATAAAAATTTTTTTCCTATGTTTCACGAGTGGACCAGTCTCCTTAAAGAGTACTGAATACAAAAAAAATAAAAATGACAGATAATTCTACAATTTTTAAAAATCTAAAATCTAATTTACACTACTTACATTGTTCAAACTGTTGTCCTTGTCATATTCATAACGTTTCGGACATTATACACTCCAGCCTTCTTCAGGCGATATATGTCAGCATTTCAAACTGAACCCTTTATTTAGTCCACTGAACAATCTACCCAAGTGGACTAAATAAAAGATTCGGTTAGAAATTCCAACATATATCACCTGAAGGAGGATGGAGCATAAAACAGCCGAAACGTCATGAATATGGCAATAAAGATGAGGATAACTATCTGAACAATGTAAATAGTGTAAATAGTTATGATACCTCATCTCAAAAATATAGATAAATATAAATTACCAGCTAACACGTCTATGGGATACAGCCGGCAAAAATTGGGGAGTCCTGGTCATATCCAGTCATGTCTCAAGTAAAACGCTTGCTTCAATAATTGCTGAAAGCTTTCAACACGTATATTACTTTTTTAAATGTTATCAACCTTTGACAATCATTTTGTTTGTTTTAATCATTTCACTCCAAGCAAGACAATAAAGCCACTAAGATGCAAGGGGTTACTGAAAGTGATTGCTAACTATTACAACACGGCAAAGACAGATAATAATGATTGACATTACATTCAAATTTTTGAAGATCAAAGTTGACAGGAAAACAAGAAGTCGGACAAGAGTTCCACAAGTGAGAAGAAATTTTTAGCATAGAACTCAGTTACATCTAGCAATTCCAACTGTAAAATGAGGAGACCTAACTGCCAATCTAGTACTATGCTTAATTTCATAAATCAAGGTACCAAAGAGAAAACCTCTTCAGAACATTTTGGCAGTGGGAAAGAGACTAGAGATGAGTTGTCAGGTGATGACGAATAACTTCTTTGGATTTTGTCAAGAATTTCTAGACACTTGTTAGAAGCATCAGACCAGATGTGGCAACAATATTCAATGCATCGACAAATGGTATAAAGGTGTAAGACAGATTCTGGTAAGAAAAATTGTCTAGAACAAAACTGAACCAACTTTCCTAGCATCAGACCTAGCACTTGATTCAATATAATCATTCTATTTCATATCAGTGGAAAATGTTAGCCTGAGAAGGCACAAGGAGTCACTCCCCTGGTGGTTAGCATCAGCCATACTGATGGAAGGCAAAAAGTGTTTCTCTAAGACAATTAAAAGAGAGCAGGCATTGAAATTAACATGCCATTTCTTGCCCCAGTTAACAACAGCTTGTATGTTTTTTTTTTAGATCAGTTGCCAATTTGACATTATTGAACCTATTAAATTTACAATTAAGACAGGCGTAAATAGTGCCTCATCAGTATTTTTACTGGGTTGAGAACTGATGACCTGGAATGTTGGTGATTAAAATTAGAAACAAAGTAGGTCCAAGGATAGAAAAAGATCTAGAAGAGTGGCCATTCAAGACGACTTTCATTTCAAGATTTGATAAGAAAGTTTGAATCAAATCAAAAATTAAGTCAGAAACATCTTAGAACACAAAAAGATCACTTTCTAGGATGGAAGGTTTCTGGGGATTTATGACTAACAGTTACGTCGAGATATGAGGTCAGCAAATAAATAAAAACTTTCAGAATCAAGTGCCATTTTATTTAAATTCAGTCAGTTATGTGCCATGTGTGATACACGCTGGGGCAACCATGTATCTTTCGATGCATGACTGACGAGGCAGATTTTATTTTTCCTCCACAGTAGGTTGCCATTTCTTTCTGCAGTAGGCCATTTGCCATCCAAGGTGATAGAACCCAGTCTGTGCTGTTATTTACCCATAGCTGGGAGGAGAAGAAGAGGATTCATACCTTTCCCAAGGTTATTAGCACATAAGTGAATGCAGATTTTTTTCCATCTGTCCTGCTATTTACCCATAGCTGGGGGGAGAATAAGATGATTCATACCGAAAGCTATTAGCACGTAAGTGAATGCAATGGATCTGATTGGAATTTGAACTCGGCTCTCTGATTCCTCAATCCAAGCCGCTATCCATTACTCCACTGTAGTATTCATATAAAATAGAAATTTTATTGTAACTTAATAATGGATCATATGCAATATCGCGGAACAATTCAACTAGAAAATTTGTAAATAAATAAAAATATATCTAAATGCAAATTAGACGTCATAGATTTTAATTTTTAATTAGATCATTATTCTCTCTTATAAATAAACATAGTTTTGCGACAATTTTTAATATCAACTTTTCTTGTTAAAAAGTTGAATAATTTTAACTTAACACATTCAACCTTATAGATAAAAAAAAAAAAATATTGAATGTTAGTATCTCTCTTTTAGTTTTAGAATAACAAATTCATGGATTTGGACAAAACAGGACCGCCAGAATGACTTCAAAATCCGCAAAAATTTTTCATCCTTTTATATAGTCACTTGTGTTTATTTTATTTTTTGTCATGTAAATAGAAAAAAAAAAACAAATGTTGATAGGATCGCGAGGGTGACAAAGCACTGCCCGGGGTCATCACCAATCAGCCTCCCCCACCACGGTTGGGGTTAGTATTGTAGAATATTGGTTAGCTTGCAAGTGGTCTGATAGACAAGTAATATTTATCCTCCTCTCCACCCCCCCGCCCCCAACCAGCTATGGGTAAATAGCAGGACAGACCGGATTCTACAGTCTTGGATGGCAACTGGTCAACTGCAGAAAAAAAAAAAAAAAGGCAACCTACTGCGGAAAAAAAAAAAATCTGCCTCGTCAGTCGTGTATCGTAAGATACATGATCGCATAAGTGTCTATCATGTATGGTACATAACTGACGTTATAAAAATTGAGATGTAGTAGAGAGTGGGAGGCCTGGGGGGGGGCGTGTAATAGATTCAGAAGTGGGGCATGAGACCCTTGCACCAGCCCTTACTGGAAGCTTCAATCAAGAAAATCAACATCAATAACGCCAACCGTGTTTTCAATTTCATACAAATTCAAGAAGTAATAATAAACTGTTTATTTATTATTAAATCGAACAAAATGATTGAAAATGATTGATTATCTGTCCTTTTTTTTGACAAAAAGAAAAACAACAAAAAACAATATTTTTAAGTTAAAAATATTTCGTGGAGGTACCTATTTTTAACGAAAATTTCAGACGTGCTAGGAACGATTTAAAAAATGTAAAAAAATACCCCCAAATACTTTGATCTTTCCTCTTTAAATAATAATATGAATTGAACTAATGAACATTAGACGATAAAATTTTGTTTTCGTCAAGTTCGGCGTCTTTTTCATCATGCTATGCTCTTTTGTTTACATTTTCGTGGAGGTACCTAAATAAACACAACAGTATTAAATAATGATTACAATTATTATTCAATATTGCATTGCACCTTTGAATTCTTTCCGTGTCAATGAATAAACTCTGCAAGTGCAAAGCATTGCTTTCATTATTTATTTTTATTTGCATCTTATTCTTCTCTCTATCACTTGTTGGTTCAGCAGTGTTTTGGGTCAATGAATATTGGTGGTAACCCGTGAAGGTTTTTTCATTGCAATGATCAAATTCAAATCAAAAAGTTTTCTGGTTGAGTCTAATAAGCGGCCCCACATCGGACCATATGGTTGTGCCAGGTCCTAGTACACACTTTTATTGCGGGATCGGAATACGTGTGATAAAAAAAAAAGCAAGCAATATGACGACAAACTTGAAATTAATGAAAAATAAAATGCTTCACCTCAAAAAGAATTTTTTGAAAATAGTTAGAATTTGAATGCAAGTATTGATAATTTTTTAGAGGTGAAACTAAGATTGTTATTTTTTTTTTTTAATTATTAAATTTAATTAAAAACTAAAAAAAAAAAAAAACCTTTTAAATTAATTTAGTTTACTTACAACACAGTTTGAGTTTTGCTTAAAGCAGCAGAGAAATGATCACAGATTTTTTTTTTTTTTTTTTTTAAATAACTGGACTTTCTAATGGAAATTATCAAAGGTATTTAAAATTTTAAAAAAAGCATTTGTTTTGAAAATAATCCTTATTTAAATCGAAGAGAGACAAAGAAAGGGAATAAACATAAAAAGTTAAAAGTAAAACTAAAAGTAAAACGAAACAAATACAATAATGGAATTTTAGTTAAATTTTGATGCCCTCTCCGCAAAAAACAAAAACAAAAAAAATTGATTGGAGATATTGTTGATGTATTTTTTTTACTATTATTAATAAATTATTTTAATGGTTACAAATACAAGTTTATTTATGATATGGATTAATTTATAAACACTAAACACAAATCTAGTTTTACTCACGTCGCATATGAGCTCAAAAAACTAACTAAAAAAACAGTAGTAAAATGTCTAAAAAACAAAAAAAAAAAGTATTTTTAAAGTTTTTGTGGCATCTTTATTTAATGAATTTTTAAGATTTAAATAACATTTAAAAATAAAAAACAAACAAACACAATAACAATTAAGTAACATTAACTAAAAATCGTAGTTTTAATCAGATACAGGAATAAAAATAATTATTAATTTAAAAACGTTTTTTTAAAAAATAATGTAAGCGTTGAATTGAAACATAAAAGCTTTTTCCAATGTTTTTAGAATCAAAATTCAAAATATGACATATTAATTTTTTTTTTTTAATTATTTAAAAAAATTAAGAAAAATAGAGATTTTTTTTTTCTGTCAAACTGAAAATAGAGCAGATCTTTTCCGAATAGCTGATTCTGTTGTATTTTCTCACTTTTTCAAAACAAATTAAAACAAATAAGTAAAAAAAAAAATTTACAAAAAAAATAAAATAAAAAAATTAAAATAATAAAAAAAATATTACAATAAAAAAAAAAAGACAATTCTCCCCCAAAAAGTTAAGATTAAGAATCAAATTAAACCTGGTCAATTAGCATTTAAAAAAAAAAAAAAAAAAAAAAAAGAATAGAAAAATACAAGCAAACAATTTTGTAGGATTTAAAAAAAATAAAGACCATCGTCTGATTCTGAAACCAAAAAATAAATCAAATGATCATTTCTTTTTCTTAATTTTTTTTAAAGTCAATAAAAAAAAAACAGACTTACCTACATTCTTTTTGTATTGTTATGTCAGCTGCTCTGGTCTTTTCGTCGACATAACAACAGTTGAAAAAGAAAGCAAACAGTCAAATATCTATGTAACATTTACTTAGAATAAAGAATCAATCGAGTTCATTTTTATATAGAAACTTTTTTTTTCTTTTTATGACTCTTGAAGCAGTCAAACACGCGTAACAAAACGGTGAATGACGAAATTAATTCCTCGTGCAATTATTACCGTTATCAACGACCTTAGATTGAGTCAAAAATAATTTCCGTTTCTTGTTTATCTGTAAATGCTGCTTCTGTATCTGATTAAAACTACGATTTTTAGTTAATGTTATAATTGTTATTGTTTGTTTGTTTTTTATTTTTAAATGTTATTTATGCGTTGAGGTTATCAAATGTAATTGCGTGTTCTAAGAGCATTTATCTATTATACAATTATTATATAATGATTCAAGAAAAAAAACAACGAGACTCCAATTGTGCATCAATAATAAAATATATATTGAAACAATAACATACAAAACAATCATGCAATGTGTAGTAATTAAGGGAGAAAAAGTTGCTTCCCTTCAACTGTATTCTGATTAAGATTGAATGTTCAAAAGAATTTCTCTTGGATAAGAATGTTCAGGATTCTATGTTGAATAGAGTCTGGTGTTAGAATAGAATACAGTTAATTAAGAAGTGTGTTGTTTTGAGAAATTAAGCAAGAACTGGATCATGAACTTGGCTTAATCACAGAGAGGAAGAAATGTGTAATTTGATACAAAATCTATGTCTGTGTGTGCTTTGTGAGTAAAGTTGTGGATTTGTGTAGACAGGCGTAAATGGCTGGACTCTACTGATGACTTGCGAGAAAGTCGGTAAGAGTTGTTGGCAATGATCTTTAACGTCTGACCGCACGATTAAGATGGGAGCTCTTGAAGATTACATCTTGGCAGCAAGGAAAAAGATGAATGAAGAGAACATGAGAGAGGCTTATTCGTGTTTTGTTTATATGAGGCTGTGTCCCACGTGACAGGATCCAGCCTTGTTCATGGGAAAATTATTCCTCACGTGCAGGCGATTTGATTGGTCAATTCTGATCAATCAGCAAGCTAGTTTTGAGGAGATTAGCCAATGAATGCTTGCTGTATGATCTGTATGTATGTATGTATGCATGTGTGATGGTGATGATGATCGCTACATATCAAATCTGTTCTTTTTAAGAGATAAACTACCATTTTGGTTATCGGTGGGGTTTTGTGCGGAAAGAGTGGATGAAGTTAAGTTTCTGGCCACGTGTATTGCAGGGAATCTCTTCAGGAGTGTCAATGTCATTGCGTTAGTGAAGAAGGCGAAGCAATGACTCTATTTACTAAGAATTCTCATAAAATATAATTTACAAAGTGAACTGCTGCTAACTTTCAACTGTTGCTCTGATGAGAGTGTGCTGGTATACTGTATCACTGTTTGGGCTGCCATCAGCTTGGCAGCAGACAAGAGAGCCCCCCTCCCCCACAAGGATTATAGATATTGTCCAGCAAATAACTGGCTGCTTGCTGCTCCCCTTAAAAGACATTTTGAATTCTTGTTGTCGTAGCAGACCAAAACGCATAATGAAAGGCAGCAAATGTCCCGGGTACCACTTGTTTAAACTATTATCCTCAGGCTGACATTTTAGTTCCATTACTTCTAGGACATCCTTGGACCTTCTGCAAAATGAACACTGCTGTAATAGAGCAGTAGCCATAACTGAGTCATATTAAATGTATGAAATGTTGTTTGGTGACTTGAAGTACGTAGTAATCCTGAGCAAAGAAGTGGAGGTATTAAATGGAGAAAAACATGGAAGAGTAGTTAATTGAGTTGGAAGCTATAGAGGTTAAAGTGAACAGTTGATTTACCCATGCCAAAAAGATTTATGAAGGATGATAATGATGAAGAATCACACAAGTAATTCTAACAAAATAAGATAAGGAATTTATTCACAAATTTACATGCTTGAAGTAGTGTCAGTAGCTTGTTTCAGGAAAATAAATCAGAATTCTTAAAGTCCATAGTTTTAATGTATTGTGATGAAGAGGAAATGTTCATACAACAGATTAAACGATCTGACACAAAATAATGTTAAAAAATGTTTAAGACAAAGGTAAGAGAGTTCATAGCTCACCAACTGGATATATGGTTTGCATACACTCAAAAGTAGACAAAGAGAGATAGTTTGAAATACTTAGCTTTCTTGCATTATTGAGAGATCTTTCTTTGAAGTGTCGCATGCTTGTGAGAGGCTGGTAATATAGTTGGCGAATAATTTTACACTGGCAAGTACTTCAATGCTGGTCACGAGGAACTGAAATGGGACCTTTCTCATGACTTCAGACACTCTTTTCTAATTTAATTTTTCTCATTTTATATTGAAAGGAATTTTACATAGTGTCATGAATTTATTTCCTCCTTCTTCTTGGCTGACTAGTTAATTTCTGTGAAGGCAAGATTTTCATTGGTCACACTGGTTAATTTCTGTAAGAAGCAAAATCTCATACAGGCTTGTAAATTTCTTTCTTTCTTCCTCAGTTGTCTAGATTTGAAGTGAGTGGTTAAAGGGAGTTATTATTTCACATTCACTACAAACCTGATGCGGAAAAAATGTTTGATTTAAAAATATTAATTTGAACCTATAAAATAATTATGAGGAAAGATTTGAACCTGAAATAAAGCAAGTAAGATTCAGTATAACTGAAATTCCCTGCCTAGGCCCACAGCTCTGAGGAAGTTGTGACGATATGATTACTTTACCAAAATTCTGCCAAACCCAGAATAAATTGAGAAATGTTATTTTTAAACCCTATCTAACAGACTGACATAAAAATCATAGCAAATTGCTTAGTCTTGAGTAATTTAGAAGCACAGGTCACATGCAATGCTAACAGAAGTTTTTTTTTTTTTCTTTTCATGAAGAGGGTCTTAATGTGGGTGCCTAATTAATCAAAGTCCTCATTTGGGCTGTTATCCTTATAAGTATATACACACACACACACACACACACACCACTTTACTCAGTTTACACTAGGCAGCTGGAGCTATATAGTTATCCATATTTTTTTTTAATTCTGACAATTTTTTAAGTATTTTAAATATTATTACTTTTGTTTGTTCAGTGTTCATGTTTTTTTTTTTGTGTGTGTGTGTGTGTGGGTGGGTGACTGCTGTTCAATTTTATTTGTGCACTGCATCAGGTGGCAGGCTAGTAATTCCCAAAGCAAGGATATTTACCAGCCAACCCATCTGGTCAGACGTGGCACAGGGCCGAATTGTTTTGAATAAAATTAACAATAAGGATACTGCAATTGAGAGGCCTTGAAAAAGAATGCAGTGAAAAGGGAAGTAATATTAGAGAGCTTAGGGTTAAATAAAAGATTCACTTGAGAATTCCTTGCAGTTTACCCAGATTAATATACACCTGAGGAAGGCAGGAGGGTACAATGGTCGAAACGTGATAACAGCAGCATAGGCAGTGAAAATATCCAAAAATTAGGTTAAGTTTAATAAATTAGAATGAATAATCATGTGGCAAAAAATAAAAAAATTGTTGAATCCTGTGAGAAATTTTTTCTTTTTTTTTTTTTTTTTTTTAATATGCAAGATACAATGACAAAAATAATATTCAGAGTTTGGGTAAATGGTTCAGGCCATGAACTTTTCAGCAACTACTTGTACTTTTAAGAAAAAAAAAGTCAACAATTTGCATTGGCAATTTTTCTTTTTACTTTTATTCATAATGGGATAATATACATGAAATTGTTATCAGTAAGAATAAACATGACAGCCTGTCAGCATGGTAACATGCTAGAAACATGAAACTTTAATGTGCATCATTAAATGCATTTCCATTTCTTTCTTTGTTATGATTGGTAATCTGAATTATCTCACAGCGCCTGCTTCAGCTTAATGTGTATAGCAGCTCCTGAAAGGTATGCTAATGTCAACGATTGTGTCAAGAAGAAATGGCTGGCTTTTGTTATCCTGGAAATGCAAGAACCATTGAGAAGTATAAATGGCTCATCGTGACCGGAATTATTACTTAAATAAATAGAGAAGTCGGATATTTGATGCAAATCTTTTCATAAAGATCGCCTCAAAGCCATAACTGTGCTGAAAGAACATGCGATTTTCCTCACTTTAAAAAGTATGTCACAAGTGATCTCATAACTTCTGAAACACCTTTGCCCATATATATATATATATATATATACCCAAGTATATGATTAGTGTATATGGAATGAATTCCAATAACCAACAATTACTATTCTGAAAAGAGTGCTCAATACAGAGTAGAGCAGATATAGCTATTTATTTTTAAAAATTATAACATAAATATGTTATAAAATCATTACAAAAATAGCCATTTTGTTTCAACACCTCCAGTGTCTTATCAAGTGATGATGTTACATATATATATATATATATATATATATATATATATATATATACATACACTTTGCTGAACTTATTTGAACTTTACTGTCCATATATATATATATATATATATATATATATATATATATTCGGCAAAGATGTTTCAGAAGTTATGAGATCACTAGATATATATATATATATATATATATATATATATATACACACATACACACACACTTTTCTGAACTTTACTCTCCATATAAATATATATTCATATATATATCAGGAGAGTAAAGTTCACTTGAGTATTTGATGAAATGGTGTGTGTGTGTGTGTGTGTCTGTATATATACATATATATATATAATGTGTGTGTGCACATACATACATATATAACAAATATGGCAAGGTTACCGATACAATACAGAGCTCAATGAACAAGAAAAGTGCTGAACACAGCAATATGTAGATTAAAAGTACTTATCTACCACCTTCATGGAACCAACTTTCATGTGTAAGTATTTGATATGGCAGCACAATTGTCAGCAATTTATATATATATATATATATATATATATATATATACACATAATTTTATTTGGTAGTGTTGGAGAAACAATCTCCCTGAAGGACTTAAGAATTCATAAACATTATTTTTTTTTTTTTTTTTTTCACACACAGGTTAGTCTTTTTGAAGTGATGAATCTCTATCTATAAAAGGCAGGATGTGTGTGTGTGTGTACCAAATGCACGGCCACAATTTTTGACGGATTTGCACCAAAATTTACATGCACATGCTCCAAGTTGGTGGGAAGGCCAAGACTGACTTTGCATTTCCCAACTCCCGTCGATAGTGGAAATAATCGATTTTTTCATGCTTCGACAGCAGTTTTCATGTAGTTTGCAGACAGGAACATTCTATTGGCCAGCGTGAGAGCCAACAGTTGACTGACACGAATGTTAACTAGCATGCTAGCATGCAAAAAAAAAAAAATCGATAGCTGCATTCATCACAAGTGGGAAAAATTTAAATCTGCATGGCACTTTACTCCAATTGGCTCATTTGCTTGCTTAAAATGAATGTTGATTCTGATTCTGCAGAACTGGGTTGGGTGTGAAAAAAGTATTTGTTGTTAACATTCTTTTTTCATTTTGGTTTTTCCAGTTACAAGTCCTTTTTTAAAGCTGATCATTTTGTGTTCATTTTGTTTAGTTCTTTTTTTGTAACAGATTTAATGTTTAGTATAGAGATTAGAAAAAATTCAGTGTGAGATAGGCAAGAAGTAAGGTATGTAGCAACATCAGCACGGCAAAGGGCACTCCTTTAAAGGCAAGGAAGAGCAAAGAGGAAAGTCAAGTGATAGCGATTGCTCTATGAGTCATGAAGCACGGGCAACGCTGGGCCATGCTGCTAGTTACTTCTAAGAATTAGATTGGACGTTTAGGATATTTTATAAGAAGTGATCAATCTAAGATATTTGTTAGGGTCTATAACTTCTATATACTGGTGGATTATAATTTTAATAGCCTTTTTTGTTTTGTATATAATTATGATGCATCTGGCTACCATTAAACAATTTAACAGAGTCATTATTTTTGTTTATATCAAGTTGGATGCTTATATTATGTTTTTCTAAATTTCATTAAAGTTAATCTTATTTCTTCAACATGCTTTTGAAAATTATCATTGATAAGTATTTGTGTTGATTAATTCTCTATAAAGCAATGTGTGTGAAGAGGGAATTATTTTAGCACAATAAATCATGGTTTTTATAACACAAATTTTCTATATACAGACGTTCCCTTTCCTAATTAAGAAGACATGAATTTTTACTAATGTTTATATATATATATATATATATATATATATATATATATAAATGAATGCCAGGGTCTGCATAGAGTAGTAACAGTCTGTTTCATGCTTGAAGTTGATATTCAGGCCATTTTGAAAACTATTTTGACATGCTTTGTTGATGAATCCACTTTTCTGATGACACTGATTTATTGTACCATATATATATATATATATATATATATATAACTATGAACCTAAAGAGCCAGGCAAATCTACCCAGGTTTGACCTATGCAGATCGAGTCGGAGGTTTTTTTTTCCTTAAACTCTGAGCTTGGATTCTGGTCGATTGTTTTCGCCTGAATTACATGTTCTTAGTTTTTTCTTTTTTTTTATTCCTTTTTTTTCCTTTGGTATTGGTTTGTTCATTTGCAAGCCAATACACCTAAGGTTTTTCCGGATGAGTATACTTACTTATATTTATAAGATATATATATATATATATATATATATATATATATATATATATATATATATAAAATGTTTTGAAAAATAAAAAATATTAGAAAATTAAAATCTTCAGACACACTGGGTTGTATATTAATATTCTTTTGTTTTTGTTATTATTTCATTTAGACTCCTCAACTAGATTTGGCCAACATGGCCATCATCAAGAAAAAAAAAAAAATTTCTATCTTGACGGAGAAAATGAACTTTTGTCTGTAGTTTTCATTTGTCTTTTTTATTTTTTAACACAAATTTTGGTCAGTCCTTGTGTTGGTCAAACAGTCTCTTTTAAGTTGTTATTTAAGATAAGAGCATAATGGATTCATGCTGCTCTGAATTCCCTTGGTCATTTTAACAGTTTTATTGGTTCCTTGAAAGGGGGATGTGTCTCTGTTAAGTGTGTGTGTTATTTGGTTCTTAGGGAGTGAGTGAGTATGATGTCTGTAAGTGTGTATATTCATGTCGATGTGTGTATAAGTGTGAGGCCTCAACACCTCTATAAGCATATCTGTCTTGTGTGGGTGAGAAATGTGGGTATGTTCTGATTTGTGGGGTTACATATTAATACTATCTATATTGTTAAATTTGTGATTAAGCCCATCTGGATAGTGCATTTTTAAATGTCAGATCCACTTATTTTCATGGCCTTCTAAAATCTTTCTAATGTTATCTGCTCTGAATTTTTCTATTCTTTCAATTATAGTGAACATGGCATGGGTTTTAAAATCGTGTTTTTCTAGGCAGAAATGTTGTTCTACAGGTAATAATCTTTCATGAGAAGTCAACTTAATTTGATTGTGATAATTATTAATTCTGTAGTGAAAGGGCCTTTCAGATTTTCCTACATATTGTTTCTGGCATAGTGTGCATTCTAGGAGGTAAATTATGTTATGACTTCTGCAGTTAGAGTCGTCATAGATTTTGAAAGTGGATTTAGTGACTGAGCTAATGAATGAATTTGTGGGTCTAATGTGGTTGCAGCATAAGCTCCTTTTGTTGTTACATGGTTGGGAAAATCCTGTTTTTTGGTTTATAATGGATTACTTTGTCCCCTGAAATGTGGTTACACCTATGATTTATTTAGGTTCTTAGGTCTACGATATGCTAGAAGGCTGGGTTCCTCAAACAATTTTTTTAGGTCTGGTTTGAGATGTAGTATTTCACAGCGACGTTTGATCATTTGGGATAGTGAAGGCAGAGTGGGGTTTAAAGTGGTTACTAGAGGAATGTGGCTAGATTTATTTTTAATCTTGTACATTAGGGTGTCTTCTCTAGGTGTGTAAATTGCTTTATTTATTTGTTCCCTGATTAGGTGTTGTTTATAGCCACATGTTGTGATTTGATGCTCCAGATTTTGAATGTGTTTATTTAGTTCTTCATTGTTGGAACATATCCTTCTGAGTTTAAGTGCTTGTCAATAGGGAAGGTTCTCTTTGAGGTGTTTAGGGTGGAAAGACTTAAAATGTGTATATATATATATATATATATATATATATATATATATATATATATATATATACCTTGAGAATGTCTGATGACAGGATAACCAAGATCCTAATGTATAGCCAGTTAGATCAGGGCTACAGGAATGACGGACTCCCATGGTTCAGATACAAAGACAAGCTGAAGAGCAACTTGTCAGCTGTCAATATACCTCATAACACCGTCGAGCGCTTAGCCTTGGAGTTGGTAGAATGGAGATCAGCGTATATTAGTGGACTCAGCTGTTTTCAATCTGCTAGTTTGAATCCTCTTCAAGAAGAGAGTGTAAGATCTAAAAAGTCAGCCAATCTAAGTAACCTCATCCCACAATCCTCACTCTTGCTCCATATGGGGCCTCTTTTGTAAATCACTTCTGGGTCTTAAGTGCCACTTAAGATTATCGCACAAAATTCATAACTGAATCAATTGGTTAAGTTGTCATATTTTCATATGTCAAAACCAACGGGAGAGTCCATATGATATATATATATATATAACGAAATGGACAAAGTCTGACAATTTATTTATTAAAGACATTTTTTATGTTTAACGTTCTTTTTATAGATACAAGTATTTAAGTAAATGCTCTGTTTATAATAAACAGTATTAAATAACATTTACCGGCCTGAATGTCCAAGAAATTTTCATAGAAAATATTCGTCCTTGGACAGAATTCGAACTTGCATCCTATACGGAACCGTCATTTATGCTGACGTGCCTAACTGATCGGCCACCAAGGATCGTTCGGTAGGCAAGGACGAATATTTTCTATGAAAATTTCTCGGACATTCAGGCCGGTAAATGTTATTTAATACTGTTTATTATAAACAGAGCATTTACTTAAATACTTGTATCTATAAAAAGAACGTTAAACATAAAAAATGTCTTTAATATATATATATATATATATATATATATATATATATATATATATATATATATAAAAGACAAAAGAAAACCACATCCTCTGATGGACTTTACCAATGCAAATGCAAGGATTTTATTTTGCAACAATTATTCATAAAGGCAGAAATGTCCTTCATTTTTCAAAATTTTAAATCCCAGGTAAGCCATGAAGGATACCAAGGGACGTCTAATGCATAATAAATAAAAGTGAATAAATGCCGTTTTAATTATTATTATTAATATTGGGATTTATTTATTTATCAGTATCTGTCTATATTTCTGAGATGAGGTATTATGTATATTATTTACATTATTCGGACTATTGTCCTCATCTTTGTCACCATATTTATTACAATGTTTCGGCCCTTCAGTATCTGTCTATATTTCTGAGATGAAGTAGTATGTACACTATTTACATTATTTGGACTATTGTCCTCATCTTTGTCACAACATTTCGGCCCTTCAGTATCTGTCTATATTTCTGAGATGAGGTATTGTGTACACTATTTACATTATTCAGACTATTGTCCTCATCTTTGTTGCCATATTTATCACAAGGTTTCAGCCCTTCAGTATCTGACTATATTTCTGAGATGAGGTATTATGCACACTATTTACATTATTCGGACTATTGTTCTCATCTTTGTCACCATATTTATTAGAGCGTTTCGGCCCTTCAGTATCTGTCTATATTTCTGAGATGAGGTATTATGTACACTATTTACATTATTTGAACTATTTTCCTCATCTTTGTCGACATATTTATTACAATGTTTCGGCTGTTGTACACTTTGGCCTTCTTCAGGTGGTTGGAATGTCGAATTGTACCCTTTATTTCATTCACTGGGGTAGACTGTTCTAGTTCCACGTGCCATGTTTAATGGATGTCAGTTATCAGTTATCTCCTGTTAATTCCCCTCTCCAAGTTCTCCACTGCCTTAACCGGGTATTGAACTCACACTCTTTGGGTCCTGTCACTGGATCTAACTAACGCCTTTATCCACTGTGCCATGTGTATGAATTTCTGGGTATTATAAACCTAATGTCATCAGCAACCATTTTTTTTTACCAGTGCTCATATTACAATTTTTTGCTGTTATCATTTATTTATGTGTTATATATTTTAAATAATAGGTTTTGAATTGAACCATTTTTTTTTTTAAATTCCCCTAGATCTTTATAGCCATGAATGTTGGCTTGGAAAAGGAGTATTTTTCAGAAAGGAGATATTTAAAAAAAAAAAAAAATCCATGGCACAGATCCCTACTGTAGTATCAGATAAGAGCAGCACTATCAAGAATTTTCTGTTCAAGTTAAATTCTCTTTTAATAAGTACAACATCTTTTAGCACAAAGTCGTTGAATTTATTTCTCTCTATGACTAATACACCTGATACATTGTTGTGCATAATTCGATTGATTTTCTACAGCTTATCATTGCAGGTTATTTAAAGCCAGAACTTATTTTTAGAGTGTAAGAATTTTTGAGTGGGGGGAAGAGGTGGATTCATACCTTTCCACCGAAAGGTATCTGCACATAAGTCAATATAACCAACACAAATGGAATTAGAAGTCAGCTCTTTGGCTAACATTTCTGAGCGATTGTCCATTACACTATCTGCATATCGAAGATTTTAGCACCTAGTATTCGCAAGCAGTCAACCCCATCAAGGTACTGATCGGACTTGACATTGTCTAACTTTGGTGACAGTATAGGAAAATAGTGCTTCAATGGGATATGGCCATAAGCCTATTGTGTATAAGATGCCTTCCCATATATATGTATATATAAATAAAAAGAAAGAACAGTAAGATATATAATCCGGTAAGAATTTTTTGCCGTTAACAATAAAATTATTTAAAAAATCCAGACAACATGCATTTAACAGATGTCAGAATTCGTTGAAAATACATCCATACCCCTCCCTAAATGAAAACCCTTCTTCAAACGTAACTAATAACTGATACGACAAAATACAGTGATTGTGTGGATGAATGGATTTCTCTGTATCCTTGGAAACGTGAATTATGAATATTTGCAGCGCCTTTAAAACCCAATAATTTTAAAAAGAAGTTACTCCAAAATTTGCTTGAGGATGAAATGGAACTAATGTCTTTAATTTAATCACAAAATTAAATTCGAAGCTTTTAGCTTCCCTCTTTGAAACATAGAACTGTGTAGCGAAAAAAAAACGTATTTTAAATGTTATTATATATATATATATATTGTAACTCGGATATAAGAGAGTTGTTGGGACCGGTGAAGAAGTCTCTTATATCCGGGTTTCTCGTATATCCGGGTTTGGTCTATTTTATACACAGGCTCTAATTTGGGACCAGAGAAAATCTCTCTTATATCCGGGTTACACTGTATATATGTTATGTATGTAAATAAAATGTATGTAGTATTCTAATTTGTATTGTAAAATAAAATTTGGTTAAGTATAATTAATATGACACAGATTTAAAAATGGTACTCTGCTACATTTCAAGAATAATAAATAAATAATTTTTGTCTTAGAAACATTAACCTTACCCAACTATGTTAACCGTTAAAATTCAAATTCTATTATTTGACGGAATACAATTGGTTGAATTTGTCCCTTTTTAGTTTATCTCACCTACCCCCCCACCACCACACTTTTTTCTTTATTTCCTTTTCTTGGTATTTTGTCCTCTTATTTCTCTTCTCTCTCTCGCTGTTACTGATCACTTAGCTTCTTTTCTTTCTCTACATTTAAATTCTGTTTTACCTTTTATGGGAAGCTTTCCAATGACTGAAGTGGAGGATGTGCTTCGTTAACTGCAGTTCGGAATAAATATTTTAGTAGCATTGTGATTTCCCACCTGATGAAACGTTATAAAAAAATTTTTAACGTTGAAACAAGATGTACAGTTTTGTAGTCGGTATATGCATGCTCTAATGTAACACTGCATAACAGACAGACATATATATATATATATATATATATATATGAGACAAATATTTATATCTTGATATATAATTATAAATGACATTTGTTATTTTGTTCCCTCAGCATACATATACACACACACACACACATTAGGTTGGTGCAAAAATAATGACGTAATAATGTCGTTTTTTGACGTATATTTTAACGTCAAAAAACGACATTATTACGTAATTATTTTTGCACCAACCTAATACATATATATATATATGTATGTATGTATGTGTGAAAAGTGTGTATATATATATATATATATATATATGTGTGTGTGTGTGTGTGTAATATATATATTATTATTTATATATTATATGCGCAGTACTTATTAGAAAGCGCTCAATATCAGAGATAGAGCTAACATATTTGGTTGGATTGATGTGAGTTTGTGACCCTGGGTTTCACACTTTTGCGATCGTCAGACAAACTGTCAAAAAGGTCAGTTTGTTTGACGATCGCAAAAGTGTGAAACCCAGGGTCAGAAACTCACATCAATCCAACTAAATATATATATATATATATATATATGCGGTTGCATCGAGAGTTGTTTGTGGCCCTAGGTTTCACGCCTTTGCGATCTTCAGACAAACTGGTTTATTTTTTCAAAAGTAGATCTAGTTATGCTTTATTTAGATTGTTTGTGTGTGGAAAAGTTTCTTGTTCTGCGTTTGTTTGGGATAACACTTACGTATACATAGACACACATAAATATAGGTGTATATGTGGAAGTTCATACACACACACACCCACACCCATATTCACAATCTCAGGTTAAGCGCAGTTACACTTTCTTACGCTCAAGCATACGTATATATGCAATTCTATTCTGTTTCTTTTGATGTCAAGTTTGTAGTGTTTCATAAATGTAGCAATCTGACAGGTGGGTGCAGCTTTGACATTTTTCAGGTTGGCTGATTGTGCAGGGCAGGCATGCTTACGCGCACTCACACATATATATGTAGGACACACCCAGACTCATTGATTTGGGTCAACTACCATCACATGGTTTAAGCTGGGTTCTGCCTGTAGATATGGCAATGATGTTTGTATTTTTTTTTTTTAACAAGAAGAAGAAAATTTCCCCCATTCCATCACACACAAATAAACAAACACAAATAAAGCATAAATAGATCAATTTTTGAAAAATAAACCAGTTTGTCTGAAGATCGTTAAACCTAAGGTCACCAACTCTCCATGCGACTGCATGTTAACACTATCACGGATATTGAGCACTTTACACTAAATACAGTACACACACACGGGTTATATATATATACATCTCAAATATGTATGTATACATGTGTTTGAAATAGATGCTCCATTTATTTTATTTAACCAATGTGTATTACAAGTCTGCACACTCAAGGAAACTTAATAAAGAAAAATGTATGCCATCTCTCATTCACACACATTCTATATATCATACTTATTATAAAATCCAGGTTGTGTGTGTGTGTGCGTGTCTGTTCGTTTATATATTGGATCGGATTTCCTACATTTTTCAACCGATTTCAACAAAACTTCACAGGACTACATAAAATTACCTTGCGGTGGTTCTGACAGTGCCAAAAATTGAAAAAACACAATTGTTTTTACAAGAAATCAATTTGAAAACACGATTAAGACGCATTAATGAAAGGGGGACAACTCATATTGAGTTATATGTATTATAAAACCCAGGTTGTGTGTGTGTGTGTGTGTGTGTGTGCATTCGTATATATATGGGATCGGATTTCCTACATTTTTCAACCGATTTCAACAAAACTTCACTTTTTTTTTTTGGCAGGTAGTGTTTCTTATTGTCTTGTACACTTTTTTCTTTATTTTTACATTCAGAATGCTTTAAAAATTCCATTTACAAGACAATTGTTTATAATAAAATTCTATTCAATCGATAGACTCATAACGATTGAAAACAATGTTTTTGTTTGAGTTTGACCAATTTGTAAACAAAAAAATAAATAATTAAGACATGCGTGTCCGTCAACCTTAAACAATAATCTTTGTCAATTTTATTTTTCAGTGTTTATGATGGTCGATACTTGATCTATCTCTTACTGTTACATCCCTGGGCAATGCCGGGCTCTACTGCTAGTACATATATATATGTATGTATGTATGTATGTAATATATTATTATTTATATATTATATACGCGGTACTTATTAGAAAGTGCTCAATATCGGAGATAGGGCTAACATATTTGGTTGGATTGATGTGAGTTTGTGTCCCTAGGTTTCACGCTTTTGCGATCGTCAGATAAACTGATTAATTTTTTAAAATTTTGGATTTATGTAGATTACGTGTATTGGTGTTATGATGGAAGTGGGGAGGAATCGTCGTCGTGATGTCATTCATGCTTACGCAAACATAGATGCATGAATGACGACAATATGACAGTAAAAGTACAGTATAGTTGATTTATTGCTGTACTAAGAATTTAGGCAGAATAATTCAAACATTGAAGAAAACCAAAACGTGTGAAGATATAACCTTGTGTAATTGTAGGATCAAAAAATAAATGCCCTTTGAACAGGAAGTGTTGCACTGAGGAAGTAGTATATTGTGTGTAAGTAGAGAATAGCAATGGCATATATTGGTTGTACAGAGGGCCAATTTAAAAAAAAAAGATAGTACATCCATGTTTTCTACAAGTCTGGCTAAGCATTATTCGGGTTTTAGAGAGATTCATAACAGAAGCCCAGCAATTTTCCTGAGAAAAGTGAAGAATCGTAAGCTAAATGGCATTTCCTGTAGACTTTGCCAGTAGGAGAAGTTGGCAATTCCGACTTATAAGAGCGTTGCACAGTTATTAGATGAAAGAACAGAGGCACAAAGGGAAGTTATAGTTAGGCATTTACGAACCCATATGAGGTTTGATGATATTCTTTTTTTCTCTCCTCCCCAACTACAACCGATTACTTCTGGTGTAACATTATCTGATTGATGTTTTTGGTGTGTGGAAGGTAATTTAATTTGCTGTATTAACCACCTGAAGAGACCTTGGTGGTTGAAATCACAGCCGTGTTTCTATCCAGCATCTAAACATTTTGTTACCTATATATTTATTAATAGCTCTACAGGTTAGTGTCTACCTTGTTGAGCACTTTTTTATTACACACGTTCTAAAACACCCCTTTTTAGTGTTTGTATACTTGTATATATATATATATATATATATATATGTGTGTGTGTAATGTATGTATATATGTATATGTATGTGTGTATGTATGTATGTAAGTGTGTGTGTTTGTCAAGGAAATTCTTAAAAATCCATTTCGGTTATAATTTATTTCATGAATATATTTAAATATTCATCTCTTCAGATCGAAGGTTTTTTAGGAATGAAATCATTTTGTACAGACAAAAAGAAAATGGAGGGGGAAAAAAGACAATATTTAAATATGAAATAAATCATAACCGGGATGGTTTTTTAAGGATTACCTTGACTTATTATTATTATTATTATTATTACTATTATTACTACTACTATTATTACTACTACTACTACTACTACTATTATTACTACTACTACTATTATTACTACTACTACTACTATTATTACTACTATTATTATTACTACTACTATTACTACTACTACTACTATTACTACTACTACTACTACTACTACTACTATTATTATTATTATTACTACTACTATATTGCTCTGTTACTTACATTGAATACTCTTTGGATTAATGTCCTTCTTGGAATTATTCCTACCAATTGATATACATGAAGGAGATTTTAATTATCCATTTTGTTTATAATTTTTATTTCATGAACACAGAGATGTTCATCTCATCAGAATGACAACCTTCTACATGACCATTCATGTTGCAGGTTGTCGTTCTCATGAGATGAACATCCGTGTTCATGAAATAAAAATTATAATCAAAATGGATAATTAAAATCTGTGTCTTATTATCATTATAATACTCTGTAGTCTACATTGAGCTCTCCCTGGAATTATTCCTTCCAGTCACAAACCATCGCTACACAGGAATTACCATGTTTCAAAAACAGAAGCTAAGAACTTCAAATTCAAATATAGAATTAAAGTCCTTAGTTCTGTTTCATTTTGAAGCGAATTTTGGAATAACTTATTTTGAAATTTTCGTGTTTTATAAGCACATACATTCATATTATTATTTTCTATGCATATGAGGAAATCTAATCATTTTAACAAGGGGCCGTAGCGTATTCTTTTTCACTGACAACTATTGTATCAACCTAATAGTTACTTTCGAAAAAAGTTTCAGTCAAGGTAAGGTAGGGGTGCCTTTTTCAAACGAATGATGGCATGCGTTCAACGCATGTCATTTGATCATTTTCAACGGCAGAAAGTTTTCCGGCACATTTGTTTCACCATTAAATTTGTACTTGTAGGCATAAAGATTTTTTTCTGAAAGGGTTGTTTGTATATGAATATATCGTATTGAACTACAATTTTAAAATTTATAATATTTATTCTCTGTAGATTTGCATTGAGCAGTTTTGTAAAAATAAAAATATTAAGAACACCAGATTATATATCTTACTGTTCTTTCTTTTCATTATATACACACACACACATATATATATATATATATAATATATATACATATAATATATACATACATATAATATATATATATATAATATATAATATATATATATAATATATATATAATATGTATATATATATAATATATATATATATATATATATATAATATATAATATATATATATATAATATATATATATAAATTAAAAAATGTGCATCTATATATGTATACATTTTTCCCCTCAGGTTTTCCTTTATTTTTTATTTTTTGTACCCACTTTTTTTTGTTAATAAATTTCCAAAATATTTATTCATTTTTTTTTTTGTTCCTTCAAATTTCTTTTTATTTTGGTTTATTTAATAATATTTTATTATTACATATTCCCTTTTCTTTTTTTTTTTTTTTTATCACATCATATTCTAACTACAGCCCGCCTTTCTACACTTGACAACTTGGTCTGATAATTTTGGTTCCAACTTGCAACATGTCTTTCCCCCTCCCCAACCTATAACTCTCTTCAGCCATGTTTACAATCTCACTCCCCACCACAGCACGCACACACACTAGTAATAAGAGACCTGCCTAACGCTTTTACAGCAAGCAAAATTTTTTAAATTTATTTTCAAAAAAAGTTTCGCACATCGAGGAATCAGACAGACATTAGTTTTTTTTGTTAACAATACCATTTCCACTGGAAAAATATCAACGGTTAGTAATTCCCATTCCTTGGTCCATTGATGAAGGACACAGGTGTGTCCGAAAGTTCCGAACATAAAACCTTTCTCTCCATTTCTGTCATATGGCTAATAATTAACATGTTTATCGTACTAATTATATTGGTACCCATTTGTCTGGCCTTGTTTTATTAACTTGCCTATTTATATATGTTAATTACTTAAATGTTATTTTGTTGTAATGAATATCCATATTTGAGTAGACATTCTGTTTATTTATTAAACAGTATATTCAAAGGATTCAAACCTGCATCCCACTTGGAAGGTGAAACCATCATTAGAGACTGACTTGGTCACAGAGTGCATTGTTGACAGAGCTGAAAAGTGCCTGGTAAATGCAAATTTTTTTCTCAACTCTTGAAATATTCATATCTGCTTAGTTTAGTATTCTAACATAAACAAAGCAATTTCTAAAGAATGGGATTCTTTCAGTTATTAATCACACAGATTTTATTACTTAAATGTTTTTTTTTTCCACCATGACACACAACCTCACATCAATAACTAGCATTAAATTAATTTTTAATTTATATATACACACACATATATATATATATATATATATATATATATATATATATATAGTAAAAAAAAAAAAATGAAGAACAGTAAGATATGTAATCTGGTGTTCTTATTGATATTTTTATTTTTACAAAACAGTGCTCAATGTAAATTTACAGAGCATAAATATTATAAATTAACTGATTTAAATATATGGGTTTTATCGCTACACAGGAATTACCATGTTTCAAAAACAGAAAACAAAAACTTCAAATTCAATTAAATTGAATTAAAAGCATTAGTTCTGTTTCATCTTCAAGCAAATTTTGGGATTTTTTTTCTTTCTTTTACTAAAAAGATGAAACAGTACTAATGCTTTTAATTTAATATTAGGTTGGTGCAAAAATAATTTCGTTTTCTCACATAGTAACATATGTTAGAAAACGAAATTATTTTTGCACCAACCTAATATAATTGAAACATGGTAATTTCTCTTTAGCAATATAACCATATTTTTAAATCAGTTAATATATATATATATATATATATATGAGACTAAAGTAATGTTTAGGTTGATGTAATCGTATATTAAGCAGGTATATAAGATGGCAAACCTCAGTGAAAATATAAAAATGCTAATGGTTATAATTATGCATAGGTAAGAATTGCTGAAAAAGTTGAAACATTGAAAGTTTTTAATTAAAAATTTTATTTTTCAAATTTCTAGCATTTCCAAACTATGTATAATTATAATCAATGTACTTTTATCATCTTCCCTCATACGCATATATAATTATAAAAATATTACTTTAGTCCAATAAAGTCCTAATGGGTGAAACACATAGTGATAAAAATCCTCCCCCCTTCGTCATTAATTTGCCGAACATTGTCCTGATATACAACTGTTGACCTCAATGCCCACTTTTATATTAACATATGCTCTATCTCTGAGACTGAGCATTTTAAATCATAAAACTATATTTTTATCATTCATATATATATATATATTATCTATATCTATATATATATAATATATATATTATATATTATATATATATATATATATATATAAAATGTAGTCGTTCTGATAAGGCAGGTGTACAAGATGAAAATATACTAAAAAATTTAGTAAATACTAATATATCAACAACAGATCCTAGCAAAAAAATTAAATTAATCACATACTACGCTAAATCTAGTATATCCAACTTAATTCTTCACAATGATTCTTCTCCCCTGGTTAGCGATTTGCAAAAAACCAACATAGTTTATAAATTCAAGTGCCCTTTGGGAGATTGTATCTCCAACGAATTAAATAATATTTATGTTGGTCACACCACAAACTCGCTTTCACGATGCTTGACACTACATTTGAATGAAAATTCTAACATTTTTAGGCATTTAAAACAACATGCCTGCCCGCACACACAATTCTGTAAAATACTTGTCGAAAACACAATTATACTTCGACATGAAAACAATAGACAAAAACTAAAAATCCTTGAAGCATTATACATCAAACAGTTGAAACCCAACTTAAACAAAATCAATTATGGCATCACTACAAATATTCTTAAATGTCTATAATTTGTAACAGAAGCCATTGGTTTATACTGACGGCTTCTCATACTTAATACTTCTCGAATTCACTCTCGTGTGGTCATGCGTGACGTCCTGAGCTGCGATGCGATTTTCACTTCTAGCGTCTTATATGCGCGTGTTTATCGTTGCTTAGAAATCATCTATGTAAACAGAAACAGACTATCATCACTGTCTTGTCCGTATATTGCTTAATATGTTGTACAGTAATTTTCATCTTTGATAATGGCTCATGTAAGCCAAAACCTTAGATTGGATTAAAAAAATATGGATCAATATTGTGAATTTCTTTCTTCGTTCAACGATTTTAAACTTATCAGACATTAAGAAAAAAATTTAAATAAAATAAATAGACAAAATTTGTCTATATTATTTAATAAAACATGTATGAATATATCTATATCTATAGATATATATATATATATATATATATATATATATATATAGATAGATAGATAGATAGATAGGTCGATATATAAAAATGTCACCATCAATGTATCCACACTTTTCTCTGGTGCCTGTTTTTTAATTTTAGGTTAACAAATCGGGTAGCGATTTATGCATATGATAATAACTCATATTTATCTTTATCAGACTCATTTAAACAATTACTTAACTTCTCTCTTTAAAATTTTATTCCTCACCCTCACTTTAGGCCCTTTCCTCTTCTTCATCTTTCTTTACACATCTCTCTACAGCTTTCATATATTTCCCTCTCACCCTTGTTTCTCATTTCCACACATACACACTCACTGAAATTTTTTTTTTTTATACCTGGAATTATATTTTCCGA